>CM060858.1:42689074-43051074 GCA_030737845.1 Acorus calamus
AGCAGTTTCCGGTCCTCCTCCACCGTCCATGGGCCCTTCTTCACATTCTCTTTGTCACAGCAAGGTTGTCTTCCCATGCTTAATTGACTCTTGGGAATGTTAAAATTAAAAGAGATGTACTGAATTGGATACTCACCTTTATATGGTAAGAGAGAACACACCTTGAAAGGTCAAGGACTAGGAGAACTACCAAATGCACGTGGTTTTTTTGGCATGGGTTGGGTTAATAAAACACACTAAGTTGGACTGGACTGAATCTTGAAGATGTGTATGGCATTTATATTCATCCACATGTTTCTCACACATATGGTTGATATGTAGCATTTACCCTGTTGATTCGAAAATAGTTAGCAAAAACTATCAATGAGATATTATATTGGAGACGAATATAAAACAACCGAGACGATACACAGGAGAGTTATATTGGAAAAACAAAGAAGAATTAGATGATGATTTTCTGATCGGTTGCTATTCTATTTCCAGTCTGGTAAATTTTTATTGTCTTTCTTATTCACCAAACAAAGATGGGGGAGTGAGTCCTCACGCACAACAAAAAGACAATATATAAATATTTTGCAGCTCTATGCTATGATAGCACAATATATATTGTGTTATTATAGTACATGAGGTTTTAGTCAAAGACTTTTTTTAGTGAACAAAATAGGGAAAAATCCATATAACCCCTGAAATCTTGCCTAAATCCATATAACCCCCTGCAATCTTCATATATCCATATAACCCCATGTAATCATACTCAAAATCCATATAACCTCCTCCGTCCGCCTTCCATCAGCCGAGTTAACGGCGAATTGAAATGGCGTAAATCCATATAACCCCCTGCAATCTTTATATATCCATATAACCCCGTGTAATTTTGAAAAAATCTATATAACCCCATGAATCTGGAAAATATATTTTTAAAAATAAAAAAATAAAAAAATAATTTTTTATTAATATAGAGTAATTTTTTATTTATTCCTTTTTTTATTCCTAAGTTTTTAATTATAAATGACATGTGATTTCATAACCAATACCCCGACACATTAATAATAGAGTAAATTAACATTTGCATGCACTAACATTTAATGGATTGTAAATCTTTATTTTGTTGTAGACGGCATTTTCTATTACCGTTCATTAGAAAACGTAAAATTGATATTTTTATTGTTTGATTCACCTTAGATAAAATAAGGATAAATGGTAAATAAGAGATGAATAAGAGTTTATAACTTTTAAATGACAACTATACCCCTGCATAAATTATATGTGTGTAATATGAAAGATGTGACAGTTTTTGAAAAACAATATTTTTAAAATTTTAAAAATGGCAAGAGGAATTTTTTTATATATATATTTTGTAATTTTATTTTTGAATTTTTAGAAATATTTTTTTTAGATTACATGGGTTATATGGATTTTTTCAAGATTACAGGGGGTTATATGGATATATGAAGATTGCAGGGGGTTATATGGATATATGAAGATTGCATGGGGTTATATGGATTTAGGTCATATTACAGGGGGTTATATGGATTTTTTTCAATTCGCCATTAACTCGGCTGACGGAAGGCGGACGGAGGGGGTTATATGGATTTTGGGTTTGATTACAGTGGTATGATTACAGGGGGTTATATGGATATATGAAGATTGCAGGGTGTTATATGGATTTAGGCAAGATTTCAGGGGGTTATATGGATTTTTCCCAAAAAAGTATTATTGTACTTCAATATAATTTCACTTCATATAACAATTTCATAATGCGATGGAGAATATATGATTTTAAAAAAATATATATGCATATGAACTGCAATTGGATGCTGCAATAGGGGTTGGGCGTATCATTTTCCTTTGGGCTAATGTGAGTTTTATTTAACAGCCTTATCGGTAACCCAAAAGCATTCCCCTGACTAGCTATACACTCTACTATCGGAGTGTATTCTAATATAATGATAGTGCAGTATATATTTCACTAACAATGTTTAAAATTTTTTTTATTTTTTCAAATAAACAAAAATATGCTGGTTCATTCAAATATACACTCTAAAGAATGAGATTAGATCTCATCACGTTAGATGTTCGTTAAAAAAAATTTATAACAAAAAGTTTATCACCATCTGACAGTTAAACACTTGGGGCTAATTTAGCAAAAGGTTAAGATTTTAAAGATAAATTGTTCTAATTTTATGAGATAAAAAATCCATCAATTTTATTCATATTTACATTTATCAAAATTGAGATAAAGCAAATGAGAGATAAATGCTATCACAACCATTTGGTGAAACAAAATATCTCTATTTTCATTTCAATATTGGAACAATTGTCCGCAGTTTATCCCGATTATTTTTTATACCGAATAAGGATAAACTGACATCTCACTCATTTATCCTCATAATTATATTTTATCTCACTACTTATCTCGTTGTCAAACTAGCCCTTAAAGTTGATTACAAGTCAATTTCGCTATCAAAGAATTATCACACTTCACCATGACGAAGAAAATGATATTGAAATTGATTTTTTTTTGTGGTAAAGGCGTTGGAGTACCCCCCCCCCCCCCCCCAAATGGGTCTTGTTGCCACAATGTTTCCATAAATCATAATCACTTTTTTCTTGAATAAGGTAGATAGAACCCTCACGAGATTGAAACATTGTTTAATAGAGGTGGCAGTGACAACCAGATAATCACCAGCTATTTGATTTCTTTGGGAGACCTACCTTGATCCCTCTGAGTGGTGGTTGATCTTTTGGGGTAGTAATTGATGGAACTAAGGGACTGGTCTGATCCATGACAAGAAAAAATTGCTATTCAAAGTAGTGAAAGCTGACAAGTCACATTCATATATAGAACAAGCGGCGACTCCGAGATCTTTAATGTGTTGTACTCGAAGATCTTTAATGAAATTGAGATAGCAGCATCTACTTATTTTCTAAAAAAACAAGCGGTGACTCATTTAACATGAATCATGTTTACTTGCCCCCTCTCATTCTCTTTTCTTGGTCTGATTGAGACAGGATCCGATCACAGGGTAATTATAATGAGTTTTGATTTATTTAATTATGTATTTATTATTTCTATTTTAATTTATTTTTGACCTCCAACAGAAACTCCATGCATTCTCTGATAGCAAATGGGGAGGAAGTGAAAAATCGAAATTTTAAGGTCTCAAAAAAGGAAACCATGGAAAAGCTACCACTTAAAAATAAATTTAAAAAACAACTGCTTTAACAAGAATCAGACATATTCTAGACTCGTTTCCAAACGCCCACAGCAGTTCCATCTTTTGAATAAATAACTACCTGAAAAACTGTTTTAAAAAACATACTATCGTTGTTATTTTTTTTTTACAACTTAACAAAACATTTTTTGCTTTCCACAAAAACTGGACCACTGAATGATTCTTGTAAAATAAATACATAAATACTTCTCCAAAAGCCACCCAAACCTATTTATCACAAAATGACATCAATCAATCTCCGAACTAATGAAAAATTTTATCCCATTTAATCACTCAAAAGCCTAAACAAACTCTCTCAAGGAAAACAGTCTCCAACAAGCAACATATAACTGAGAAACAGTGCAATGACTCAGCATTTCATTTTTTTATGACATGCCAAATAAGAAAAAGGGAGATCAAATTCATCAACAGTGTTCACAAATACTATTCCAGTACATAAGATATAGATGCTGAGCTATCACAAAACGATCTCAGATATTAACTAACACAAGTGAAAATCACATGGTCTGGTCACCGAAAGAGAAGAACCAAAAACATCTCAAATTCCCCTGCTTTAAAACTCCACCTTCTGCATAAATGAGTTCTAAATTGCTCCATGGCTGGCAAAGGATGATTTTTATACTTTTGCTTAATTAAAACTGAGAGAGATTCAGATCCATTATTTACGATGTCTGCAAATCAAAACTGACTCCAACCATAAAAAACAAAAGGATCATCCATGGACTTTTACCGATACAGACAGAATTGAACACCAACAACCCATACAAGTGTAATTTATGCAAGTCGCCTCTATGTCTAAAGGATCAACTGGAAAATCCACCAACATATTTACCTTGTTCCCTGCAGTAAAGTTGCGAAGATCATCCTTCCCCCATATCAATCAGAGCAAGCTCATATTAGTACCAAATGCAAATCATTTGGGGACGCCAAACTTCCCCATCATTTTTGAGATAATAGGAGCCAACTTTGGATTCGCTTGGTGCTTTGCAAAATTCGCAGGATTCTTCATCACTGCATCATTGTGAATCAAACGACATACAAGTCTTCAGAATATGTATGGATGAAACTTGAGATGCATAAAAGATTTAACCAAGCAAAGGAAGAGCTTGCTGAGCCCTTAAAAAGAAAAGAGGATGAAATTATATTTCTGCAAGACATGTCTAAAAAATGTGAAGTGTATAACATCTGCATTTGGATTTAGAAGAATTAGACAATTCCCAGGAGAAATTTCATACGCAATAATCTATGGAATTCCATTTCAAATCAAAAGCAACCATGTATGCACTTGAATCCAAAAATAGTTGGACTAACAAAACCTTTTTGATTTTCGAGTCCCACATTAGTATTTTAGATGCAGCTAAGAAAAGGTACATACAAAGTTTTCAACATAAAAGCATTCAAAATATAAAACTATCAAAACTACTATTTTTTTATCATCAACGCAATAAGTTTACAAAGAATTCAGAAAGATGGAATATAATGCATTTATCTTGAATGACAAAATAATGAACTGTAACATAATTTATTTTAAAGGAAAGCAGCTACAAAACATGTTCTCATTTCTCACAGCACTTTGTCTTAAATTCCAAAATAAAGTTACCAGTGCAAAAGAACAATTTATTCATCAGGATTCCATACACAGCTTCTGAAAAAGAAAGAGAAATGGAAACATATTGGCTCGCACCTCACGAATCTTGAATACTAAAATACAAGTCATCGGGCTAGCAATGGGGTAAACTCCAAACATTAATTAATTATTATAGATGAATAGATAATAGAATATCAATGGATGAAGAATTGGTATGACATCTGATGTAACATTTACACACCACATTTTTAAACCACTTTCAAGTCAAATCACCTCATCATGACTAACCTAGCCCAGTTATTATACTCTAGGCTGGTTTGGCAAGAAGATAAGTGCTGGGATAAGGGATAATTATGGGGATAAGTGAGTAGAAGGATAAGTTTATTCCTGTTTGGTATAAAAATAATTGGGATAAACTATGAACTAGTTATCCCAATTTTGAAATAAAAATGGAAATATTTTGTTCCACTTAAAGATTGGGATAGCATTTATCCACACTTTTTATCCCAATTTTGACAAATGTAAATATGTTAATGGACTTTTTATCCCCTAAAATTATGACAATTTATCCTCAAAACCTTAACCCTTGCCAAACTAGCCCTGGGTCAATAGTAAGTCTTCGATGATATCCCTTCCCGGATTGATGGTATATTGATAACTGATATCGCTGAATTGTCTGAATCATAACTCCATACACCAAAACAATGTAACTAAACACCCAAAATCCTACCATGATTAAAGAGTGTGAGCACCATCATAATACAATAATAATCGCACACTACCGATATTAGGCTAACAATGGCATTAACTAGAAATCCTGGACATATCAGATCATTAAGAAAATGAGATCCCTGGCAGGCAGTATCAGTTTCTCAAACAGTGAAACTAGCATTTACTAGGCATTTTTCCCAGTGCTCCACTACAATTGGGCCCTCCGCTGATACTGGACAGATCACACCAAGCCACCAAGACTCCCACTAATGCAGATATTAGCCTGATGCGGGATTGCAACACTCACCTGCTCAGCAACACCCCCCCCCCCCCCAAACAAACCCCCCAAAAAGAAAAAAAGAAAGAAAAAACAATCATCACTATCCCCTCCATCAAGCTGGACCCATCAACACCACCTACTAGTTGGCCCCATTAATCTTACCACTCTGTTAACTAATCAATCTCATCCCTTGCTATTCTCCATGCCATCTAGAACCCCCCGCTCTTCTCGGTGCTGCCCAATGCCTTATAAAACAGTGGGCAATATCTCAAACTTGGGGAAGGAAAGGAAGCCAAATTATCACTTAAACAAGTTCAATTAAGTTTAAAACTATTAATTAATTTGCAAATTCAGTAAGGTTGGTTCCAATTCTAACAAAGATGTGAAAATAAAAGAAGACAACATAAAAATTATTGGTCAAGATCAAATTGTGAGTTTGCTAACTGGGTCATTAAGCTGAAGTTGGATCACATCATGTAGGCAAAGCTTTAAATGGAAGGTTTCAGATTACCAAGCATTAGTATTGAGTTCATGGACTCGAAATCTATTCAAATCAGAAAGATATTACAAACCATAATTATGTAGAAATTTTCAACACAGATCATGTCACCCATCAAATGTGGAGTGATGTGGAGTGAAAACATTTTCCATGTCATGTTAGGGTGGGGAACAAATGTCCAATGTAAACACACAAAAACATTAAACCAAATTCAAACCTTTAAATTTTTTATTTATTTCCCTGCACCACCATTATCATCACTTTGTGGTAACACTTTTTGGTAAATAATTCAAAGTCCAATTTTTTAAATTGTGCTTCTCCATGGATTTGTCTTTATGGTGATATTCATCATGACTCATGAGTTCTGCACTTCTGATTATTCTATAATAATGTGCGCATCTTACTACATATAGACGAAGCATTAAAACAAAGGCCATATCTAGTTCTGGTGTTATATGAACTTCCCATTCAAATTGTTGGAAAAATACACCTTGACATATCAAGTATGTGGGAGCATGTGTCACCCTAATATCTATATTTTGGAAATATCAATTCCCTTCCACATCATATGAATTTTTAAGCTTTATGTCCTATTATGCCAACAGTCATACACTGAATAAAAAGACTAACAAATAACAATCATCGGAACTTTTGTAATCACTCAGTAAATGAGGGACCATTTAAAAATAGCAAGTAGGCTAGGAGAGTGAACGAATGATAATACCATCCTGAAGGGCTTCCATGATTTCTGGATCTTTGAATGCTGCCATTAACTCTGGGTCCTGCTCCAAAAAGGAAAGTCTAAATAGATTGTTCATAATCATACTACGATCCTAAATACAATTATTGTAGCTGCTTGATTTTGTTCAGCAATGACAGGTGAAAAAAGGGCACAGAAAATGGAGTAAAGAGGGACTATGATATTCACTGTATGTCCCTCATCCATGCCACATTTTCACAAATGAAAAGGAAAAAGAAAAAATCACCCTTTGTTTTCGTATTTTCCCCTTTTGCACTTAACATGTTCCAGAATTACTTAAGGGTCCCCGCTTTGTGGACCGCTTCTATGTTTTATGTTTTTATCTGTTTTTGCTTGCTTTCCCTGCTTTAGGCTCTCTCTCTGATTTAATAAAATTAGGGCGATTGCCTACTGTTCAGTAAAAAAAAAAAAATGTTCCAAAATTACCAAACACTATGCTCTTACTCTATCATGATGGAAGAAGTTTGATCTACAGACACTACCCAAAAATCTAACAGGACAATATGAGGCTACAAAAATGTCGATTAGAACCATCCTCAACAACGAAACCTCCTTACTAGGGATTTGTGATATGACTGAACTCAAAGTAAACAACTTACATTGAGGATCTTGCTCATGTCAATATTTCCAGGCATGCCTCCGGGCATGCTACCTGGGAAGCCGCCAGGCATTCCTCCAGCTCCACCAGCTCCAGGAAAACCTCCAGGCATTCCTCCAGCTCCAGGAAAACCTCCAGGCATTCCTCCAGCTCCAGGAAAACCTCCAGGCATTCCTCCAGCTCCAGGGAAGCCACCTGGCATTCCACCAGATGCCCTACTTGAAGACGATTTTTCCTTCTTTTTGGATGCCTCATATGCAGCCTACAAAAGTCAAACGAAAAAGTAAATAATCCGCAAAGAATTAAACAAGCATGCAGCGCCATAGTTATGAACTGCATGTATAACCAATAACCTTAGCCCGATTCCTTTCTCGCTCAACTCTCTTTTGCTCTCTCTCTTTTCTCAAACGATCATACTTGCGACGGTGCTCCTCGATCTTGTGCACATTTGGTTCTACCTGCATGAATTATATGAGTTATAGAGGTGAAGCAAGTAACTAATTGTGACTTATCATTCTCAAAGAAGGAAGGAAAATAACCAATCAACAAAAAAGGAGGGGGAAAAAAACCTTTTTGAGCACAGCGCTAATCTCCTCATCATAATCTAATTTGGATGCCAAGTGCAGATCCTTGGCCGCTTCTTCCCACTTACCAAGCGTAGCCAAGGCCATTCCACGCGTCTTATAGCCTTTGGCAGAATCAGGATTTATCTGCAGGAGTAAAATTTATATTTTACGTTCATGTGAAGTTACTATTCCCCCTCATGGCGATCATGGACACCAGACAGGGACATCATGATACGAGCATGATGAAACAGTGAATCTTGAAAAAGTAGGCATGGACCAGCAAAGACATGACAATAAATAAATACATTATATTTATTTCAAGAAAAAGCAAGGATCCATCCATAACCATAAAAATGCTAACATAACTACAATAATGTGTCAACTATCAATTCTAATAAGATCTTAACATCATTCAACTTCATGCGAGTATAAATATTTTTATAATTATTATCCAGCTCGTATCATAATTATTTTCAAATTTTAGACACTTCCAACGTGTGCCATCTCATGTCATATAGTTGACATTTGTTGGGCATAAACATAATATGCCCATTGAAGCATCCATTTTCGCAGAATCTCATCCATAAGTTTCCAGGAGTTAGCGTTAGCATTTTTTAATTTAAATTATTAAATGAAATATGCCTCTTTAAATTATTAAATGAACTTAAATATGCCTCTGCCTACCAGGTTAACATTAGTATTATGAACTTAAATATTTTCAGGCAGGTTAACATTAGTATTATGAACTTAAATATGCCTCTGCCTAGTAATAAAGCAATATATGGACAAACATGATGACCTCTAAAGCAGCACTTGCATCCCGAATTGCAGCATTGGGCTTTTTCATCTTGACATATACAGAAGCTGCATTAAAAAAAGAAAAGTCCACAACAACAAACTTATAAATAGACAATTATCACAGATAACATTCCACAAGATGTAAAAGGCCTTACCCCTAGTTGCATACATGATTGCAGATGTTGGATTGAGTAGGATAGCTTCAGTTAGCTGCTCAATAGCCTCTTCAAAGTTCCCTATTAAGAAATAAAACCATAAAAAAAGATAGCAAGAGTCCTAACTTGATGAGATAGAAGACAGGAACATACCTTCTGAGATGGAGTGCATAGCCTTCCCTTTAGCCATTTGAGAAGCATCACGGTTTTCCTCGGTTACCTCAATAGACGGGTCACCCATCTGCAAGGAAGAATAGATGGCTGAAATCCTCATTAGAAAAAAAACGTTGAATCTTGAGAACTGAAAAGTGGGCTGCATCATATTACCTTCTGTGGAGGATCATTGTCCGCTTCCACTACATCGCCTTCAAGCTCAATGTCAGACTCCACAATCTCATCCTCAATTTCAGGCTCTTCCGGGACACCACCCATATCATCCTCATCAATGTCATCCATGTCCTCATCACTTTCATCCACCACAGGAATTTTCTGTCACTCAATACACGCCGGTATGTTAAAAGAAGAAAAATGACATTCTATGGTTACATCATATAAAACAAGAAGAAACCATGCTTCATAAAGGTCACATAGATGTAATTACATTTTACAATGCAATAATAAAATCCATTGGTATTCAACATGCTAAGAGTTATTCCTCCACTCATGTATTTAGAAATGGAAAACAAACAAAAAATCATTCCTCTCTTACCCTTTTTTTAATTAGGATTGGAGCATTCATATTAAGAGAAAAAAGCGCTCATTAGACAACGGAATAATGGATCTTCATAAATTAAAAAAAAAAGCTAGCAAAAGCTCTATGAAAAAAAAAGAGTAAAAAACACCGAGCAGCCCATATAAGATATTTGCTACATCCTTTCTATCCTTCCCCCCTAATGTTTGACATCAATTCTGCCCCAAGAAGAACAATGACCCAAGCTTCAAGTGACAAACAAAAACCAATCCAAACATATGAAAGAATCTCAGAAAATGGTAAACCTCACATCCACAAATCTTATAGTCAGAAAATAATAACCGATTCACATAACCTTTGATTCCCAATCACAAAAAGCCGCTGTGCCTTACAAAGTCAAATATCCAACTACATTTTGGTATTGATCGTTACATTGCAAATCACACATAGCCCATTTGGAGACACAAAGCAAGCCAAAAATACAAATGCAATCGCATAAGCCCATCCACACTTGTAACATAAAATATGAACCTACATTCTTTACAAACTCTTTCAACATTCTAGCCTACGCATCAAATGAAACGCACACATCGACGAATTCACTAAAATTTCTCAAACAAAAACAAGAAACCATGCTTTGATACATAGAGAGAGTACCGTATCACGAGGTCGGGGCGATTCGCCAGTCGCATAAGCCGAAGAAGGAAGCTTGCCACCCAAGCTATAAAGAACCATCAACGAAGATGATAGAGAGTGAATAAAAGAAATGATGTTACATGCGTTTTTTTAGGAAGATCATACCTTTCGATGTAGTCTCTGAAGAAGGTGAGGTTGGGATCAGCGAGTGTGGACGGGTTGGCCTTGCATTGCTCCACGAACGTCTTCAGCTCGCGCGCCTTCGCCGGGTCCATCGCTTGTTGTCTTCGCCCTCTCTCGAAAACCCTAAATCGTCTGAAACTGGGGTTTTTGTGTGCTTTTTTCGCCTTCGATGTTCAACAAAGAAATTGACCTCCCACTTCTAGTAGCTTCTGCGACTCGGTTTTCGATCGAACGGTGGTGATTGAGCACACGTGGAGGGGGCCCCTTAGGAAGGAAACGAAGTCTTATATGATTCGGATAAGCTTGTGTCGGGAAAGGAAAATTGTCCGATGTCACGCGTTACAAGCATACTGAACAAATGCATCTGAAGCTTGGCTGGGAAAAAATATATATCCAATTGGGTTTGGACTTGGGCTGAGGATGAGTTATCAAGGTTTGGGAAGATTGTTAAATTTAAATGTTTATATTATATCTCAATCATTTTGTCCTGTGGTATAAACTTGATTATCAAAATTTCTAATTTTAAAAGGCATCATGCTCTCATAAAAAAAATTCTTTTCATTATCATCTATAGTTACTCTGTTCATTATGTTTAGGGTCAATTGCCCAAATACCCCCCGCAGCTAACCCCTAATTTTTTTTCTGCCCGGATACCCCTGCAGCTAAACCCCGAACACCTAATTTTTTTTCTACCCCCATCCCTTTAATTTCCCCAATCCCACAAAACCATAATTTCTTCCATGTAAGTGCATATATATTTTATGTAACTTGGATAACACAAAATGTAATTTCTATAAATATTATTTGTAAATGTATATTATGTAATACAAAAATGATAATTTACAAAACACTATAGAAATATACATTAATGCATAACATTAATATATACGTGGTTTTTATATTGTCATGGAGTACACACTTGTTGATGTTTGATCAATTTGAGTATTTGACTAATTATTGCATCTATAATATAATTTGAACTGTGTTTTCTTCTTAATGATGTATGTATGCTAACTTGAAGGTGTAACAATAGATTTGATTTCAACTAAAATGACATCAAGATGATCAGATTAAATACAACATCTTAGTTAATTAGGGTAGGGAAAGAATATCGGAATACAAACATGAATTCAAGTGCTTTGATGCATTTATTGTGATAAAATATTTTTCAGGTATTATGCATTAATATATGTTTCTCTAGTATTTTGCAAGTTAGCATTTTTGCATGACATGCATAGTCATGCACATACAGATAATATTTACAGAAATTATATTTTGTGTTCCAAAAGTTACAGAAAACATATATGTAGTTACATGAAAAAACTGCGATTTTGTGGTGCTTGGGGAATTATAGGGATAAAAATAGAAAAAAAATTAGGTGTTTGCTGCCGGGGTATTTGGGCAATTCACCATTATGTTTATTGTAGAGCAAAATGTTAGAAACATAACCATAATGCATAGGATCTTGGATCTTAACTCCATAATTCATAAAATCAAAATGGTGTTGAACAACTAGAATGCATACCTTGCTCTATGGGATTTGATCAAGGAACTTAACAAGAATAAGTGCTACAACTTTTGAAGATCTCCTCGATATCTACCTCCAATAAAATTTTCAGGCAATTTCGAGTTCGGGGCGTCATTTATTTCTACTAGCTGGTTTTTCTGTAAATATTTAAAAATCTCAAAATGGACTCTTTCGAATCCATCGCTCTCTGAAAGCGTCGGCCACCCGTTCTATATCAATAGGTCATGGAATATCAAAGACTTACTTTATGAAATTACTTTCATCATAAATTTCATGAACCCCCACTCAAAAAAAAAAGACACATTGGACAAATCAAGAATTCTCTTATGTGACATCATGAAATTTAATAACTTTATTCACATTGGAATTACATCCAACATGAATTCCCATAACCTTTGTTTCCATTGGTTTTTTCTCATCATGAATTTCTCACATTCGACAACCAAAACCCTTACTTGAGTTTGCAACATATTAGTGGATAAATAAGTGTGCATGTACTGGGTAGATAAAAAAGTCATTAACAATGTGACTGATAAATATCTCATTGGGTAGCTCAATACTTTAAATTGTAAATGTCCAAAGCTAACATATGAGAAATTCAATAAACAATAAAAAATAAAATCTTAATTCTTTTTATTGGATTATGGAAAGCCACAAAATCCAACACAAAATTCATAAATTTTGTTTCCTCCGAATCCATCCGTGTAGTACCAGATGAGAAACCGTCGAAAGATATTGGGATATCGAAGTGGTGCATGTCAAAGACCTTCCAACATAATTTCTTAAAAACAATGATTATTCAATGTTCAGGTTAGAAATAAAACGTCTTTCAAGATAAAGAATCTATTTAAATTTTCCTTTTATTGGGTTATGGAAAGCCACAAAATCCAACACAAAATTCATAATTTTTGTTTCCTCCGAATCCATCTATGCAGTACTAGATGAGAAACAGTTGAAAGAGATTGGGATATCGAAGTGGTGCATGTCAAAGACCTTCCAACATAATTTCTTTAAAACAATGACTATTCAATGTTCAAGTTAGAAATCAAACATCTTTCAAGATAAAGAATCTCACTTGAAATTTGGGAAATAGATGAAGAATGATTTGAGATTAATGAAAGATCACCACATTGCGTGTTTATATGTTAACACGTGGCATTGGCGAAATCATCCATCCAACAAGTCTTCCCTGTATAATCACGTGTCTTTAAATTAATTTATCCAAGTTTTTCTGTGGATGATGACTGCCAAATCAACCTCCAACTCACACTTGCTCCATATAACCAGTTGTATGAGTCCAAAGCTTGTTAATCAGTTATTCGTGTCCCTCAATCTCAGTATGTGAAGACAAACCTGTTCAAACCTCTATTCACAAACCTAGAAGTTATTTGCTAAATAATATTGAATTGAGTTTGGAATGCACTATCTAGCTCGTAATTGGCCCCTGGACATCCGGTCATTCATATCGTGAACCCACCCACAGCTCGAAATAATTGACTACATATAAAGGCCTGCAGATTTTCCCTTCTACATATATTATTCTTTGTTACAATTTTTTTTGGTGAGTAAAAAAAGAATCTATTCGTTACCTTTGCTATTTATATACAACTAGCTCTAACAAAAATACATCAAAATCAGAAAAATAGACACAGCAAAAAGAGTATAGACATGTATCCACAACAGAGCAGTTCAAAACTGAAAGAAGGATGGAGGTCTGCACCCGGAAAGGCTGCTCCAGATACTCACTCACGAATACAAGGCCCCCTGCACGTTCTGAATCTGATTCAGATAAGTGTCAAACACAAATGGTGATTATGGGAGAATTTAATAAAATTAAAAACCATGCTTGGCCAGCCTTTGGCCATTGGGAATTATTGTGATTATTGTAACACAAACGCGTTCCAACTCCAGAACTTTTCATTATAGTCCTCTACATTGAAGATTCAAATTATATATTGTCATACTTATTAACTAAGGTGGGAATTGATAAATAAGAGGACCACACGTTGATTGAATTATTGTTTCACACTCCTGTATCTTATACTCGAAAACCCATGAAGTGAATTCCAGGAGGCTAACATATGATGTGAATGTTATACTTCATCATTCATTTTTCAAACTGACACACACACATACTCGTGTAATGTAATAATGTGACGTCTTCAAAAATGATGATAAAAGTGATAACCGCCCCAAAAATGAATTGAAAAAATACTACCACAACAGAAAAGCAGGTGACAAAAGGGGAAAGAAATCCTCAGCAACTAACAGACCTCCCACCCCCAAACATTATTCCAAATTTATAACCAATGCGAATGACATCCATTGCCAATCTCCATAAGCCGGGTCATGGCTAATGGTAGCTACACCAACTGGAATGAATCTAATGATGACACACTAAAATACAAAAACCAAACATAAAATGCAGCCATCAAAGGCACAATCCTCCTGTGTGATGAACAGGTTACACCATCAAGGCCGACCAGAACAAAAGCAGGCTCACCACAGCAGACCCTCCAAGCCCCGCTAACGTAGCCGCACCGTTGCCGCTACCGCCTCCAGTAGTAGCTGCATCACAATTAATGGTTAGCGTAATCACAAAGTTCATGTGCAACAGATATTGGGTGGAGATATCATTCAATGTGATATGTGGACATTTGTAAATTACACGTGATAAGTGCGATAAAATATAGAGATAATTAAACTAAGTTTTAAATGTATTATGATTATTAGTACAAGAAATATATGAAAAAAATTGTTATATTATTTGGTGTAAAGATAAACAATTAGGATTAGTTATTTTAAAATGATGAAGACCCTGATAAATCACCCAGACCACAATTTTAAACAAGGACATAAATCCAAAAGTCAAAACCAACAAACAAGTTTGATTGGGTGCGGGTGCGCATCATATTGTTTTTTTGTCTGTACGTGAAGGGGACCAGACAAATAAACGATGTCCAACATGTGAAGGTTATTGTATTTTATTTTATTTGATTGACGAGGTATTTGAATTGAAAAACTTAGACGCCTAGAATAATTTTCACAAATTCTGTGCATCACGTGAACCCTGGATATTCGAGTTCAAGACAGGAATAAAATACAATTATATGTAGCTGTTATTTTTTTTCAGTTTCAATAACTTTTTATATTTTATATATCTTATTAACTATAGTTATTACAGTTTTAGATTAGATAAACCAATGAATAAAGTATTATGCGTCTTTATATGTATAATAATTATCAAGATTTATTTTGATTTTTTTACTACAATTTATCCATACCAAACAAATATGAGAAAGCCATTCATTCTTTATCCACCTTCTTCTTATTAACAATTAACAAAACAAATGGAGTGTAAACTCAAATTTCACATAATCCAGTTGACTTTTAAAAAACATTGTTTTAAGAGATTTTCAAATGTCAAAAATTTAATGAAGAAAACACATGAGATTGAAACATAACTAAAACACTGTTTGGATTCACATTATCACAAAATCGGACCACACGCGGATCCAAACACTTTGTAATAAGAAGTCAGGATTTGTACCTGGAGGGCTGGGGTTGCTCGAAGAAGGACCAGGTGTAGAAACTGCGATTTTGAAAAATTGACAAAATCAGCATTCATGATGTTAACATGATAAAAAAAATTACAAAACAGTGGAAAGACGGAGAAAAATATTTTCATGTGTGAAAATATTGTGTGGCCCACAATTTATGAGTTTCATGTGTGAAACCAAACCCTTCAAAAAACATTGGTTATAACCACCCACCTCCCCCTCAATTCTCACCCCCTCATTCATTTATCCCATCCGGGTATGGCATTCTTGTTCACCACTGGTTATATGCAATCTATGTTGAATAAGCTAATTTATCTTTGATTGTCTTTTTTATTGTTCTCATTAAAAAACATAAAAATAATTTTTTGTTATTTTATTCACTTTGAATAAAATAGTAAATAAGATATAGATAAGAGTTTACGACTTTTTAAATGATAACTACAACCCTACATAAATTGTTTGTGTTTGGGAATAAATGTGAAAAATGTATTTGATATGATAGATGTGTCATTTTTTTAAAGTGTGCATAAGAGTGTTAGTGAGATAAAAAAATTTAAATGACAATTGACATAGATAAGTAATTCCAGGTTTTTTATAATAATTATCAGTCTTATCCTAACTTATTCAGACATAACTATCGAAATTTATTATTCCTGCTAATTTCTCCATATTCCTTACGGGGCCGTTTGGGTAGTGGAATAGGGGTGGAATAGGGGTGGAATAGGGGAGAAATAGATAAAATAGCCCCCCGTATGGGGTGTGACATTGAGTTATTCACTCCTGATAGCTATACTAGGATAGATAACAATTCAGACTGAATAAGCAATTTTTTGTTTGGTTGCATTTTTTGTTATTCTCATTGGAAAACATAAAAATGCTTTTTTGTTGAAATAAATACAAATTGGTTAATCTTGGATAAAGTGATCTTACATGATACCCCAAAATGGTTGAGGGACGGAACGGGGGGGGAGGCGGGCTGGGGCCCGGGCCCCCCAAGCAAACCAAAATAAGAATTTTGTTGGGCCCTCCCACATGGGCCCTTAAAAAAACTAAAAAAAAAACAAAAAACCTTTTAAATGACAACTGCAACATACCCCTGGGAATAGTGTGAGTCTCTCTTTCTCAATTTTTTTTTAATTTTTTTGTTTATATGATTGATTTGATAGATGTGACATTTTTTGAAATCTGTGTGAGACTGTTATTTATTTAATTCTTTGTGAGATAAATTTTTTAAAATGACAGAGAAGGGTATTTTTATCCATTTGCATAGATAAGGTCTGATAAGCAATTCCAACATTTCCTTAGAATAGTTATCAGGTCTTATCCTAACTTATCCAGACATAATTATCGGGGTTTATTCTGTCAAAACAAACAACTTTTTTTTACTATTCTCCTGTATTCTTCCTTATTCTGGCCTAATTCTTCATGCCATACGGGGGGTAGATGTTTAGATCAAAAAAAATTAATAGTAGGCGGAATAAGGGGGTATAGCTATGCAGAATAAGGAGAGAATTTTGTGGTAAACTGATATTTGTATTCCAAGTCCACCCATAGAACTTTTTTTTTGTGTTATTCCTCCACTGGAATAAGGAAAGTCCCCTACGATATATAATTTTAATTTCTATTAAATCACATAGCATCACATCAAATCATCTGTCATCATCTCTTATACATCAATGGGATCCATATGTCAAATCAACTTAAGATGAAAACGATTACACCTTATTATTCATCGGTGAACCAAATCGTCGGGTACCCCAACCTGAAGTAGAAGATATTATTACGTTTTCTAATTAGAATAACAGAAAACACAATCAAACACAAAATCTCTTATTTCATTGATAAAATCAACAATTTCTGAAATAAATACAAATTTCAAAATAACTTATGTCGCTATTCAAAACGGATCTTACATGTATTCTATCCCAAAACTCCAAAAGGGGGTATGAGTTTTTTTTGTGTGAAAACCTCCGCCCCCACACCACACACGAAAGAAAAAAAAAAGATATAACCACGTGTGTGTTAATAACCTGAGTCCATTTTATAGCATAATTGTCACGTCATCCAACAAAAATATATATAACACACCCAGCTTTGAATATAGTACCGTTTGATGAAATAAGGGTAATTAGCAAAAAAAAAAAAAAAAACAGTATTTAAACTAATATATTAATAAAAATAGTACCGGATGAGGAACATTTGTAAAAACTAGCACACTTGTCAACACTCACCATTTTTTTTACATTGAAGGCTCCAGTGATTTTGGGTTTTAAAGGAAGGCTCTGTATATATACGGCACTTCCTTTGTTTTTTTTTAAAGTGTCACATGTGTTAATATTAATTTTACTCTTTATACCTTTTTAATAAAATCTCCTCATAATCAAAGAGTTGGTTATAATGTTTACTGATCCATAATCTTTTGAATTTATTTTGGATGATCAAATCCCATGATTTTTGAAAATTAATAGTTTGCTTTATAAGATAAAAAAAATATATAGGATAATGGAATGAGATCCAGAGACAATGAGGGAAGCAATATTGAAAAAATTGAAAGTAGTGGTGATCATGGTGGGGAAGTACACATGTCCGGTGTCGAATTGGATGCGCGAGAAAAATTTGAGAGGTTGGTGTAAACTTTATAGATGGTTATCAAATTTTAAATAGCAGGGAAAGAACATTTATACTATTTTATTTTTGTATTATGCTTTTGTTGCAGCATTCAACTTATTATTATAATTATTATTTGAAATTCATAATAAATGAAAATTCTAACCCTGATCAGAAACTGTGGGAGGAAAATGTAGGATTTAAATGAGGATAATATTGTATTTTATATTTTTTATGTTTTTTAAAAATTAAACGAACAATCAATAAGAGAATGACATCTCATAAAACCTACCAATGAGGCTTCCATCGCCCGCAGCACCACCGCCACGCCCGAAGAACCCATCTCTCTCTCTCACACTCTTCTCTGCTTCACTTTTATAATTCACTTTTAGGTTTAGCACGGGAAAGCTCTTTTCGATATTATTACCAGATTCGATCTGGGTTATTTGCATTACTATACTTATCATTGCGGGTTGGTTATTTTACAGGAGTCGATGTGTTTGGAAGTTGTCCAAACGAGTATTTTACAGAAAGCCGGCAAGGATTCCATTTACTGGCCGTTTTGATCCTTTGGACCAACTTGATGAATTTAGTAGATCCTTTTAGGAGGCCCCAATGACGGAACCTATCCAATTTTTCGTGATGGTTGGCTGTTCGAGCTGTAATTGGACGGTCGTGATGATAAAATGAAAGTTATTGGTCCACGGAATACCCCTGGAAATTCACGAATTGTCGTTGCATTAGCTGGACTAATTATGCGTTCCCGACCAAACGGCGTCGACCGAGGGTTTGTTCTAGAATGAAATACGGTCATGAATTGTCTGTAATGCCCCCACGTTGTGTTGAAATGTGTGAAATGTGCCGATGGTGAGGGGAGGGCAGATCGGTGATTCTTCTGCGCCTAAAAGGAAAGACCGCTTCACAAAGCTCGCTTATAAACCGAGGTGCGACGGAGTTAACGGAGGGTGTCCTTGACTACTGCGCTGTGCGCAGGCCGGACGAGTCTATGATTAATTTCTTTGGAACTTGCATATTGCAATGCATCACGTCACATGAATAATAATGATGATGATATTTTACAACAGTACTGGATGCTATATCGGAAAATATATTTATTATTGTTACGTGTAGATGAACATGTCATGTACATAAATAACAGATTGAGATCTTCCTTACATTTGTAATGCTTATGTAATTTTGTCTGAGATAGTCGTGTTTCAAAAGCTAGCACAACAAGTTTACAACCAAGCTTAGGATCCGTTTGGGAGTGCATTTAGGACTACTTTGCTGGGGAAGCGAGCTCCGCCGATACAAACTCGGGCGAACGCACTTTTAAAATGTCATTTTAAAATCTATTTGAATCGATAACTTGGATGATTTTACCTTTGAAAATTAGAAAATTCATGAAGATGTTTGACAAGAAGATGCAATTGCTATGTGATTTTACTTGAGTATTGAGTTCAAATTATCATGAACTCTCTGCATCTCCAATGCTACAACAATGTTCGTATATGCTTGGTATGAGAGTTCAATTTCGGTACCCTCATACTGGTGAGATATACCAAATGATACAGTCTCCGGCATCTGGCCACCAGTCGCCTGCATGACCACCTCTGGAAGCTGTCAATTTTCTCAGAGGTAAATCTTTTTTTTCTAGAAACTTCTTTGATCACGGCTCTCCACTCGAACATATCTAGACTCGATCAAAATTCATATCTATACAAGTTGTCTACTGTGTGACAACAAATGCCTGAAGAGATCATATCATATATATGTTTGTGGAAAATGTAAATTTGTGATATGCTGTGGCAAATGGCAATTGATCCTAACCACACTTTGTCCCCTACGCCAAAATTATATTGGGAGATGCCTACATGGTTGGAGGCTCTCTCACCCAAGCAATGGTTGCACACTCGGGATGGTCCACTTGCATGATTATGCTAGCCGGCCCTTATGGCGCTCATGCTTATGAAGGAATGCTTCAAATGGTTCCTCCTTTAATCCTTGTCATTCCCTCCATGCTCCCCCTTCCTAGCCACCCCTGTCGGCCCGACAGAAGCAACCGACATATGATCGTGGTTTTACGAATGGCAGTGTCCACATTCGAACTCGTGAGGCAGGATTTATTTGTGTCGTTGTTATCACTCACCCTTTTTGAAATATAGGGGTAAGCATGCACTAGCTGGCCATGAGTTAGTTCATTTTGTGCAAAGGCGGAGGCGATTAAAATGGGTGTAACAAAAGAGATTTATTTATACAATAATGATTTTTAGATTTCAATTGATAGACCATCCTAGGCCCCTGACAAGATTGAATTATCCATTTTACCCTTCTTATCTAAATGGAGATGTTTTTTTCATAACCGATTCTTTATATCTCGAGATGATTACGATTTGGGGTATTCTCTCTCATTTTAAAGCAATCAGTTGGATGGAAAAAAAACACGATTTACATTTTTTTATTCAGATTGATCTGTGGAAACGAAAACAAATATATAATTCAGTTTTGGTGGGGATTGGAGGAGAATATTATAATTATTCAAGTAATTTTTTTTATTTATTTGCGACCTCATTGTGGTGTAAATAATGGCGATCTATTTAGGTTATACATTTTGATTTGAATAAAACATATTGTTCTGATTTTACATTCATCTTTGGATCATCATATACATTTTTTAGATCGAATTTAATTTAAATTCAGATACATGGCCACTGTATTTGGATTTTTAGCCTTGCATGATTATTATTTAGTGTGATTTTTGAGATCTGAATAAGTACGATTTATTTTTGTTGTTGTGCATGTGTATAATTATGCATATTGAATCATTCAGTATATTTTTAGCCTTGCATTATTATTATTCAACTCATTCAGATTCAAGATACACTTGTATTGAATGTAAAATTGTTAATTTAGATTCCATATACACGTATATCTGAATTATTTACCCAGCCCAATTTGTTGTTTGTTATTTTTATTTTGATAGATTTGATTAATGTGTATCTGAATAATATTTAATTGTTTTTTGTCATATATATTTAAAGACATTTATTAATCATTTATGCAATGTCTCATTAACATATAAACCATAATTGTTACATTTTTAAACTTATTCAGATTCTAGATACATTTGTATCTAATGTAAAGTTGTTAATCCAAATTTTAGATACATTTGTAACTGAATAATTTATCCAACCCAATTTACTATTTGTTATGTTTATTCCAATGGATTTGATTAATGTGTATCTGAATGATATTTAATTATTTTTTCATGTATATTTAAATATTTTTATTAATCATCTAAGCAATGTCTCGTTAGCATGTAGACCATAATTGTTTCATATAAATTTCAGATTAATATTGTATATGAAATCTGCATCTGAAATTTTTTAGGATACATGTGTATCGGAAAAAACTAATACAAGACTATATCCAAATCTGAATATGTATTCGAAAAAAACTAATATACTCATTTGTATATAAAATTATAATATATTCATTTGTATCTGTCTTGTCTGTAGCTGTATCTGAAAAAATGAAGGTAGAGGTCGGAGGAAAGCTCGAAAGGTAACCGATCAACTTCTCATATAATGGCGCGGATGCCTTATAAGATTAAAAAAGAAAATTTTTAAAGAGTAATTGCTAGAAGCGGTTATACAATCCCAATTAATGAGGGATTATTTTTTAGAATGAAAAATTCAAATATAAATAAAAGGTAGTATTGTCTTTGCTCTTTTTATCTTTTAAAAAAAAGTCAAACATGAAACCAATCAGATAATAACACTTATTATGATTTTTTAATGGGCTTAAATTTTGGAGTCCATTTAACAATACCTTTATTAATATACATGTTTGCTTTGATTTCGCCTAGCTCATTGAGACTCTTTTGTTGTCCTACTAAAAGATCCCACAATTAACATTCCCTCATAGCATCTGTTGGGGGATGTAACCAGCCTGCATACCCAATCCTATACTTTAAGTCCTCGTTTGGATTGAGGAATAAGTTATTTTGATGTTTATACATATTTCAAGAACATATAACTTTATCAATAGAATAAATGATTTTATGTTTGATTGTGTTTTTTTATTCTCATTGGCAAACATAAGAATAAAGATTGAGTTTTTTTGTTGACAAAAAATAAAATGTGAATAAGATATAAAAAATTAATTTGACATGTGAGCTCTATTGACGTATAAGAGGTGTTGATATGTGATTTGATGTGATGATGTGTGATTTTTTTTAATATAATGGTGGATCCTATTTATTAATGGGAATAGATAAACTGAGTATAACTTATTCTAAGAGTTACTTAGAATTGTTATACTCTCTTATACTCATTTATACTGACATAGTAATATCAAATTATACTATGTAAACAAACAACCATTTTTCTTAACTATTCTTATACCACCCTCGTACCCTCTTTATTCCACCTTAACCCCCATCTAAATGGGGGGTAAGCGCCCGTTTGGAACGGGAATAAGTCCCCGAATAACCTCGTATTGACTGGAATATGGGTTTTAACCAGTTTGTTTGTCTGATATATCATGGAATATCTTATGCAGAATAAACTGGTATAAAGTGGTATATGGATTCCAAACAACCCCTGGAATTAAGGTTATCTTATGTTATTTCACCCAAAAATATATGTGGATCCATTGTCAAATCAATTGTCATTACCTCTTATAAATCACTTGTTAAATTAACTATCATTATTTTTTTTTTTTTAAATTCTTGTCCATATTTTATTCACATTTTATCCAAACAATAAAATATTTATTTTTACATTTACCAACGAAAATAATTTAAGACAACCAAATATAAAATCATTTTATTTTTATTTCTTCATTTTATTTACACTAAATAAATGCTCAAGAATAAATTATATTCCCATTACAAACAGGGGTCTGCGAGACTGCGATCAACAGATTCATGGGTGGGGATAGATGTGCCAGTCAGTTTGGCATCCCTGTGAAAACGTCATCCCCCGTTTAAAACGTCCATGTGAGATAGATTCAGATGTTCTAATTCTGGACCTCAGATTTATAGGCGTGCTTCACTCGTGGGATAACTTTCTTCCGCGCCTCAGCTGTTCGACAGAAAGCTCGTGCGAGGATCCAAAAAGAAGAGAAGAAATCCCAAACGTGGCGGCGGAGGTTCGCGTTTGTGTGTTCTCCATTGGTTTCTTCCCCCAAATCCACTCTCATTCACAATCAGGTACCACAGAAACCAGAAAAAAGGAAACCCTAGTTTTCTTTTATCTTGTTTTGATTCTTGTGTTCTTCATTTTCAGGCACCGTATTGGCATGAGTATGCCAAAGCCTTCACTACTGGAAATGTGAATTCGGTATTTCGGTTACTTTGATTTGTAGTTTATTAAATCGATGTTTTTATCGCTCGCTTATGCAGTTTTTTTTTTGCTTTCTTTTTGGATGTTGGAGGAGGGTATCTCTTCAAAGGTGAAAGTTCCATCCATAACTTTTGTCTTAGGTAGGAACTTTGTGTTCTTTTTAACTGCAATGGCTTCTTCGGTAAACATGAATTTTATGTTCCCCATAAAAAAGTTGTTTTTTAAGAGTTTTCGGGCATGGTCTTGCATCTTTGTTTGAGAATAATGTTTTTAATGATTGCATCATCACTGAGAGATTTACTTTTCCTGATTTGATATGGCAATGACTTCAATGAATCATGTAAGATATTAAGACAAAAATATATTCTTTTTAATTGTGAGTGAGCTTCCAATACTACTCTGGATTCATTCTTGGATGGTAAATTTTTGAGAAATATTAGATAGTGTGTTCGCTTTGTTTCCTATTTATCTTAGCAGAGAGCTTATCTGGGACAGATCATTATTTGTTGTGAAAGGAAAATGTTTGTGAGCTTTCTATTAGCAGTTTTGCATCTCTTCTTATGATAAACTTGCCATGGAAGCATTCACACTGGTTGTCTCACATTAGATATTGCTTCTTGTTTGAACTTAATATGAATATGGTGTTCTTGACTTTTCATGTAATTTTTTATTTGAATAGACTATTTAGATATTTGCATTTGCTTTTGGTTGCGGTTAGGTGGTCCTGGTAGTGGAAAAGGTACACAATGTGCCAAGATTGTGGAGACCTTTGGATTTGCACATCTGAGTGCTGGTGAATTATTGAGGAAGGAAATGTCATCCATTAGTGCAAAGGGGTATGTGTTCTCCCTTCAGGGTCTCCTTTCAACTGATTATTGCTGAAGTATGCAAATTATTAAACCTATTCTCGAACATTTATTTATAGAGTGATGATTCGTGACACAATTAAGGAAGGAAAGATTGTTCCATCAGAAGTAACTGTAAAGTTGATCCAAAAGGCTATTGAATCAAGCAACAACAATAAATTTATTATTGACGGCTTTCCTAGGAGTGAGGAAAATCGCATAACTTTTGAAAAAATTGTGAGTTTCTCTCTGTACAAAGGTTTCTGAACATTGTTTGTGCTTTGACATTCATTTTTGGGCCTTCTCTGTATTAAGCCTTCTTACCTTACTCCGAATTATTGATTAATTCATGTATTAATGTGCGTGTTTCATTAAGAGTTTAGTTCCTGTTAAATCATGTCTCACTAATGATAAATGTCTTATTCAATGATTTGCGTGTTAAATGAATCAAATATTTATTGAATTCATAATATGTATTTTACTTGTGCAACATAAGTATATTGAACAAGAAAAAAATGCTAATTAGGCTTTGCTTTTCTAGATTTTAAAGATAATTCTTTGCAATTTTGCCTAAATCCAAATGTTATATCTTGAACTTAGTCTTTGTAATGTTTTGATGTTATAACATCATTGAGAGATCATAAATTTGTTTTAATATTGATGATTTCGCATGTCATAAGATTTTTTTTTTTAATCTTTGTAATGTTTATTTATCCAAATTTTTATGAACTTGAATTATACCGAGTTGCGAATTTTCATAATTGTCAAATTATTCCCGAATTCTGAAGTGGTGACAGGATTACTAAACATGAACTCTGAGACTAGAAATCCATAGAAATGACATGACTAGCAGTCTAAAAAGCAACGATCAAGGTTTGTAGGTGCCATACGTTACTTCACAGATTTGTTGCTTGTCTAACAATGCAGCAAATCATTGTTAAGCAAACATGCCGTTTCTGAAGTTTCAGTGTTTAGTTGCGATTTGTTAGGTTTGATCTATTTTACTATCCTATCCAAAGTTGGATTTAAATGATGTTTGTATGATAGATATTCTTGTAAACGGTAGATTTCCAATGATCTCGTCTTGTGAATTGGCCATCTCAATTGTGGTTCATGAACTATAATTGATTGACTGATTTGTTTTGTTTCATATTAATTTTGTATGAGAATCTACATATTTCATTATTTGTGATATTAGCTAATGCAACAAATGTTGGAATCCATGTGTCTTCCATTCTCTTCTCTGTAGCTGCTTTTATTGTCCACTGTTTATCACTGAGTACCTAAGATTGAAGTTTTATCTTAACAATTCTTGTCTCCGTTTCAATACTATGATCATGGGCCTTCTATACAAGTTCATTAGCATGGTGTTTTGAGGTGTTGTTTATGTTTTGGGCAAGATGATTAGCTTTCTGCTAAGGATAGCTAAATTTTTTTTGAAAATGATAGGAGGAACTTTATTAATAAGAAATTCTAGAATAGGATGAGATGAGGGATCTCCATACAAAGTAGTCAAGAGGAGTAAGAGGGGAGTACAAATGAGCTGGGGGGGGGGGGGGGGAGGATTTTGTTCCCTTTCGCAAAGGGTCCCAATCTTCACCTCCCGAACCAACGTTGCCCTATAATCGTGAATGGTCTAACTTCTTCCAACATAATAGCAAACCAATCTCTTATGAGTGAGGAGATAGCTGCCCATGTGTTTTCTCAATATGGTCTCTTGTGTTGGAAAACGCTCTCATTACGAGTGGGCCAAATGCTCCAATACACCACTTGTGGAACTAGCTATTGAAACTTGGCTAGATTGCTCTGATCTCCTCATTTGAGCCTCTTTCTGAACCATCTCCACATACTCCCGAAATCCTTGAAGGAACAAGAGGAACCTAGAGCCTCTCCCACCTTCACCCAAATCTTCGTGTTCAAAAAGCAATAAAAAAAAGAAGTGTTCTCTTGTTTCTATCACCGAGCCACAACTCACATAGAGTGTCATCATCATCTGCCCACATAACTCGCATAACTCACATAAGGATGCCTATCCATCTTTCATATGGTGATTCTGTATTGACGTTGACCATTGGTGTGAACATGACATTCATCTCTGATGCCACTATATCTATATTGTGGTTAGTGTAAATGTTTAAATGATTATGAGTCGACACAGCAAAATTACAATATGAGGAGGTTGCCAATTTTTAACTTCTCATTCTTAATTTTGTTTTACTCTCATCTTAACCTTAATGGGAATGAAAATTGCATGGTTACCATTGCAGATTGGAGTGGAACCAGAATTGGTAATTTTCTTTGATTGCATTGAAGAAGAGATGGTGAAACGAGTGCTAGGCCGAAATCAGGTAATTTTTATTGTACTATACAAGCAATGGCAGAATTCTCAAACAAATCTCATTTAGGGATCAAATGATTTTCTTGTTTAAGATGGAATTCGATTTATTGTAGTGTTAATTTGTTGTTATATAGGGAAGAATTGATGATAACATAGAGACTGTGAAGAAACGCTTAGATGGTTTTGTGACTTTAAGTCTTCCTGTGCTAGATTACTACTCTACAAAAGGGAAAGTTCGCAAGGTATTCCTTCTTGGAGAACTATAATTTGTAAGATTGCATCTTGCTTGTGACTCTTATGATTGGTAGACTTCATGCATCAGATACATTGAAAATTAGTTGTCTGCTTTTCGTGTTTACCATTGTTAATCTTATCAAATATCAATCATTTTATTTGATTTTAATTCACATATAGATCTCAATGGGAAAAATGATTTACCCGCAATTCTGTTTGGTTAGTTTGCTGATTTCCTGTTATTTGTTCATTTCTTATTTATAAGTAAGATTCACACAAAAAGGCATATGATGATTGAGCTTCACAAACGATTGATTCATTATACATTTCATAACTATTGCATCTCAAAGTATATTTTTCACACACACGAACCTTAAAAACACTTGCAGTCTTGGTGAGAATGTTTTATTTCTTTTTGAGTTGTCAAATCTTACAATTCGTCTTCTGCATATTATTATTTAGGATATAAATGGGCATCATCAACTACAATTGAGTGGAATCAGGTTTGAAAAGCGAACATCCATTGGAGTGATTGTGAATTCCTCAATTCTCTTATTGGAACTAAAATTGGGTTAAATTGATGATCACTGGTGAAATTAGAGTGGCTTTCTCGTACTTAGATTACCATTCATGAAAATGGCTTGTCTCAAATTAGGCGATCAATGTGAGATCTTTTAAATTGCCATCCTTATATTCTGAATGTATATAATATACAACTAGATCTGATTTTGGCCCTGGTTTTAGTGTGGCTCTAAAAATGGGTATTGGCAATCACGATTGAAAAAGAGGTTTGGTCTCAAGAAGCATTTGGTGATCCACTACTAGATCATGTGTACTAATTTCTCGTGTGTATTAGTTTCTCAGTTCTGTTACCCAAATGAGTTAAAATGTTGGTCACTGGTGAAATTAGAAGACTTCCCACTACTTCGATATACATTCATGAAAAACTGCTTAAATCGCTCAAACAATGGGTATGATATAAATTACTTCTCTCATACACTTTGTTATGATGAAAGTATGTTTCACAATCCTCGATTGATTATTGATCGTATGTGTGTTTGGCTAACAAAAGAATATTGTTTTTGTTTTATACACTTTTTGACATATTATTATATATTCTAGAATATCAGAAAATCGTGCAACTTAAAGTTCAATCCTAGATCAAATCTGGAACCTGCTTGATTTACAATATTGTCTAACTTGAGGGAATGTTGCTGGTTTATAGCCTAAATATTTACTTTTTCTTTCATAAGATATGTCAGAAATTTACCTCTCTTTGTTATCAATGCATTTTCAACTGCTATCCTCTGTTGTGATATAAATGGACCAATTGAACTTGTTCATTTTGCTAAATCAACTTTTGATTTAAGTTGAATCATGTCACAATCACCTCCACACCCCCACTGCCACATCTCTCTACCATTTGTTTGTAAATAACATGGTAAATTTCGTTTCATTTTACCATTAAGGTGGATTTGATTTCCGTAAATTACAATCACTTTGCCATTTTTTTTTAGTTTTTGTCATCTCTATGAAAATGCATATTCCTCTTTTTAGGTTTGTAGTTAATTTTTGTTTGGAAACCTTTTTTATTGACATATTTAAGCTTACAGATCGAAGCAAATGGAACTGTAGAGGAGATTTTTGAGAAAGTACGCCCCCTTTTTGCTGCAGAAAAGGTATGCATTGCTTTTAAAAATGTGATGGGTCTTATATTTTTGTTAGCAAAAAAGCCAGAAAAATCTGGGTGAAACCAGGTATCTTTACCAGAATACACAACCTTTTATGAACAGTAGATTATAAATAATAATCAATCAAACAATTTGAAAGATCAATATCTTACTTTGTTCCCAGGTTTTCCTTGAACTTAAATGTCCCTTCTTGTACAGGTAAGTACCAAATAGAAAATGGAGCAGCTAAAATAAATTGGGGTGTTGATCCTTTGGAAATTGAGGCGTGGATTGGAGATCTTTCAGCTAGTTTGGGCATAACATAGTGTTTGGTTCTCAAGCATTCGGTTGAAAGCAAGGAAACTAAAGAACACCTCAATTCCTACATCCGCCTCATGAGAGTCGACCTTGCTATTGCTCTGATACCTAACTAATTGTCAAGTTTTTAACTATCAAAGGATTAGTTGAATCGATACTAATTGAAAAGCTAGGGAACCATATTATAATTGGCTACAAGGCCTCAATGTATGTTCACACCACACTCCCCATTGATTGATTGTTGCAGAATAAAGGTTGAATAAAGGTACATCTGCATCTATATTTGCTTTTACTTCTAGTCATCGGGATGTAATACATATGAAAAAATTATTACTAGTGAATGTATATTCATAATATGAATGTGTCTAAATGTATCAAACCTTCGGGGTTGAAAAGTATAATACTAAAAATAGGACTTGGTGTAGCAAAACTCAGTTGTAGGTTCCACTAAAAATAAAATTTTGCTAAGTTGTTTCTATGCTCCCATTTCTTTCCAAGCTATAAACTACTTACACGTTCAGTCTCACCTTGCACGCAAAACAAAAGAACTAATTGATCTCATGATTTATGTGATGGGTGCCTCTATTTGCATTCTTTTGTTTTTATTGTACACCCAATATCTAAATACACACAACCCAAATAAATGGTGTTCTTTAGACACCGTCAAATAAATGGATCCGTTTATGTTAGGTTGTGCAAGAAGAGGAGGAAGAAGAGGGGTGGGGGTGGGGGTGGGGGTGGGGCTGTGGCGGAGGAGGGCGGGGGCTGATGGCGGGCACGGTGGAGGGCATAGTGGGCGGGTGTGGGTTCCTCGCCCTCCGCCCCCACCGCTCTCTCTCCCTCTCATTTCCTTGCTCTTTTTCTCTCCCCCCTCCCCCTCTTTGCTCCCGCTCTTTGCCCCAAGCCCACCCTGCCCTCCTTTTTCACCTCCTCTTCCTCTTCCCCACTAACACAGCGTGAAACGATAGAAAGATCCAATCAACGTTGAGATTAGGGGTGGTAAACGAGTTGAACGAGCTGAGCTTTGATCTGCTCATGCTCGGCTCGTTTAGCAGCAGGCTCGGGCTTGGCTCGGCTCAGAATTGAGCTTCATTTCGTGTTCAAGCTCGGCTCGCTGGGCTCGTGAAAAGCTCGGTTAAAGCTTGGTTTGGCTCGTTTGTTAAACAAGCCAAGCCGAAGCTCGAATCAAGGCTCGGCTCGGGATCGTTTAGCTAAAAAAAACCTTGTTTAGCATTTGAAAAATCACATTTCACAAATCATAACACCTTATACATGTGAAAATAACATAAGCTCGAGCTCGGTTCGGGCTCGGCTCGTTTCCCCTTTTTCTATTAAATAAACGAGCTCGTCCAGGCTCGGGCTCGGCTCGTTTATAAATTGAGCTTTAAAAATTGTTCAAGCTCGGCTCATTTATCTAATCGAACGAGCCTGAACGAGCTTTAACCGAGCCGAGCCCGAGCTAGGCCGAGCTGCTCGGCTCGTTTACCAGCCCTAGTTGAGATTCATAAACTCCTTCAATCCACAAGAAAGAAAAAACCCAAAAGAGAGATAATTGTATTAATTGATAAAAAATTGTCCATTACAAAGATGGTGGCACTCATTATATATGCCACAAACATTAAATACGTATTCATAATGTGAATTATGACTCTACTAAAAATAGTAAAGACACAATTACAATGATAATTATTAAAATCTAATAAAAAAATATAAAATCCTAAAAATCCTAAATTCCTAATTCACCAATAAAAGTGATTAATATGACTTTAAATAATGAGATTTGTCAATAAATGATAAAATCTCATAAAACTTTATTTTGATTTCAAATTTGAAATCAAATATTCTGCAATGATTTCTTTCCAAATTTGTCATACATTAGTCTCCTCTTCTTAAAAAAAAACTCGTCCTCGAGTTTAAGATGAGAGGATCTTAGATGATCAGGAGAATGATATTTGATGTAATCAAGAATCAAGTACACCAATAGGAGAGATTAAGATATTTTTCCTCATCTTAATTGATGCATCCTTGCATTTGATCTTTGACAAGAGGAGTACCGTTGTCAACGATGGCATCCAAAACGCTCATGTTGATGTGGCATGTTGTCTACTTGTCTGTAACACGAACATTTGTGGGGGCTTTTTTATATCTGGTGTCACCACTAAGGAATAAGAAAATTACTTCTCTTTTTCTCCTCCAATAATCTTTTCAGATTCAACAGAGAGAACAACATCCTCCACTTCTTTATTTGCGCCGTCCTCATCAATTTCTGATTCAACTAGAGGTTGATCATGGGGGTCGGTCATTAGAATCTCTTGATTTTCTGGTGGACTTTCTTCGATTTTCTCTATCGATCCATCAATCATATCTTAACTTAATGAAACATCTAGCGGGTTGATCATGGAAGAGCCTTTAGACACCACGTGCACCCTTGATCTTCTCCAATTGTGATTCCACTCTTACGGCTGTCGAGATTGCTTCCGTCAAGCTGTAAATATCTTTTGAAGCAATACGATCTCGCACTAATGACCTCAACCCACTAAGATAATGGGCCACTTGTCGCCACTTAGCCTTTGCAGGGTTATATAGACCTAAAAATTTTAAAAATTCAGTAATATAGTCGAATATGGAACGGTTACTTTGCTGACAATTATGGTATAACTGGAGCAAATATTGTTCATAATCTAGAGGAAGGAAGCGATCCATTAGAAGTTGTCTCATCCTCCTTCATGTTCGAATAGGTGCTCTTCCTTTTCATTGTCTGGTCCTTTGAAGGTGATCCCACCAATTAGCGGCACTACTCGTGAGTCGAAGTGCCACTAAGCTGACCATCTCTTTTTCACGCACCTCCATTATCTCAAAGAATTTATCAATATTTAAGATCCAATCAAGGAACTTATCGATTGACAAATCACCGTTGAAATAAGAGATGTTCACCTTTGAAAAATAATTGTTGTACGTGTGCTGCTTTCTTGGCTAATAGTCGTACAGTTCACCGCCTTCATCATCCGAATCAACCTCATAATCGAGTAGATAATGAGAATATCGTCGAATAATGTTATAAGCAACAGGTTGGCCTCAGGCAAATCCCTTGGCGTGCATCCTGTCACTCCTAGGTTGTCTGTTGTTGGTGTTGAGATTCACGTCAGCCTTCACCTCACGAAGAGCATGCCACATTTATTGACGAAACTCATCCTGAAGTGGCTTTTGATCCTCCTGTAATGGTCGAAACAGCTTTGGCACCCCACGATCACCGTCAATGAAATAGTTGTTTTCCACACGGCTATGTGTCATCGAAGCCAAGCGAATCATCGCTCTGATACCACCTAACACAGCGTGAAACGATAGAAATATTCAACCAGCATTAAGATCTCATAAACTCCTTGAATTCTTTGAATCCATAAGGAAGAAAAAATCCAAAAAGGAGATAATTATATTAATTGATCAAAAGTTGTCCCTTACAAAAATAATGACACTCATTATATAAGCCACACACATTAAATTCATATTCATAATGTGAATTATTACTCTACTAAAAATAGTAAAAACACAATTACAATGACAATTATTAAAAATCTAATAAAATAAAATATAAAATCTTAAAAAGCCTAAACTCCTAATTCACTAATAAAAGGTGATTAATATGACTTTAAATAATGAGATTTGTCAATAAATGATAAAATCTCATAAAACTTTATTTTGATGACAAATTTGAAATCAAATATTCTGCAATGATTTCTTTCTAAATTTGTCCTACATCACCCACCCCCCTGCCCTCACTATCCATTATTTATGTAGGGTGTGCAAGAAAAACATAAGAGTGCAAATAGAGGCACACTTACATGATTTACATAAATTGAGATCCTTTCAAATTATCTTGTCATATGTAATTGAATGAATTAATTTCATTTGATGAATTTTGGATCATCTTGATATATGCACAAAACAAGCAAATAAAAAGTAGATGACCCATTTTGGCAAGGGTGATATCACAAAAAATGTAGTTTGGATTATAAAATTGATATTTTTTTATTATTATTATGACATGTTTGGATGTGCAGTGAGAGTGTGTTTTGAAAATGGGTTAGAAACCGTCTTTACGAAAACATTATTTTGGGAGTTTATAGATGCTGAAAAAAGTTGCTTGAAATAGCATGGACGGGACAGACAACAGTACGCTAAAGTAGAAAACTTGTTTAGATCCCTATTTTTGGGGGATTTTTTTTTCTTTTTTTTATTGGTAAGTTTTTTTTTTTTTTTTGATCATGAAATCCATTCAAACGTAAATACAAATGGGTGTATATATCATTTTCTCATTCTCATGGAGTGGGTGTGTAGGCACACTAAATCTTAGGTAGTGTTTGAAAACAACGTTGGATGTGTTTTTGTTTTTAAAAAAAATGAAAAATGCATGTGTTTTAAAATGTTTCTACATAAGCAAATTTAATAAAAAAAATTACTTATAACTTTTATTTTAAAAATCCCCTATTCCCCGTTTGGTTCGTGTCACTTTTTTGGATAGAATTATTTTATCAGGAATCAGTTTATCAAAAATTATTTTACCAAGAATCCTGATTGCATGAGACTGTTTGGTTCGCGAGTGGATTATTCAAAGAATCATTTTCAAGTGCTTGGTTTATACATGGAAAATGATAAGGAATTTGATTTAAATGTCTAAAATACCCTTACTATTATATATATACTTGTAAAATTTATTTCTTTACCCATCACAATAATAATTTTTTTATATAAATATTTAATGAATGCAAATAAATAAAATAACCAATTATATAATTAAAAATATAATAATGATAATCGTCTTAAATCAGCTGAATATTATGAACTCCCCTAAAAACTAAATAACTAATTTTATTAGTTACAGATTTAGAGGTATTACTTTAGGCATAAATCCACATCACACATCACATATATATCAATTATAATATTATAAACTCCCCTAAAAATTAAATAATCAATTTTATTAGTTACAGAATTAGAGGTATTACTTTAGGCCTAAATCCACATCACACATCACATATATACCAATTATAATGATATCTAAACCCATCTACAAAATAAAAACTGAATTTAAAAAGCATAAATTAATATCTAATACACAATTAAATTTTTTTACATCACATATAAAAATTATAACATAATTTTTTAGTTAAAAAATCAAAATAATTATATAAACTCATTATATGGGTGGTGGGTAAAAAAAAGAGACTTTTTATTTTAGAAATGATATACATAGTAATTTTATTAATTTCTAAATGGTATAATAGTAATCTAATTTAGGATTTTTGGTGAAATTTGATATTACCACCACAAATGGTGGGAATTTGATTCCACCTTATGGATTTTAATTTCAGTGGGGCTCACAATTACCATTAAGATTATCATCAACCAAACGCTCAATTTTATATATTTTCATGGTGATCTGACATGAAATTAAATTCCATCTGATAATGACATGAACCAAACTCTGAACAATGAAAAAAAAAAGAAAAAAAAAGCACGAGATCAAGGGAATCAGTTGTTCAATTGACTTCAATTAAAAAAATTAAAAGAAGGATAATGATAATGTTACGTAGGATCCAGGCCTTATGAAAAAACATGAAAAAATGCAATAATCGTATCCTTCTTTAAACCATATCCGAAATCTGAAATCGTCTCAACTCAGAATAATCCAAAAATTTTAAAATCATTTGATATTCCAATACTCGATGTAAATTTCAGTGTATTCAATCAAATAATATATGACCCCAAAATATATTATAGACTTATATATTTTCTATTATATAATATCTTAATTCATTGTCCGATCTGATTAATCATGAAAATTTAAATAACCAAATCTTTAGAAGAAAGAATAATGCTATAAATATCGATTTTAATTCTAATATTTTTTAATATATCATTTGATCATCCATATTGATGTCAAAAGCGGTAATTGTCTAAAAATTATTTCTGCATTGGATACATACTTGATCTGTTGACAAATTTAAAAAAATGTGAAGAACTCTGTTACACACACTCTTTTTTTCAATCTCAAAGTCTCATATATTTATATGTATACTTTTATTAACTAAGAATGCACCTTGTTAGAAATTTTAAATGAATCTATACAATTTATTGTATATATAAATATATAGAATATTATTTAAAAAAAGGACAAATTCATATAACCCCCAGTAATCTATCTGATATCCATATAATCCCCTAAATTCTACGGAAATCCATACCCCCCCCCCCCAAAAAAAAACACAGTGAAAATCTATATAACCCCTTCTGTCAGTTAATTAACCAAAAGCTAACCCCACATTGGAAGTTACTGTATTTACCCCCATATAAGTCATGTAAACTTTCCCTTTTCTCTCCCCCAAGCTTCATATAGGGTTTGGATCTATTTTATGTGATTTTGAGATTTTACTGATGTCCTTTTGGTGTCGTGGATCTCCAACGAGTCACCGAAAAGCATATCCTCTGAGATCTGGTTAAACAAGAAGACATGGAAGTTTAGAATGAAGAATGTAACATAGTTTATTTTTCATTAACTAAATATAACATTTGTTAAATGTAACACACAACGAAAAATGTGTTTGACATTTTTCATAAAATATAATTGACTATTAAAAAGATGATCTGTTTTTAAATTATTTAAATACTGCATGAAATATAAAACATTTAGGTAAATGTAGCTAATATGTGACATTTATGTAAATGTAATTATTTTTCTATAAATATAATAATTGTGAGAGATGTAAACATTTAGGAAATATATTCACATTGTGTGGGATGTATCTCATTTATGTAAATTGAAAAGATGATTGTTAAATGCTAGAATGTAACATATATATGAAATGATTTTAAAGAAAGAATATGTTTTTCATGAAATGAGATGTTTCCATTGTTGTATGTAATTACCAATATAAAATGCAACTATTTCATATGATAACTATGTGTGTTTTTTTTTATTTAAATTTGAATAATGATTGGATTGGTGGAAGAACAAATGAACATGCAAGATTGAATTAAAAAAACAAAGCAATGCAAATAAATTTGGCGTAGAAAAAAAAAGGAAAAAAAAGGTAGTATATGTGCTGCAAAAAAAAAAAAAAAAAAAAAACTTGTAAGTCTGCCTTTGATAGATCAATTATCCAAAAGGCCAATTTTACCACACATGGGTATATAAGAGAATTCACATATGTCATTTCATAGGGCTTGTGATGACATCCAGGGCTTAAAAAACATTATTGAAAATCAAAACATCGTGTGGATTAGAATCAAGTTGAAAAAATAATAAGTAACATTTTGTGAAGGGGGGGGGTTTATTACCACCCCAGGAAATACTCCCCCCACCCCACCTTAAATTATTAAATAATCTTTTTTGAAGCAAACAAACCATCCCATGTATTCGGTGAACAGATTGCTGCCACCGCAACCCGGTCGCCTCCATTGTCATCCTCTCCAACAGGGTTGTGGAGAGAGACCATCCTTTACAAGTGGAGCAAGAGGTCAAGGTCCCTATGGACCGGACTGGACTCCACCGACTCCCCTGCCGGCCCGATCATAGTCGTATACGTACTCGATGGGATGGCGGTGCTGTGTCACCCTCATCCACGGCAATGAATTGGCACGGAGGAGTTGGGGAAGACGTGGTAGAGGGGGACTAGCATCCACGATGATGGAGGTGGTGGCAGAGGGAGGAGATGCAATAACGGCGACGAAGGAGGTCTCCGAAGGGAAGGAGCGTCGGGCGGTGGCCCTCTCTTTTTTGTGGGTGTTCTGGTGGCCGCCGAAGGCTTGAGAGGTGAAGAACTACCATGAGCAGTAGAGGCACGCGAAGGTCTTCATCGCCTTCTGTAGATACCCCAATTTTGACCGTCCAGAGAGACAGAAATACTTCAAGTAACACACGGAAATATCCCACAAGTGGACACCAATAGAGAACCGAAGGTTCGGTAAACCAGAAACCCTAACCCTAGCCGTAACCTAAACCCAAACCCTAACCCAAAACCCTAATCCCAACCTTAACCTAAAACCCTAGCTCAAACCCTAAACCTAAGCCAAACCCTAAACCTAAGCCAAACCCTAACCCAGACCTAAACCAAAACCAAAACCCTAAAAAACCTAAGTCCCTGGAAAGGGGCGGCTAGCCCTAACTAGCCGCCCCCCTAACCGCCCCCTGGCCGACTTTGGACCAGTTCCCTGGATGGGACATAAAGCAATATTAAATGCTGATCATTGCGGCGGGTCATGACCTTTAGCCGCCCTCTCTTGGCCGGATCAAACCAAGTAGCCGACCCAAGCCACCGCTTGTCAGAGATGGGACGTTTGGCAGGTCATGATAGGGGCGGCTACCTTCACCTGTTTCTCTGGCAGAAGAACCAGAGCATTAATGAGAGGTCCAATCGAAGCCAACCCACTCCATTACCCTCGGGATATTTCCCTGCCCCTCTTTTACTATAAATAGAGGGGTCCCAAGCCCAAATATAACATCAAGAAATCTACAAACAACCATTCCACACCAACATCCCACAATTCACATTTCCTTTTTTCACACTAGAAATCCCAAGAGAGAGAGAGAGAGAGCCCTTTTTTGTGAGAGAAACACCCATTCCCCACATAAAATACCCTCTCATCTCACCCTCCAAAAGCCCGGGCTAAACCTAGCTTAGCCTCTGCCCAAAACCAAACCCCTTTCCTACCAAACCTCTGCCCAAATCAAACCAGACCTGGGACGGCTAAACCCTAGTAGCCGCCCCTGACCAGACGGCTAGATCCAACTAGCCGCCCCCCCCCCCATACACACCCCATACTTACACCCCTTTGTCCCATAACTCCTTTAGTCAAGCCCGGGAACAGAATAGGATTACCTATTTTTCACCTCTGTGTACGGTATATCCGTGTCTCAGAGCGGAGACCCCACAAACTCCCCACGTAGGCGATCAAATCCGACCCAAACCCTTTCCTGTTTTTAGAAAAAGCAGGTGGCGATCACAAAACCCCTTGAATCCTCTTGAGCCGCTGTCGGGCGCCTCAACCAGGAACCACACCCTCACCCCTTCCGAGAAGACGATCCGACCGAGCCCGCCAGGGCACGCATCCGATCCGAATCCCCGAAGAACCCCCACACACGCGGATTTTTCGACACTGACACCTTCGTCGCCGGCGTGTCCTCTAATCTCGGCTTGGAAGGGGTGTGGACACAGAAGAGGCTCGGATCTGACATTGACACCGACATCAACGTGGAAGGCGGTGGAGATTCTGGCGAACTCGGGTGGGAGATGAAGAAGAGGGAGAGCAGAGACATAAAAAGAGATTTCAATAATAGCTAGGGTGGGGTTGTCAAGTATATAATCATGTGTATACTGGGGGGTGGGGTTAGCAAAATGAAAAAAATTGATGGGGTGGGACCGAAAATGGGGTGGGGTGAATATCTTGAGCGGTTTATTTAAGGATAAAATGCGTTTGAACTCTCTGAAATTTTCTAAACCTATAGAAACACCCCTTATAGTTCAAAAATATGCAATTACACCCCATGCAATTTATTAAAATGAGATAAAAGTATGATTTTACCCTTTTAATTAAATCTTTATCATATTTTTATTTTTTTGTTGGGTTGTTTTCACCTTTTAATTAATTATTATGTGACTTAATTCTCACAAAAATGCATTAAAATATATTTGAAGAATTAATTATAGTATAAGTTATAGTATTCACAAATCATATCTAAAATTAATTAATTGATTTTTTCTATGGATATTTAGATAGTTAAGGGTAAAACAGTAATTTTAAATTACTTTTGTTACATATCTTAATGAAAAATATAATGACAGGTGGTGTAAGTGCATATTTTTAAATTTTAGGGGGTGTTTCTGTAGGTTTCGAAAAATTCAGGGGGTACAAATGCATTTTACCCTTTATTTAACCGCCCCTTTTGTGAAACATAATGGGGAAGTAATATACGCTAAAACCCACCGCGGTAGCACCATATCACCGACCAAAGTCGCAAATCGCAATCCAACCGCAGCTGTTTGTGTCGACCCATCATGACCTGCTCCTCCCACGCTCGCATTATTTAAATCATTTTTTTCTCCTCCTCGTCGTGGTGGGTCCATCTCTCATGTCCGTCCGATCGAAAATCGACGGCTGATGCTTGTTCTTCCTCTCTCTAGTGGAGCTAAAAGAAAAGGTCCGACATCGATTCGAACCCCACATCGATCGGACCTGTCGAATCAAAAACCCTAATTCCAGTGCCGCCCAGAAACAGTTTATCGAAATTTTGGTTTTGCCTTTGTTTCTCTCGAATTGAAGATCGTTTAAGGTTTTGGGGACCCCAAATGGAGGATTTGTAGTCCTCAATCGAGTGATTTTTTTCCGTCTCTTGAGGTACGGACCTCTCTCTCTCTCTCTTTCTAAAATTTCATTTTGAAAACTTTCATGACATTTTGGTTTCTATTTAATGATAATAGGTTCTTGTGTTCTTCGGGTCTTTCCGGTTGCGGACTTGCGATCTCTATAGGTATTGGCACTTCTTTATCCGGTATTTTTTTTTAAATGCCAAACATGGTGATGCTTTTGAATGTTCATCGAAGGCTCTTGTTAATGTCATTCATTGTTGGACATTTTTTGCCTTATTGGATGTTAAAACTAAATTTTTGGTTTTTATTTTATTTTATTGAATATTGGGTTAATGATATGGTGAAATAGTGGGAATTCTGAGAATGAAATGGATTGAACATGGACTCCAGCACTCCAATCGACAGTGATTGGATTGTTGTTTGAGGACTGTTTGAGATTGGTTTGGTTGATATTGGGTGATGCGTACTGGCAGAGTATTTTTGATGTTGTTTGCTTGGTAAGTAACTAGTCTAGTAAGTCCTCTGGTTGGCTTTTTCTCTCTTAAGCATGCCATCCATAATCGTATTGTCGAATTTGTAAACCCCCCAACAAGGGAGGATTTTCTTGAAAATCAGTTTGCATGTGGATCTTTCAGAAAAGATGAGTATTTTGGAACACAGTGTTATTCAATTGATGTTCCAATGAGTGTTGTTGGAAGCGATATGTATTGTGTGATGTCTTGGGAATTTAGAAAAGGTTGAATTTTTTAACTATCCTTGAGTTGTGTAAAATGTTATTGCATGAGCAACAAATGTATGGTCACTGTGGTTCTTTGTGCTTTCCATGGCAAACCTTAAAGGTCATATATATGAGGTTTATAGAATGTGACTGCTTGATCAGCTTGTTTCATTTTGTATATGCTGTTCTTAATATCTTAGATATCCCATGTCCTAGCCTCCTAGGATCCCTCTGTCTGATTCTTCATGTAGAGGAGTGCATGGTACTCAACAGATCAACTTTATTGTTTGCCATAATGGGGAACGTGGTTTACCTTCAAACTGGATTCTCTCCACTCTCTGTAGATTGAGTTGTTTTTCACTGCTTGCAAAATCTACTTGGTTGATTACTCGTCACAGTCTGCATTCTATAGTTCTTGAAACTTACCTCGAATGATGCAAAACCTTAGCGGTAGCATGAGTGGGCTGCTTATTGTGTGGCTAATATTGTGTTGGTTTTTGTTTTGCTGTTGTTTATGTTGCATTGACCAATATTTAGCAGCACATGTTAAAATCATGCGAATGCCCTTGCTTTGAAAATTTGCTCATTCCATTTTAGCCAACTTTTGTTACCAGTAACTCTGTCTGCTTGACTCGTATCATCAAGTGCTGTTACAAGGCAATTGCCATATTGCTTACATGGTGTGATAAAAAATTGCCCTCCACCCATTAATGTTTCATGTGCTGTGAACTTTTAGTTTGGGTGAGTGTAACATACACTTCAATGAAGTCTTTCCCCCAGTTTTTCAATTAAAGTTGTATAAAATACTTAGTGCTGTCTTTAGCTGAAGAATGTTGATGTCTGTGACGATCCTATTTGCTGTTTACAAACAGCTCCTTGAGTCTTGTGCTTTTATCCATTGATCATCCTTAATGGTACTTTAACTATTTCCAACTGATATTTTAATTAGAGCACAGAACTGTTGATATAGTTTTGTCTAGAATCTTTTTCATTGGTTATCATTGCCTTTGGGTCTAAAAATATGTGAAATTTTTATTTTTTTACAAGAATGATGCTGAGGAAGTCAGGATTTACATTTTGCCTCTTTGAAAGGATTGTGATCCTACAAAATAATATGTCCAACTGATGACCTGCAGGTTTGTTTGTATCTTTGAGAATCGATAATGTAACTTTTCCTTGTAGATGAGTTAATTCATGTAGAAATGTAGGTAGGTTTACTTTATTTGATTCCCTTGGATAAATGTGGATTTAAAAAGAGCGGGGCCAGCCAATGAAGGCCAAGGTTGTAGAGCCAGAGCTTACGTTTTTTTCCTAACTATGATCCCTTAATGTAGAATATGCCTTTATTATATTATGCCTTTTTATTTTCACAAGCATATTTTTTGAAAAGTGGATAGATGCATTCATCGTATATAAATGTTACCCCTTGAACAAAAGGAGATGAGGATATCCAATCAAAAGATAACAATAAATCAAAAGTAAAATGAACATAAGAAGGCTTTGGGAGATGGAAAACCTTCTAAACAATTCCCCAAAATTATCTTATAGCCCTTCCAATTGTAACCCATAATGCTAGATGGAGTGCATGGAGACACATGCTTGAAGAGTTGCTGTAGTGACCGCCCAAGTGTTCTCTACATATGGTCTTTCCCTTCATAAAATGTGATCATTCCGAGTAAGCCACAAATTCCATCAAACTGCACGAGGAACAAAATATCGGAACTTTGATTTTGGACTTCGATCTCCTTCAATCCCACATATCCATGTTTTTGAAGTCACATGTTGCAATTATAAAATAGATGGTCTTTAGTTTCTTCTTTATTTATATTGTTTTCTCACTGGAGATTGTCTTTATATTGTTTTCTCACTATAATTACATTCAATTGGGGTGTCATTGTTCAACTGGTTCACCTATGTACTAGATATAATTATAAGGGATGGTTGATTTTAGACTGACAACCAGTTGTAGAGCATACTTAATTTTTTGTGGAGCTTGTCTCCATCCTTACTATTGGGATAAGGCTTACGGTTTATATTTGTGTACATGATGCACATGTGATGGGCCAGAATTTGGATATTGAGGAAGAAAGTGATTGGATTATATCTTTGCTTCCAATGAAGATATTGAATGAATGAGCACCACTTTTAGGCCTTTTCAAGATTAAATCTTAACATACATCCATTTCTGTGATGTGCAGGTTAAGGTCTGTGTTTCTTTTTTGAAGAAAATTAGTCATTGATTTCAGAAGACAGTAGCAATGCTACGTGCAGGATCTAAAGAAGCCCAAAGCCGTGACAACAATAACCAGAAGGTCTATCCTCAACCCATGGATGAAACCATGCACCGGAACCAGGATTCCATTGAAACAATGATATCAAAGATTTTTAACAATATCTCCTCTTTGAAAGCGGCCTATGTTCAACTCCAAGCCGCCCATACCCCTTACGATCCTGATAAGATACAAACAGCGACAAACTTGTTATTGAAGAGCTCATGAAGCTCTCTGAACTCAAGCATTCTTACAGAGATAGCAATCCCAGACCCGCACATGCTTCACCTCAGGATTCCCGTTTGGCTGAGGAAATCCAAGAACAACAGAGCATTTTGAAGGCATATGAGGTTATGGTGAAGAAGTTTCAATCTCAAATTCAGAACAGGGAGACTGAGATACTACAATTACAGCAAAAGATACAAGAGTCAAACCAGAAGAAGATGAAACTTGAGAAGAAGATCAAGCAGAGGGGTTTGCTTGCCAAGGAATCAGAAGATTTTGAAGAAGAGAATGGCTACTTTTCTGTTGAATTGAACCCTAGCCTTTTCTCTACCATTGTAGATGCGGCCTACAAATCCATCCATGACTTCTCGAAACCTTTGATGAACATGATGAAAGCAGCAGGGTGGGATCTTGATGCGGCAGCACGCTCAATTGATCCTGCAGTTACTTATGTGAAGCGGGCTCACAAGAAATATGCATTTGAGTCCTATATTTGCCAGCGGATATTCGGTGGGTTCAATGAAGAGAGCTTTTCTGTTGATACTGGCGATTTGAAAGTCTCTAACGAGGGTTTCTTCCACCAATTTTTGGCTATAAGGGCGATGGATCCCCTCGACATTTTGAGTCAAAGTCCAGATTCCTTGTTTGGGAAATTCTGTAGAAGCAAGTACCTTTTGATTGTTCATCCAAGATGGAGGGATCGTTCTTTGGGAATTTGGATCAAAGGAACTATGTAATGAATGGTGGACATCCAAGGACGCCTTTTTACCAGGCCTTTATCAAATTGGCCAAAACAATTTGGCTTCTGCACAGATTGGCTTACTCATTTGACCCTAAGGTCAAAGTATTCCAAGTGAGGAGAGGGACTGATTTTTCGGAGGTTTACATGGAAAGTGTAGCCAAAGATGTGGTTCTCAGTGAGGGGGGTGAGATGCCAAAAGCTGCTCTAATGGTTATGCCGGGTTTTATGATAGGGGCGACTGTGATCCAGTGTCAGGTGTACCTTTCAAGTGTTAAGTATGCTGATTGAGGACTCATTTGTGGAGAATTTTTGTTTGAAGGGTGCAGTATGCTCATCACAATGTCAATGTCATATGTCTTGTAATATATTGTTTTAGGTGGGTGTTTTCTGCTCATCATAATTGTAGAGAACGTATGGCCTTATGTTATTATATATTATGTTTTGTATTCTGAATGATCTGTTTCTTTTCCATATTTTTATGTCTGCTGTTATGTGGGAGTTATGCTGGTAAACCAGAACTGAATGATCATCAAACTCATTTAATGATTTTCTTCTTGTTATCCTGCAAAAATAGAAATGTGTATATTTTTTTTTGATGAAGTTAAGAGAAGCTGCGTCTGTGTTTTGGTTTTGGTTCACATCATTAAAATCAACAACTATCTCTCTTGTTTGTTATGAATAAGAATGTTAAACACATTATTCGTTTGATTGTTTTGGTTTACTGAAGTGAACTACTGATTATGAATACTTATTTTGATGCCAGAAAAATTCTTCTTTCTCCTTTTATTGGATAAACTCCTATTTATCTCTTTACAGCATCTCAAAGCTACACATCTGGAGCAATGTCATGAAAGAACTCTGGTTTCAGAATTTGAAGTCCATGTTAGTATTTGTGAGTTCTTCCCTGTTCCCTCTATTTCCTTGCTTATTCATGATTTATCATAAGCTGTAGTGACTGGGCTACTGTTACACTTGTACACTTTTGTAGTGATTCTTGCAGATGCAAAGCGACCTAACATAGTATATCAAAATAATGTAATGTAGTCGGTATATATTCTATTATGAAAAATTTAAAAATGTATGCACCTTTGTTTTTGGTAGAAGTATGTACTTCGTTAGAGAAGTATATGTGTAAAAAAAAAATTCATATAGTGTGCAATTTGCAAAAGTGACTACAGGAATGACCATAACATTTTCCGTGGTGATATTAATGTTTGGCAGAATTAATTTGGATATTTGTATTGGGTGTGGTAATTATATTCCAGTTTGTTTAACTTTGTTATTGGCAGAAAAAAATTGTGTAAAGATGGTAAAAGAATTTCCGTATCCTAACTTTTTGGTAATGTTTGGTGCCTTAGTTGATAGAAACACCTTGATATAGCTATAGTTGTGATGCGAAGTAAAAGGAAAATGTTATATCTAGTCTCGTTTGCAGCCCCATATGCAACCCACAGACGTATTAATTTTTTTGAAGGATATTATTAGCTGATGAAGGATGTTCTTTATAAAAAATAAAGTACATACTCATATGGATTGAATGTGCACACACACGGTTTTTTTAATGTCGAATATATTAAGATAATATGCATTAGGCGATTTCATATACTATATTAATATCGTGGTGACCGGGAATGAGACGGCAAAACAAACCAAGTGTATCTTCCACCTGAAAAGGAATTACTAAATCAAAGTGATTTTTCCTTTGTGCATCTCTATCCATTTTTGGCAGTGGTTCTCCCGAGGGGTCCCATTATTTGTGGATGTCAATACAACTGAATGCATTGTTTATATCTTATGTAAAATATTAAATTTGGGATCTATATTTCCTGTGTATTGTGTGTATCTAGAATCCTCAAGTTGTAGATGCTTCAACATATATGCATCAACAACTCTTTGACTCATTGGTCCTCCTTCCTTTCCTAAACAAGGATTGTCTGGCAACTTATATCAGATGTTGAGATCATGTTCCATGCTCTTTCAACATTTGTTTTTGGCTGGACAATTTGTGTACAGACATCAAAAGAATTTTTTTTTGTCCTGATAATATAGGATGAAATCAGTGAATGAAAGTTGGGGAAACCTTTGAAGGCCATTGATTTCTGTGGCTTTGGTAATGTGTCTTTGTTGATAGTTTTACATTTGGTATGGCATAGTTATGAACTTATGATATGACGTCCAGTTCCTTTCAACAGAAATTGACTGTGGATGCTATTTCCAGACATCTGAAAGGGCATCAAGAGACAGAAAGTAAACTTGTATACATTCATGTTAGTTACCTAGTCATCATTTGTTTGACAAATATGGTTTTGTTTGGTGGTGGAGATGAGATGGCTCTGAGGGTCTCATTTTTGTGGTCATCTCATTTTAAGATCTATATGTTTCCTGTATATTTAATGCGTCTAGTTATAGTATATCATCATATTATATATGTTGTTAATGTGACTTGTGCTTCCTTTTTATTGAATGAGAGCGGGGGGGGGGGGGGGGGGGGGGGGGTGAGAAGAGACATCCAGTCTAAAATTTTCGCCAGTTATTTGAGCAATTATGTGAAACTTTTATTTAAAATGATTTATCACACTATTTGTTTACATAATGAAAATTATTATACTATCACGTTGCTTTCTTGGAATATTTTTAAGGGTAAAAAAATGCATCGTCCTCTTTTTGGTGTTCTATCAGGTCACAAGACTTCAATAAAGGAAACTTTAATCAGTAATTATTTGATATTTGACAGTGTTGATTATTAAATCTCTGGCTATTTAGCTTGATCAGATGATGTGGTCCTTGTATTGAATACAGAGATAATTCCAGGTGGCCATGTGGATAGATGACACAAAACTATTTAAGATGAACATGTAAAATCCTTAATACTCCATTAAAATCTACTATTCCATCATCATGGTAACGAGTTATTTAATAATGTAAATGCATATATGCATATTGAGATTGCCTCTTTCATAAGCATGTTTCATCAATGATAGTAGTCGACGGTTGCTCTCGTCACTGTTTTAGTGATCATCAAGGATCTCAATAATTTTAAAACAATTTCTATACGTCTATAAAATATATATCTCATGTACATGTGAGATAACACGTCATTTTTTTGTTAAAGACTAATAAAAACGGATGAAATACAGCATTGACCTAATCCAATCTTCTAACCATGTCGATTTCAACAACTCCATCGTATATGGCCCCATCCCATGTTAGTTGCCCCCACAATGCAGTCATTTATTCCAAGTGGTGGTTGCTAATCAATGCACATATGGCCAATGTTTGGTGACAGTTTTTGGAGAGGGATCTCTTTTCAAATAGAAAGCCAATCTTTATATGTGGACCTCAAAAATCTTCTGGAGAGGGACTTGTATACGAAGAAAATATTTTAATAACAATACAGAGCTTTGCTACACAGGTCCTAGCAAATAGACCCCTCTCATAGGTCCTTTGATGTGTCAAAATTTAATTGATTGTCTAGGCCTTTTTTGCAAAAGGATAAAATAGTTAAATACCTTATTACCCCTAATTAAAATTCATCCCTCTATTTGCGTTTTCCCCTCCTTTTCTGTTTTGTTTCCCACTATCTCTCACCCATTCAAACACATTCAAACTAATTTAGGGTTTTGAAAATCAAATTTGAATCGAAAATCAGAGCCCCAAAAAAATCCATTTTGTTTAAAACGACGAACAAACCCTGATCTTTCCTTCAAGAATCGATTTAAAAACAAAAAGTTCTTCCGGAGGTTTCAACTACAACAAAAAATGGGTATGCAATTTTTTTTTTGGTATTTATGAAAACATCTATGTTGTTTTTGAAAATCCTATGATTAAATATTTTTTTCTAGGGTTTTTTTTAGGATTTTTTAGTTTTAAGTCCCTGTAAACATACCTATTTAGGGATCGATCCCTCATTTCTTCACACTTTGGTTTTAATTCCTAGATTTAAAGGATATGTACGGTTTTAGTCCCTCACAGGGATTAAAAAGAAAACCAAATAATTTAGGGATAGGTCCCTCCTAGGGACTAAAACAAAAATATGAAGAAGTGATGGATCGATCACTAAATCCTATGGTTTATGGGGACCTAAAAATAAAAAACCTTTTTTTTTTTAATTCGAATTGATGCAAAATGTAACTGATTTTTTTTATAGAGAAAACTGTAATGTATGAGAGTTCTTTCGGAGGTTTCAACTACAACAAAAATATGGATATGCAACTTTTTTTTGGTATTTCTGAAAACGTCTCTGTTGTTTTTAAAGATCCTATGATTAAATGTTTTTTTAGGGGTTTTTTTTTGTTTTTAATTCGAATTGATGCAAAATGTAATTGTTTTTTTATAGGGAAAACTGCAATGTATGATTAACTTCTGTTTATGTTTCTTATTTAAATGTAGTTGACAAAAAAAATTATTGTAATCAGATTTCTGTTACATGTATTTTCATTTTGCTTAATAGTTGATATGGGCAATGTCAACGTGTAATAAATGTAACTTACTTTAAGTAGTTGGTAAGTGATCAGCAAATGTAACTAACTATGACAATGTATTGGTCAATGTAAATTTTTTATTAGTTTGTTTACTGTTAATACTATGATGACGATGACTGTATTTGTAATCTAATTGATTGAGATTAACTCTTCAGCAAATGTAACGAACTATTAGAAAAGAATTATCTGTGTTGAGTTGTTTAATCACTTTATCCTGTACATTTATTTAGTTTTGTGTATATGTATGTCATGATTTATATTTACTAATCATTACATTTTGTTTTTGTTGCTGTTATACACAATGTACCTATCATTTGTATTATGTAACTATTTTATGTTAATGAAAATTGTTTTATATTCTTTTGTATCTAACTATTCAAAATTGTAATTGTAAAATGTCAGACATTCAAAGGAAGAGATCACACAATGTAATTCAATTGAATGTAACTAAAACATTTATAAATGTAAATAATATTGAATGTAAATAAACAATCGCACATCTTCTTTTGTATCAAATGTTATTCCAACACTTGGAGCAATTGCTTCTGCACATTTCTGCTCAAGTTCAATAATGAAATCTTTATGCAGACTGTCATCCACAGAAAATGTAACTAAGTCCACTGTATTTTATACATTGAAATGTCAAATGTTATCAAATAAAACCAATGTACTGTTATAATCACTATAAATCAGATAAACATAAAAACTAAAAATGGAATAATAAGACTCACAGTGTCACTACTTATCATATTAATAGTCGTTAATATTTTTAAATGACACTTTGTTTCAGAATTACGTTGCTCTAAATAGATAGTTACATTTCTCAATGTAACTAGTATTATTTACATAAACATATAATAATTTAATTACATTTTCATAAAAAAGTAGCCAAATAAAAAATAACGAGAGAGAAAAGATAAAAAAGGAATACATATGTAACTGATATTCAAAATGTTAAACAACTGATGTATCATGTTCTAACATAAAAAAACACTTGGCACAATTGTTTTTTCTAAATCAAATGTCATTCCAACACTTGACACAATTGCTTCTGAACATTGCTGCTCAACATCAACAATGAAATCCTTCTCCAGACTGCCTTCCAAGGAACATGTAACTGAGTCTCCTATATTTCCTACAAATTCAAAAAAATTGCAATGATAATTAATTGATGTTACAAAGGCAGTTACATTTGCAAATGTAACTTGGATTATAATAATAAATCACATTGCAATCTGAGAAAAAAAAATTCTACAAATTCATCACGAAAAATGATTAAGAACAATTCAAATTCAAAAGTGAGAAATAAAAAAGGAAATAAAAACGCTATTTAATGCTCTACACGCGCGGTTCCAATGAAGGAAATAATAACCGGCTGCATTAATTACGTTTAAGAGGTTAGAAATCACAATTAAGGATATAACCGAAAATTCAACCCATGCCATGTCATGAGGCTTATTTTCTATACGAATTGGGGCTTGTCAATCATTTTACTTGTTTATTATATCACATAATGAAAAATTGTTGGTGATATAAGTTTCGACGAAAATTGACATTTGGGTATGAACAGAATCAACAGATGACTGAAGAATGTGTGAGAGCAAAATTTTAGCAAGGAAAATGAAATGTTCAGACCTCTCACCTATGTGTGTGCAACCCATTCACAATCTTTATCATTTTTTTTTATTTAAAAAAATATTCACTCGTCTATTAAATATATACTGTTATACAAAGTGAAGTATGTATTACGATACATCAATTAAATATATACTATTATACAAAGTGAAGTTATGTATTAAGATACATCAATATATATATTTTTTAAGAAATTATTTATTTTAATAAATTTATAGACTATATATTATGCCGCACGCAGTGCATGCTGCATTAGTTATTACAGTGTATAAGCAGTCCAAATTGCTTCTAGACTGCTACTAAGATTGCAAAATAAACTGAATGTATCAACGCTATTAGAGCAGCTCCAATCGGACTGCATAATGAAGATTCAACGACCATTTGAAGCCGTCCGACTCCAACCGAACGCCAAAATGAAGACCCCACGACTTCAAATTCAAATTGAGCTCCATATTTGGAGACCTACTATTTATGTCTTCATATGTCACATCAATGTTAAGTAATGTCTAAAATGATCTTATTAACTTATAATATTTTTTGATAAATGACATTTAACTCATACAAAACTATAAATTTTTAATTTTCTATATGTTTTTAATAAAAATATAGAATTTTGAAAAAAAAATTACAAAAAAATTTCATGTAAAGTTCAAAAGCAATGTTTCAAAAATCAAGTCATTCATTGAACCAGAAAAATGAATGGGATAAAGAGTCACTGGTTCAATTGTCCGGTTAACCGGATTTGAACTGTAACATTATCATGACGTAATAACAAATCAATATCAATATTAAATTTTTTATATGTAAATATAGAGTTAATATAATTTGGTTATTTACATTAAAATTAGGATATAAATGCAATAAAGATACTGAGATTGCAACTTATACAAAAAAATTTGAAGATCCACCATTGGAGTTGAATAGTCTTCAAAACAACAAAATCTTCAAAATGAAGACCCCATTGGAGTACAGGGGTCTTCAAAAGTATAAAATCTCCAATGGGAATCTTCAAAATGAAGACCCCAATTGGAGATGCTCTTAAGGTAATAACATCTTTAAGTGTTTATTTTTATTGTATGAACTCATTTATAAAAAATATAAAATAAATTCTATCGAGATACATACTTGTTACATTGAGTGTGGATGATTAACAATGCCTATAAACTTGCAAATGAGACAATAAAAATGATTGCCTCGAACAACATCGAAATATATAAAAATAAAAGATAACTGAAGTGCACGTAAGTTATGCATCACATGCATTAATATTAACTACTCTAAGGTTTTGTCATTAAATAATCCTAACAGTTGGGACCTCATGCATGTGATAGGAAGATACGTAGAAAGTAGAAACCAAGCCCTCTGAAGTCCAGTAGAATTGCCGCCCACCGACATGTTCCCCTTCCCCCTCTCTGTTCATATATTTATTCCATTTTTTTATTCCTTTTCGTGGGTGATCAACAACAAATTAAGTTTGTCCTACTAATAAACTAGTCCACATGTAAGAATAATAATGCTTTCACGTGTCCTTTTTATATAATTGATCATTGATATAGGATGATCTCTTAGATTCAAATTTAGGTATGAAGAGAGAGAAGAATGAATGAAGAAAAAAATGATTATGCAACTTGAATATCATGGGAAGGATTGGATCAATCCGAAGAAGACTCTTTTTTAACGGACAAATGTTATGCATGTTCATCCCTATTTGCAATCCACACATCAAGATATTTGTCATTGACTCCACTATCTACATTTCATGAGGTTTTTGGTAAAGCGATTCTTAATTAATAAATTATTCTTAGAAAAAAGAATACATCCAACATAATAATCGTATACCAATTAAACAAGCCCTTAGCATATATGCATAGGGCATGATGAATGGAGCTATATTGGGGCTAATTAGTATATATTCTATGATCAAATGGTGTTCATTCTCTTATTTTCATTTTGTTGGAACAATATATAAGAAAATTGTATTTCTTTCATTCATGTGTTGATTTTTAGACATCCTAAATAGAACTTTTCCTTCTATAGAATCCATTAGAGCTGTTTTCGTGAACGAGAAAATTTTCTTCTATACTGAAATTACCAAATTGACTATAAATATAACTAGAAGATAAATATTAAGTATAACTAGATGCCTACGAAATGACACTTTTTTTTATTTGTGTTTGACTTTGTATTGAAATCGGCAATAAAAATTCTGATCAGAATAAATAAATAGAAGGTGTTCCTAAGTGTAAGCACGTATAAAAATATTTAAAACTCCCATAAGACATTAAATTATGCCATTTTAATCAGACGCGCGTATCAGCTACAGCTAGTAACTAATGTGTTTATAAAACATTAGTTTATGTTATAAACGCAATTGTCACAGAAAACGAAGCACATTGAGACCTGCATTTACTCTAATCCAGCTCTCCCTAGCTTGTACTACCAAGTACCAACTACACGTCTAAATCATGATCTGATTAAATTAAGAAAACCTACGCGTATTAGGAACATTAATTGGACTAAATATACAGTCAATATATATGCTGAATAAGGGAGGGGTTAATGGAGAGTGTTGTGCGGAGCAATGAAAATGGGTTGCACAATGTTCACAGAAAGGTATTTCAATTAAGTCAGCTCTGGTCCTTAAACGACACATTTATTGAAGTGAATAAATCAGTTCTTAAACTCAATGCCTATCACTTAATTGTATAAATATTTGATATTTGAAAAATAAAAAATTATCAAATATTCATATATATGTAAAGTTTTGAATGAGGATAATGATGTTTGGAAATATCTAGAATCTGATGTATATAAATGATATATCATAAAATCAGCTAGTATGTTCGTATTATAATTATGTGTTATATCTTATATAATTAATCATAATTCTTAAAATTTAAATAAATCTTGAATTCTATTTCTAAAAAATAGAAAGTTTTAATTCTTGATTTTCACCCTTTTTTATTACACCATTTCATATTTCTAGTATGTCAATTATGTTATATGTTTATGTTTAGACGTGTTATTTATAAAAAAAAAAATTAAAATTCTAATACAAAGAATTCTAAATTTTGAATAGTAATACAAAAAGTATTCGCCCTAAAGCCACGTGATCGGTCCCCCATCAGCAACAGCCCTATATTAATAAAAATAATAAATTATGGTCGATCACTTATCTATTGTGTGTGTTATCACATGATGAGCACGTACGTTTCAAAGACTAACAGGGAGTTTTTTTGTTCATTTTATTAAGCTTTCCTAAGATTTCCCGAGGGGTCCATATTTTGATAATAAATTTGATAGTGAATTCCCGAATCTTCTACACTAGTTTTCATTGATTATTTGACTTTGACATTAGTGTGTATAAAAGATAAGAGTGGTCTGTTCAAAATGAACTGTTATTATGATTAGCCCCTGATTGACTATTAATGGAGGCTGAAATTTTTTTATGATTTTTTTTTTGTTGTTCGATTGATTTGAATCGATCTTAATTACCATCTGGTTTACAACTAGAATAAATTTGAATGATGATCCGTTGAAAGCTTTGGGGGTTCATTTGATTGACTAACATATTTCCATATGCATTGTTCCTCATGAACAATTTATGTGCTAAGATTCCTTTAAAGTGAGGTTTCTGCTCATCATGGACATGTTCATGCGCTCTATGCAAGAAATGCAAAATTAGGTTTCAAAGAGTACTGCATGCATATGCCTTATTTTTGTGAAGAAAAGTTAGACTATTTATAACTTTGAAGAGTTTACATAAGTCCGAAAAGCTACATAAATGCAACAGGGGGTGAGAAAAATAGAGGCAAGCTAAAAGAAAATTAATCTTAGGCGAATAGAGAACTGTAATAAAATCGTTTTACAGATTACATTGGGCTGGGATGGGACTGGGATGGGTTAATTAAACATTGTTTTTTTTTTTTTTTTTTGTGCAGTGGGGTCAATTGACCCACCACACAAAACGTAGCGCCGCCCCTGGTTAGCACATATTTTAAGTGCGCATATCGAAACAAGGAAAAACAATTTAGTTGAACTCCATGATCAATGCGAACAAAGTATGTGAGTGTAATGAGTAATATAGAACTATACATGGTATTTTTTTTGGTTGTTTTCCGTTATAATTTCATTTACTTTAGTGATCCACTATCTAATAAAGTAGGGTTTGACTTTGAACACTTCTCTGCCTTTAATTCTTCTCACTGTCCTCTTAATCATTAATAAACTTAAGAAGTAAGACAGATCGATCATCATGAACCTAGGTGTCACAAGCTGTCATGGCCTCATGGGTGGATCAGAGGTACATAATCAAAATCCAAGTAGCTAGCTACCAAGAAAAAGCAAAAGATACTCATAGTTACCCCAAATTAGAGGTAACAGAAATGAATATATTAATAAAAGATTCAAGCATGTGAAACCATAGGAAGCGCTTCTATTTAAACCCCACCCAACTTTCCTTCCATTTTCATCCAAACCCAAAAAAAACACCCAAAAACATGGAACCATCTTTAAGAGTACTCACCCTGACCCTCTCCCTCTTCTTCTATCTCCTCTCCTCCACCGCCTCCCCCTCCCCCTCCTCCGCCCCCTCTGATTTCATAAAGCGCTCATGCGGCTCCACCCGCTACCCCACTCTCTGCGTCCAAAGCCTCTCCCCCTACGCCCCCGCCATCCGCGATAACCCCAAACACCTAGCGCAAGCCGCGCTCGCCGTCAGCATCAAGCGCGCTCGGTCCGCGCATGCCTTCGTCACTCGCCTGTCCCGCGCGAAGGGCGTCCGCTCCAGGGAGGCCGGCGCGGTCCGCGACTGCGTGGAGAACATGAGCGACACGGTGGACAGGCTGACCAGCTCGTACCGCGAGCTGGGCCACGCGGGCAGGCCCGAGTCCGCGGAGTTCCCGTGGCACATTAGCAACGTCCAGACATGGGTCAGCGCGGCCTTGACGGACGAGAGCACGTGCATGGACGGATTCGACGGGTCGCCCGTCGAAGGACGGCTCAGGAACTCCGTGCGCGCGCGCATCGAGAACGCCATGCAGGTCACCAGCAACGCCCTCGCCCTCATCAACCACGTCGCCCCAAAGGACATGCAGCCTTGAAAGGAGCGCGCGCGCGGATACGTGTTGTGTAAGTGTTGATGTTGAACGACGTGTGTGATACTGTGATACTCGTTTGGATGCAGAAATACAAAAACAATAGAGAATTTTGATAACAGTATAAGATTCAATCAGTGCTGAATTTTATCAGTTCATATCAACATTCGAAGTGATAGGCTTACACTTGTCTTATAAAAAATTTAATAACTAATTGAATCCGTACGTCTAGACACGCAAGGTCATGGCAAATAAGTTTTTAATTTCGGATTCCAAACAGGTATAATGAGGAAACTAGTAACTAGATAATTGTCAAACTAGATGAAGATGAAACTTGAGAAGAAGCTCAAGTAGTCAAGTAGAGGGTTTTTCTTGCAAATGTTACCAGAAGATTTTATGATCGGGAGATGAGATGACAAAACACCGTCTAACCAGTAGTATGTTCATCACAATGTCAATGTTGCATTGTTTTTATTTAATTAATATATTGTTTCTGGTGGGTGGCTGTTGTTTTTCTGCTGATCAAAATTATATAGAACTTAATGACTTCTGTTGTTATATTATATGTTTTTATAATTTTTTGCTTGATGTGTTTGTCTTCCATATTTTTATATTAAGGAGTTGTGCTCATAAAACTCAGAATTTGATCTTAGCACCGTTTGAATAAGTGACATAAAGTTATTATGTGATACGCATAACTATTTCAATATAGATATAAATTAAATAATACGTCATTTTCTTTGTGGATAATATTTTAAATTATTTTCGAATAATAAAATTTTTATTGTGGTTGATCATGAATAAGTCATGGATAAAAAAAAAAAAAGATATGGATAAAGATTTCAAAAATGTGAAAATGATTTAACATGTGAACCCCTTAAATTATAAGAGGGATGTCATATGATTTAACATATGAATTCCTCATACATACTAGTAAAATAAATTCAGTGTAATAACACAATTCCAATAAAAACTTATTCTAGTATAGTTTATCCACTTATTTATTGCAAACAAACAAATTTTGGGGCATATTCACCCCTATCCCACCTTATTCCCCACGTATCAGCTACACAAACCGTGGCTTATATATCCTACAAAAATATAATACCAAAATTATATATTTGTCATGATGGAGTAAAAAAAGAAGAGTTTAGAAAAAAAAACTAACAAAATGTTACGTCTGACCCAAATTACGATGTACCTCCTTATATGCTTGTGATCTCTTTTTAAAGGATATATATAATTTCATAAAAAGGGGTGTATGATCCAATGAATTATATAGATCTGGTTCATTTAATGATGATCATTAAATGTGGGCCACACACTAGATCTAAACGTGATTGTGTGTAGAATCAACGACAATCCTTATTGCTTGTCGAAGGGGTGTTAAATGCATTATTCATTATTTCTTTTGTATAGTGAACTAACAATACGAATACTTGTTTCTCTACCAGAAATTTTTTTGGTCAAAGCGATTATTGAAACTCTATTGTTGACTTCATCCTGGTTTTTTATGTATACTTCAATAAAAACATGTGAAACATTACTTCAATGTAGGCTTCACATTTTACTTTAACAAATGGATTCTTGTGCTCTAGCTGTCCTTTTGAGTTTATTTTTATGTTTTGTATTCTTGATTTTTTTTTCTTTATTGGTTGAGGGATTCTTTTCATAGAATTAATTTTCCAACGAATATGTTAGGGACTAATATGTTTAGATCCATGGGGTCTGTGGTAGGTGGGATCCAGTTAAACTGTGTAACCAAAAAATCTACATTGGAATTCATTTCATTGATGTTTGGTAGAGTGCATTAAATTCTAAGTAAAGTTATGTTGTTGCAATGTTGATTAAAATCACGAAATTTAGAGTGGACAATGGAGTTGATAAGTGTCTTTCTCTATAAGAAGATTCTTATCTTGTTAGGCTAAGCTCCCATTGAGTCCCTTCACAACATCTCAAAAGCTACACATTTGGGGACAATATAATATGCTCCATAAAGCAATTCTGTGTCCTTGATGGCGGTTGCGGGCAATTCTTCCTTGTTCCCTCTCTTTCCTTGTTACATTTATTCATGAATATGTCTATCTTAACTCTTACGCTATGGTGACAGATATTTACGTTTTTCCTTTCTTAAAAGCCTTTTATATGTACATATTTGTTTTTCTCTATTAGGGCCTAAGATTTTTTTTCGGATATTTATATTGAATGTGGTGAGTGTATATATAAAGGAACTGATTGACCAATCCAAGTTGAAAATTCTTATGTAGTTCTGCATGCTCTCTCATTAAAAATGAAAAACGAATCAAGTTAGATGCAAGGGTAAAGAAATGCATCTTTTAATCTGCACACCAAATGGTGTGAAATCTTTTCTGCACAAAAGTGATATATATATAGTATGTAAGAATGTCATATCTGATTAAAGTGAACAATTAAAATCACTTGGACAATCTGGCTATGGGCTTCCTCGCTGCGGGCCAAAGCAGAGGCAATTCTACTTGGAGTTCGGTATGCTAGAGCTCTTTGCTTGGAGAATTTGGTTGTATGCACTGATGCTAAGCCTTTAGTACACCTTCTTCAAGGTGGAGGGATCGGTCCGCAGTAAATTCAGGATTGTATAGCTGATATATACAGCCATAGTCCATTACAAGGACAAATCAAGTATGTAAAAGACTTCACTAAGGCTGTTACTATAGCTGAAAAGTTTGCAAAATTAGCCCAACGTTCACAAAGTTCCCAGTTTCATACTGGACTTTAAAATGGTGTGGTGCGTCGCTGTATATATTTCTTTTTGTATACTCTGCAAGATCAGCAATTGCAGTTGTTTGATATACTGTAACTGATGTATACTTTGTTTATGATATATATATATATATAGAATTATGCCCTTGAGGCTTTATACCAAAAAAAATAAATCACTTGGACAATAAAATTGATTGATGAAACCACACATAATTAACATGAGTTGTCAAATCCAACACAGAAACACAAATTACATCAGAATATACAGAAGAATGCATAAAAATAATGCAGAAAGACAAAAAAAGACATCGACTCGATCATCTTTTTAGTGAGTCATTTATATAATGCAAAAGCATAATATATGCATATATTGGGACTGCCCTCATTCAACAGAGTCTCATCAACAGGCATCTAAACCGCCGACAGTTTTATAACCGATAGTTGTTGCTCTGTCATTGTCTTCGTCGTCGTTGAGGATCTCACCTAACCATGCATGCAGACCATGTTAATTAGTTGACCCCACAGTGCAGTCAATATATAGGTCATTTTGTAGCCCAATCAGTGCAAAATATGTAAAGGGATCTATTTTGAAAAAGAAAGCCAATATCTCTATGACGACCTCAAAATCTTCCGGAGGGGGGCTTTTTGTTCAAGGAGAGATTATTTTAATAAACAATGTGGAAAATATTACATTAGCTGCAGTTAATTATTATCAGAGAAATGAATTGTATTGGTGATGTATGTATTGACTAAAATTTTGACCTTTGTGTATGAACAGATGACTGGTGCATGTGAGGGTAAGGAGCTTGATTGGAATGATCATCTTTGGGCATCATATTGATGCATGGGGCCTACACCTCCATTGATTTATACATCTTTATTAGAGCCATCCGAAGTTCCGAACTGATAGTTTGCTAATGTAAAAAAAATAAAATAAATATAATATACCAATTAGGCTCAACAGAGGAGAACATGAGTTTAATGTACGGGTGCAACTTAGGCGGCCGGGTTGAACGCCTAAGCCTACAAAAATCAATCAAAACTTTTTTTGTTCAGGTTCAACCTTAATCTTATTCCACGCAACCAAAATTTAATTCGGGTTAAATTTTGGTTGAAGGGCCAAAAAACTTGATAATGATTCAAACCCTACGCAGTGAGTAGTAAAATTAAATCACTAAAAGAAAACTAGTCTATGGTGATCATTTTATAGTGATGATCGAATTTTATAAACTGTTATTGTAAATAACCTATAGTAACAGTTTATAAAATTTAAACCAGGTAATCTATAAAATAAAATTTAAATTGTAAAAATTATTTTTATCCTAAAATATATTACATTTATCTATTTTATTTCTATGGCCATCCATCATTTTTGCGTGGAAATTAAGGAGTTCAATTTGTTTAAAACACCACCATAAAGTAAAACTTGTACCTCGTGGAGTCCAGCAAGAATGCTCAGATTTGAATCCAATTTTTTTCAAGTTTGAAAATCGAGTCAAATTAGGTTTTTGGCCGCCTCCGATTCTAATTTTTGTTAAGTAAAATTCAAATACCATCCATCCAACTAACCCTAGTTCAATGACATCAGGCATTAAATATGGCATGAGAAACCCATATTTCGTACATGTGAAATACACGTGGAGGGTATAACAAAAAAATAAATTATTTAGAAATATAAAAATAGAATATTAAAGAAGTCAATCTCATACACGTAAAGCATCACATACACACAATTAACTCTAGGTTTTGTCACATGAATTAATTAATTCAAACGTTTGGGACCTCATGTGATGGGAAGATACGTAGAAACCAAACGCTTTAAGCCTGTGGTTGCCGCCCTCTAATCTCTATATACATATCGCATGTTTATTGCTTTTTTGGTGATCATGTCCCATGTTTATTGCTTTAATTGTAGTGATCAATATTAACAAATTGTCATGTTAATAAACTAGTTCCCATGTGATGATAACCATGACTCCACATTTCTTCTTTCTATTCTTCATCCAGAGAGAGAGAGAGGAGATGCATGATCTACATTGAGAGCAGGTGTGCGTTTATCATGGACAAGTCAGATTAGATTTTAAATGAACTCGATCCTAAAAATGAGATATAACATACTATTCATATAATTTTTTTGATAAATTCTCATACATTGTTTTAGTTGGTAGCCGCTTATAGCCTTATATTAGTGAGTCCAATTTGGCGATGTAGAGAAGGGTAGAGATCTATGACAATGAAATATCATGGTTAATAATAAAATAAAAATCTTAATCATGAGGATTAATTTATTTAAGTAATGCACACAACACTTTCCTCGAACCCATGGTTGGTATCTTAATTACAGCTAATCTGTGTCCGACTTTGTATTGAAATTGACAATAAAAATTCTGATCTTCTCGACACGAACACGCTCACACATGCAAAAGGAAAATACAAAACAGGTAAATTATATTTGGACCCCTAAAGTCATTGAAACCTATAGAAACATCCCCTAAAGTTTTAAAGCATGCATTTACACTCCATGCTGTTAGATTTTCTATTAAGATGAGAAAAAAGTATGTTTTACCATTTTAATTAAATCATTTTCATGTTTCACATTTTAATTATTCTTACAAAAAAAAATGCATCCATATGTATTTAAAAAATTGATTATTGTTATAAAAGTTAATTCATTGGCTCTTTTTTGGATATTTAGAAAATTAATTAAATGATAAAATAATAATTTTAAAGTATTTTTGTTCCTATCTTAACAGAAAATCTAACAGTAAGGAGGTGTAACTATATGTTTTTAAACTTCAGAGGGTGGATTTTGGAGGTTTCAAAATTTTCAAGGGGTCCAGATGCATTTTACCCTTAAAAAAAAAAAGGTATGCTTAAGCATGTATAGAAATAAAAATGTTTTAAAACATACATAAAGCATTAGATTTATTGCATTTTAATTCAGACACGCGTATCAGCTAGTACCCAATGTATGTCTAGAAAACATTACCTGATGTGATGAACAACCAACATATACAGATATATGTATAGATCCTATTAAATGCAATTGTCACATAAAACGTGGCCACATCGATGTGTATGAAGTCTAATTCCAGCTCCCCTAACTTGTACCCACCAACTACGCTTTCGAATCATGCATGACCTGATTAAATTAAGAAACCCACGCGTATTAGGAACATTGGACTTAACAGACAGTCAATATATGTTGAATAAGCCCTTATTTTCTAAGTCCTTATTTTTACATGTTGTTTTAAATTTTTCTTTTTTTCTCTTATCCACCTCGAACATTTTTATTAATGAAATAGAATTGACCACATCTTCATAAAACAATATATATACACATGCTGAATAAGGGAGGGGTTAATAGAGAGTGTTGTGAAAATGGGTTGCACAATGTTCACAAAAAGGTATTTCAATTAAAAGTCAGCTCTGTCTCACACAATTTGCTGGACTTGTTAAATACATTCAAGTGAGAAAAATATGCAAATGTTTTAAAAGTAGATACGAATGTCAAAGCTACCGGTTCCAAAAAAAAAAAAAAAAAATTATAGCATTATGTACATGTTTGATTTAACCAGTCCAATTAATGTTCATATTTATATATACCATTTATTTAAACAAAATTGTACGTACAAATTTGTAAAGATCAAAAACTGCACTCACTTGTCTAGCTCAGTTGGTGGAGTGCAAGATCCTTCTTCCTCCTTGTTTGGGTAGTAGAATAGGTGGAAAATAGAATTGAATAGGGGTGAATAAACCTAAAAATCTATTTAATGAAAATAAATTGATATTGGTATTCTATGATTTTATATGAAATCATCTGTCATTATCTTTTAAAAATAACATGTCATATCATTTTTTCATCTTTTATAATTAATTATTCACATCTTATTTACTTTTTATCCAAAACTTATTCATGGTAACAAAATTTTTTTTTTTATCAATGATCAACCAAACATAAAAAAAAGTATTATATTTTCTAACAAAAATAATTAAAAATACAATCAAATAGAAAATAATTTTTTTTTAAACTGAAATAATTATCTATATCGAATAACTTATTTTGCTACTCAAACGGAGAGCTTAACCTTGTCATGAGTCTCAGACTCCCTAGATTGAATTTATAATTATCTAAAAAAATCAGTCAATTAGCTAGAGATCTAAAAACAAATATGTTGATCGATCGGATCCATGTACAACGGTTGCTTAACCAGGGGCCCAGATTTCATACGTTAGCCACGTGAGTCGGTCCCCCATGATCAGGACCATGATCACCAACTTTAATTTATTGTATGTTGTGTTCTCACATGAGATCTTTCCTTCTTCTTGTTTTTTTTTTTTAAAAGGCCCTTCTAAGATTTCCCAAGGGAATAGATCTATTAATCTATTTATTTATGAATTTGATTGGGAATTCCCGAATCTTCTAAAAAATATGATATGAGCTGTGGTGTCGGTAGACAAACCGTACTCATTATTATCATACTAGTATTTGAGAGATATATTAGTGTGTGTGTATAAAAGGTAGAGTGGACTATTCGAAATGAACTGTTAAGATGATAAGCCCGTTTGACCAATGGAGATTGAATCAATTTTTTTTAATCTATCTAAAAGAGATTTCCAGATGTTTGATTGTTTTGGAAGATCTTAATTATTATATGACTACCATCCATTTACAACTAGAATATGAATAACTTTGACTAATAATCCATGAAGGCTTTGGAATTCGATTACTTTTAAGACATGTTTCCAATCACATTCTAAGGATTAATTCCCAATAAAATTGGTCTATATACTCAGTAGAAAGAGAAATTTTGCATGAATTGTTAGAAAATGAATGAGAGAATCCAACACAATTTTCTTGGATGTTACAGTAAAAAGAAAATGAAAATAAACGTTAAACTTGCATTAAGGGTCAATTTGATAATTCTGATCAAGAAGAAGAATTTTTCGTTCCAAGATATCTTGTTTTGTTATGGATTCTATAAAATAAAAAAATTTGCCTACAATTTCTAAGGAATGACCACAAGAATTGATGATTCAAACGCAATTTTCTTGAGCGTTTCAGTAGAATAAAAAGAATGAGCGCCAAATTAGTTGTAAGACTTATTCAACTACTTACTATAAATAAAGTAGTGTCCACAGATGTACTCGAACCGCGGGACTGCATATATACTGGGGCAACTGGTTCCATTCAGAATGCCTCAAGATGGATCTGAGAGTTAGCCTTAGCTGACCCAATACTTGTTGAAGTAGAAGCAATCACTATTGAATTTAGGCAGGCATGGAAGATGAGTTATCATAAAATGTGCTTGCCTACATGTAGAATACGCATTGAGATTCCTTTAAATTGAGGTTTTTGCCTTATCGCATTTTGGACCTTCTGATGGACAAGTTCAAACGCACTCTACACGATAAATGTGAATAAAAATATGCAGGAATATATATTGCCACACATTCAAGGTGTGAATGTTAGAGCACTAAAAGACATTTAATCTAGATGGAACTCCATTATCAATTCTTAGGCCCTCCTACTCATGGGAGGAGTATCTATACCTGAAAAATTACTACTCCAAATGCAACTAATTAAAGGACATAAAACAATAATAAAATATTAGGATAAATCTTTAGATTGTTCCAATAGAAAATCCCATTCCTACTTTATTTATACACTATCTAATTAATAAAGAGAAGATTTGACTTTGTACATTGCTTTGCTTTCAATTCTTCCAATTGTTCCCTAGATCACCATGAGCGTAATATGAAAGATAAATCATGAAACAATGTGTCACTTGCTAGTGTCATTGGTGGGTCAAAACGAAATCCACGGAGCAAGAAAAAAGCAAAAGAGATTCAAAGTTACCCACTTTGGTGTTGATAAGATGAATAAATTTAAAATAACAATACATAAAAAAAATAAGATAGAAAACTAGGCAAGCATGTGAAACCATAGGAAACCCCCTCTATTTAAACCTTCCCCAACTTTCCTCTTATTTTCATCCAAACCCAATCAAACAAATCCCACCAAAAACATGGAACCATCTTCAAGACTCCCCATCTTCCTCCTCCTCCTCCTCTTCCCCATCCTCTCCTCCGCCGCCTCCACCCCCTCTGACTTCATAAAGCGCTCATGCGGCGCCACCCGTTACCCCTCCCTCTGCGTCCACTGCCTCTCCGCCTACTCCCCCACCATCCGCCACAACCCCAAACACCTCGCGCAAGTCGCACTCGCCGTCAGCATCAAGCGCGCGAGGTCCGCGCACGCCTTCGTCACGCGCCTGTCCCGCGCGAAGGGCGTCCGCTCCAGGGAGGCCGGCGCGGTCCGCGACTGCGTGGAGAACATGAGCGACACCGTGGACCGGCTGGCCCGCTCGTACCGCGAGCTGAGCCACTCGGGCCGGCCCGGGTCCCCGGAGTTCTCGTGGCACATGGGCAACGTCCAGACATGGGTCAGCGCGGCCTTGACGGACGAGAGCACGTGCGTGGACGGCTTCGCCGGGTCGCCCGTCAAAGGGACGGTCAGGAACTCCGTGCGCGCGCGCATCGTGTACGCCGCGCAGGTCACCAGCAACGCCCTCGCCCTCATCAACAAAGTCGCACCCGCGGACATGCAGCCTTGACGGGCGTTATGTACGTGTTGATGTTACTTAAACGACAGTGTGAGTGTGCGTACGTGCATGCGTTTGGCACGTGTTGGATCTGCTTGTTTATGCATACATACATAGCTGGTTAGTGGTCACCATGTCATAACGTTTGTGTTTGTAGGAAAAAAAAATGTGACGATTGTATATTACGTGCTTGTTAGATATGTTCAATGAGACGTTTTGTTTTGTCATCATAGTGAAACTTTCAAATGTTCTAGATTGTTAAAAGACAGGTAACGCGTGATTATTGTTTTTTTTTTCTTTCGTATTTATTTCACTGCATAAAAATAGTTGCGAAGGTACTTATTAAAGTGGATTTCGGGTTGAGAGAGACCACGTGAGCACGTCACCTAATAGGTTTAGATGACTTGACTACCTCATAATAGAGACTAAAATAATATTTAGAAAATAAAAAATGAGTTTAGAGTCTCATTATTTATTTATCAACTCCAACCACAATTGTTATTTTTATCTCAATTCTATTTTGTGTATTATTTTTCATAAAACTTCAATTTGTAATATCCTTTTTTTATATAGTATACATAATTGAAAATTATTAAAAAATTAAAAATATATTTAAGTTCATATTATCGGTTCCGGACAATGTAATCAGTTTATCTGTTATTCAAAAAATTAAAATCTATATCTGAAAAAACTGTATTTGGATATAGAATAAATGATATTTTAGTATATAAGTTCAAATAATAATTAATAAAAATTAAATCAATATTGATGTTAATGAAAAATAAAAAATATTTTTAAATATTTTTTTTCAAGGAAAAAAATCCATATAACCCCCTGAAAACACCAATGTAAGTCCAAATAGCCCCCTGAGTTAAATTTTCATTGACAAATATGAATTTTAGGAAACATATGTTAAACGGATTTTAGATAGTTTACAGCGGGTTATTTGAATTTTTTCTTTTTTAAAACATATGTTAAACATATTCAATATTAGAATCATTTGAATCGTATCGAGGATATTTATCAAATGATACTAATTTTATAAAAATTGAAATTGTGTAGAAGAAGTTACACCTTTTTTTTTAAAAATAAAGAAAAAATAAATCAAGCCTCTATATTTGGAGGCTCACCATTTGAGCCTCCAAATATGGAGGCTCAAATGACGTCCGCCAAAATGTCCTTGCATTTTGCTGGACGGTTGGAGCCCAACCGTGCTCCATTTTAAAGAAACGGATCACGGTTGAAGGTTCTCTAATAGGTTAATTTCCAGCTAGACGAGGTCACGAGAGAGAGGTTTTATAGGTGCCTATGTATATAGTCTTTCAATATGTTTGCATGTCTTCTTATGTAGATATGAAAACCCAAGATCTGTTTAAATACACTTAATTCAGACCCTAATTTATAAGCCATATGAGGTGTTATTATCTTATTGGATGACTTGTTGATTTTTAAAAAATGATAAAAAAAGAAGAAGCAAAAACAAAAAATGCCCCCAAATAAAACCCCTCGCATTCGCACGCGTGAGTCAATTCGCCCCCATCTTTCATTCATCAATTGGTGCATCCCTGTCTCTTTCAGCAAGCCAAAACCAACATTCAAATTTCTAGGGTTTCCCAAAAATGAAACCGCAAAACAAATTTAGATAAAAAAATCCGTTTTCATTTCGTCAGAAACATTGAAGTAGATCTAGTTTTTTTTTTCTTTACAAACCTCACATTCGATCGAAGATCAAAACATTTTCTTCAACAGAGAATATAAACAATGACAACAAAGTAACAAGCACCTTTTTTTTTTTGTGCTGTTCAGAACCTTTTTAGTTTTGTTTTGGATTTTTTGAATCGTTTATGTTTTTTATGATATATGGAATCCAAGTAAAAGAAAATGTAATGTTTTGTTTCGATCAATTTTTGATAAATTGCATGTAACATTTATTAAATGTAACTTTTATTCTTCATAATCTGTAATATTAATTAAATATAATTTTTATATTTTTGGAATAGCTTAAATTGACCAATTAAGAGGAGTGGCGGACTGACAAGGAAGAGGAGCAGCGGAATGTGCAAGATTTAAAGTGTTCCAGTAGAAGCACCCAAGCCTATCACACAAGTCATGTTTTTGCAGCTTAAATTTACAAATTATAGATAATAATTTATAGATTATAATTTTTCTAATAAGTTGTAGATATGCTTGTTATAACTGTTTAAAAGCAGTAAATAAGTAGCAGTTGATGTTTGTCTAACAAGTTGTAAAATAATTTTTTGTTGTATAATTGTTAAAAATACCCCTACATTGTAGAAATAAAAAATTGATTTATGTTTAATGAAATAAGTTAATTTTTGCATGTAAAATTAATTTTATAAATATTTAAAAGAACATTAAATTAACATAAATAATATTTCAAAATCACTAAAATATTTTTTCAAATATTACATTATAGAATTTTAATAAATTTAATGATAAATGTAATTATAAAAAATTGATAATGTAATTTTTGTAATAGTAAAAAAATTAAGAAAATAAAAGGTGGTTTAGTGATTTTTTGTGTAATAGTAAAAAAAAAATATACACATTATTTGAAAAAAATATTAAGGCACAAGTGTTCAAAATAAAAAAAATTAATGTATTTGATACACTATAATATCAAAAGTATCCCTTTCATTGCTTAGAGATTATGACTTTTTAAAGTTGTTTTTAATTTAAATATGTTTCAGTAAGTTTAAACAAACATATAATATTTATTTATTTTAAACTAAAAGCTATAATAAGTAGCTTTATCACTTTTAACAAACATGTACACAAAATCCTTTGGATCTTGGCTTTTGGCATGCGTGGGTTCTCGTTTATCTGCCTGCATACATACATTGATACATAGCTAGTCATCACCATGTCATAACATTTGTGTTAAAAAATGTGACGATTGTATATTATGTCCTTGTTAGATATGTTGATTTGGGACGTTTTGTTTTTTCATGACAATGAATCTTTCAAATGTTTATTTATGAATATTAAAAGACAGACAAGTGATTATTGATTTATTTTTATTTTTTGTATTTTTTTTCCACCGTATAAAAATAGTTGTGTAGTTACTTAAAGTGGGTTCCTGGTTGACAGAGACCACGTGGCCACGTCAACGGTTACTATTCCGATGTACGGTCAGATTTTCCAAATCGATCTCTGGCCGCGTGAGAGATCTAGGCCCGTTCAGGAACATAGTGCTTTTGAGTTTTTTCAAATCCATTTTAAAAAAAAATAAAATAAAATTACAGTTCAATTAAAATTTCAATAGTCTTGTTTCAAAAGTTTTTCCAGAATTGAGGGATATTTAGCTTCGTATAAACTCAATCTAAAACGTAGTTTTTGATGAACAGCTAACATCGAAACTCATTCCCAAACCGATCTTTAGGGTGGACCTAAACCTCATCCCCTAATCGGGCACAACCCATAGAGGATCCATCATTCAGGCCCACGTTCTATGTAGAATCATTGGGATCATAGGGGAAAAGAGTCTTGATCCAGATTCAATGGACTCGTTTTAGACCTGGACTTTACTCAACCCGTGGAAACCTTTCTCATTTGGTAAGAAGGTTCGAAATTTGTTTATCAAGTTAGTCTGAAAGCCATTGAGATAACATTCGTGAAATTGGCATCACAAAGATAGTTGATCTCCACCAAGTCATGAGTTTGAGCCCAATATTAATCAAAAGAAACAACGACATTTTATAATGCATAACTTACATCATTTAATTTAGTGTTGTGTGAATATTGACATTAAACTTAATTGAAAGCATGAACATTACATGGAATTAAGTACGAACATTACATGGAGGTTTTTTTATATAGAAAATGTAGTCATATTCTATTTTCAAAAATTTTAAGATAGAACATGTCTGAATATGGGGTGGGAGAGAATAGAGAAAAATAAAAAGGAAAACACAGTCTCGCATCAAGAGATACATGCATCCGCCAATCAAAAGGAACTGATAGAAAAAACTTTTACCCAAACAACCCTTAGATACATGCCACTACTCAATGATATGGAAAACGTGATCACTAATCTGGAAGATAGCAATCCCGCAAAGCTATTTGTCCCAATCCTTGATGCTAAGCAGCGTCATCTCCCATAGGTTCTTATAATAGAAAGAAGACAGTTTGAAGATCATTGCATTCCTCGACCTTCATATTGCCCAAGTGCCCGCCGGGATAATGGAAAGCCAAAACGAGCTTGCTTTGCTCCTATCATTTACCGTCTCATGCATCTTGCCGTCTCCCATAGTTCCTCCATTGACTTGAATCGCAACGGTCTCCCCGAGATGTCGATCAACCTAGACCACAAACAAATTGCCACCGGCCACTGGGAAAAAAAGGCGGTTAGTGGATTCGGCGTCCCCACTGCACAGAGAGCAAACCGTGTTTTGGAGTGAGTGCCATCAAGTTCGAAGACCTTTGTAACAATCTGAACCTAAAGCAATAACCAAGAAAAACATTCCACCTTTAGAATGATCTTAGCCTTCCATATTACCGCTACCTTGGAGATAAATGCGATGTCTGCTACCGAGCCCTTATTTCACCACTCATATCCCCGCCGGACTGTATACCCTTAACCGTGTACTCTGGCCCAACACATCCAGCTCGGTTGGTCTGAACGCATGAACAAACCCCAGAAGCTTCGAAAATTGAGAGATCTCGTCATCTCTTAGCCCTCTACGCATGCAAGTGTCCCATTACCCACTTGGTGTCTCATCGAATCAGATGTCACAATCCCTCCCTTCTGATCGGACAGCTTTCCTTGCAAGCTTAGGGAAAAGAGAGTGCAAAGGAGACAGTGTGCACCACCTATCATCCCGGAAAAGGAAAAAAGAACCTGCACCAAGATCCCACACCAGTTCCTCCTTGAACATCAACCAATCCTTGAAGAAACATTTGCATAACTATGATTTCCACCCTGTAGGTTCCGGAACCACTCCCCTTGGGTCGCCCAAGATCCTTTACATGGAGGTTGAAACATAAATATTTATTAAACTAAAGTGAAAGAATATGTCAATAAAACTTTCTATAAAAAGAGTAAAACTGATCCTCAACCGAATCAACCATTAGAGAACTATGAAATAATTAAATGAGTTCCAATTTCATGTATGACAAAAAGGGGAGATGTTTGGTTCTTGCAGTAACTACCATGTTTGGAACGTAACGTCTCTGGAATGTACGTGAGCTCGAGATGAGTCCGTGTGAGTGTGTCGGGTCCGGGTCCATGGGAACTAGGCCCTACCCAACTCTATTCGATTTCTCTAATAGGTCAAGCGAGTCTGGAACCACTTCAAAAAATGCAGGTACATTATTTCAACTCTGTAATTTTTTATCGAGCCAGATTACTTTGACACAACAAGCCTAAACATCGGAGGTGTAAAACTAGTCAAACCGGCACGACACAGCTTGTAACATGACATGTTAAGAAATTGCTATGACATGACACAACACGTTATTGGCACGTCATGTTAAGATGAGTCGTGTCGGACCAGCCTTAAGGCATGTTAGATATTTTCGATACAATACATTAATGAGCACAACACAGTACACATGATATATATATAACACGAAAATTCACAGTAGACGAAACATATAATATGTTGAATAAATATCATATATATCTTACTGTTTTGTCAAGTATGTATAATATTTTTGTGCGTATAACATTAAAAAAGGTAAAATTCAAAAATTTTAAAATAAAAAAATATTTTTTTTAAAAAAATTGCGGGTAAACCATTTAGATCCGTGGGTCAAAATTAACGGGCAAGGCTGGTATGGCCCATTGACCCATTTTTTGACGGTCCGGGCCGATAGGATATAGTTTGTTTTACACCTCTACTAAACACAAACAACAGTTGAGTTTTTTTATATTAAATATAAATAAATAATTAAAAATATTATTTGAATCATTTAATTCTAAAATTGGTCATCACGGGTGCCACGTGAGATCATAAATTAAATTGATGGTGAATCCAATATATATTTCATTCTCATTCTATAAGAGCGGATGCAGAATTTGAAAAACTAAAAACACCGATGATGTGTTTTGATATTAGTTTAAATTTTTTTAATTTTTTAAATGCAGAATCTACTTAAACTCATATCTAAATAGAACCTTAAATAACAACGTCAATTAACATATTTTTATAATCAAAATTAACAAACCAAACAACAAAATAAAAACAAAGAAAAACGTTAATATATTCAAAACACCGTGATTTGCGGAATAATTTTTTTTTACAACAGGAAAGAAACACATAAAAATTTATTTTATTTAAGAAAATCAAAATTTCTGAATAAAAAAAATACTTTTTATGGGGATAAAAAACAAAGTAATGCCGCGAGAGGGGGGGGGGGAAGAAAAAGAGATGGGGATTTCTAAAATCATGGCTTTTAATTTGGGGAGGGGGGGGGGGGGGAGAGAGAGAGAGATTTAGGGGGATAAGGTAGTTACAATCAACATTTGGGAGAAAGATTTGGGGATAATACGTGTAGTGGATATTCATGTGAGATGTGTAATCTGGGTCGGCCCGGTTCAATCAACACATGGCTCCACCTCTGTATAAGAGCTTATATATATTTTTACAAATCAAGTTGGTGAAATTCAGTTAGCGTCCTCCTCTTCATAAATGATGACCATCTTTAAAAATAAAAAGACTTGTATTTTAACATGTATTTCATGTTCATCACGGGCGTCCCGTGAGATCAAAATATTAATATTTGAATCTTTTAATTATCAAATAGGCCATCTAATCTAACCATCGAGTAATTTTCGGCATTGATAACGACTGATTTCTTTTATTTTAAATTTTTTTTTTGTTGAAGTTAGTATTCAAGCTTAAATTATATATTCTAAAGGTAAATGACATAGCTAGGGGTTCAGTTGCATGCGCGTGCATGAAAAACATGTCAGTGATAAATGGACATATTTCAATTACTGTACGAATTAAGCGACACCCACACAAAATATTTGAGGCATAACTTTTTCTTCACGGTTCACGGGTCATGGCTGGTGCATGTGGTTACAATTTTTAGGTGTGCTTTCGTTGTTTATACATATTTTCATTTTTCAATTGGGACCATAATATACATAATATTACGTACTGTTATCTTGGGATACACACAATATTATTTGTGTCTGTAGATAGATTGAATTTGATGTTGACCTGCGAAGCTAGGCGATAAATCCATCAGCTAATAATTAGGTTTCCTCCCGGTCTTGGTTTTCAATGTCAAGTTATTTGTTATCGTTGGTTGACATGTCTGCTTTTATTTTCTGGACCATCGAAGCCTTGGAAGGTTTGCTGGTCTCTCTCACATACTGACATACAGTCTCATTAATCAAGTTCAAAAAATAAATCGCAAGTTAAACATTGCTCCTACATGAATTTGACTATTGGTCTCTCGCAACACGATCTCATTGAATGGCATACTGTTTGCTTTCGAGTTTCCACATAGCCGGAGTTATTGCGGTTGGTTAATCCGAAGATGGAGACCACTATGTTTTGGGAAGGTTAGGAGATTGAATCAAAATGATTCTATTTGAATCCCTCTAACTTATAAGTAAACCCTTTTAAATGAATTTTACTGTTAAAGATTTATTTAGACTTTTCTAATAAGTACACCCCCCCCCCCCCAATAAACTCACCTATTTTTTTAATTTTTTTTTAATTAACATTTTTTTGATAAGCATACCCCATATCTCGTGTGTATTGGGCCTCTTGGGATTATTGGGTCTGTCGGGTGTCACACTGGTATTTGTATTTTAGGCCCTCCATTGGAATTATGTTATTTTTTCATTGGTATAAAGGGATTCACATGTCAAATTACATATTATCACATCAAATCACATGACATCACCTCTTATACAACAATAAAGCTCATGTGTCAAATCAACTTTTTATACTTTATCACATTTTATTATTCATCAACCAAACAACTCAACCTTTATTATTATGTTTCATAATGGGAATAACAAAAAACTCAACTAAACAGAAAATCAGTTATTTCATTGATAAAGTTATATATTTTTAGAATACGTATAAATTTCATAATAGCTTATGTCTCTATCTAAACAGACTCTTAAAGTATAGATGTTTTATCTAGAAAAACAAACTTTAAAAGCCTGAGTTTATGACTACATATAAAAACTCACTTACCCACCCGTTTGTTGGCAAAAATTTGAAAGAATTTTATGTGGGACCGATGCAAGCAGATGGAGGTAGTATTCTCAGCTTGGCCGTAAGGTCAATCACAAATAAAATAATAATAATAAATAAAACAATAATAATAAGATAAAGAAAACAGGTTTGGGTGATTATTGGATGAGAGGTTTGATTAAGCTTAACAAGACACCAAGCATTTTGAGGCTAAGATTTATTGAAGATCCAGTACTAGAATCTTTGCATTTTGAGGCTTTAGAAACACAGATTGAAAATTAGCTTTTGAAATAAAACTATTTTTTAAGATGATTTTAAGCCTTGACTTTTTGGAATGTTTTTTTTTTTAATACATGAATCAATATTTGAAAGGAGTTTAATGTTTAGTAGAGAAAATTATTTTTGAATTCAAAAAATCGATTTCGAACGAAAATCGTTGTTTTTGAACTTTTTAAAACACGGATTTCGAAAAAAAAAAAAGGAATACAGCTTTCGATTCTGCAAAAAACTGTCCCGTTTAACTGCACGATTTTAACTTTTCAACTTTTCAAAAATCGAAATCCGTTTTAATCGTGCAACCAAACTGACCCTAAGATTTTTTCAAAATCCGCTGAGCGTTCTTGTATATATGTTAAGGGATTTATAAGCCTCAGAGTTTGTACCAAAAAAAAAAAAAAAAAAAAGATCAACCATGTGAAGTTTATATGATTGGTGACACTAAAACTTGAAAGGTACTTGATAACCCAAAATTAACCGAACAAGCAACATCAGATCGAAAGCGAAGGACAAATAATTGCAGGTTGGTGACAAAATTTGGGATTGCATGTCCTGGTTCTAGCTATGACATATATGTGGCCTTGCTTGGAAGGCAAATCAAAATCAATATCCCCAGTTCCCATAAAAAATAAATAAAATATAGTTAAAAATTAATGAGTCATCTCATTCAGGGCTCTACAAATGGGCATAGATATGGGCATAGATTCTTGTGGACCATGAATAAATTTTGGCCTACATTGTTCGCGAACGGTTGATGTGATGTTATGCTCAATTAAACTGCGCTCATCTACTAATCTCACAAACCCTGTTCTTCGTCCTTTAGTTTTGAATAGATTATAGATGGCCAACAATATAGTTTTCAGTCTAATGAAATTCTATGTGGATGCAGTGTTAGAGGTTGAAAAATAATATTAATTAAACAAGGAAAAGGATATGTCCAATGTGCAGCCCCGGCCCACACGAAGCAGCTCTTACATAATTTTTTTTTATAAAAAAAAATATACTCTCTCCCTATGAAATATATATTTTTATAAAAAATAAAGCATATATTGAGTTACAATGATATTTTTTTCTTTTAGAAAATTTAATACACTATGATATTACAATATACATTACAATAATACAGTGTATAATACTATACTAACATGACCGTAAGACTATTTATGAATAGTAAAATAGACTGAGTGTATCGATCTGCATTCATGGGCGGCACCACATATATAGTGATAGGTCAATTGACCCCATCACATTTTAAAAAAGATATTCAAATTACTATTATCATCCTTTCAAACTATAGTAGCTCAAGAGTCCACCAATGATCTCTCTAGTCCACCAGTTGACCATGTACAACTCATATTTTATACTTAAAACCCCTAATTATCCTTGTTACAGTATTACCCCAATAAATATTAGGTCTGAATCATCTCTCTTTCTCTCTCAACTCCTTTCTTCGATGGTTTATTTTTTTATTAATGTAAGTTGTTTTATTTTCAAAAGAAAAGCTTACGTCTTCAATAACTATATATATATATATATAGGGGGCCGATTACCTGCGGCGAACGGCAGGTGCGGCGTCGATCGTAGGCCGTCGATCACGGGTCCATCGCATCGGACGGTCGGGTGCGATTCACGTCGACCGTTGGATGCGATGGACCTGCGATTGAACGGCCCACGTCGCCGCCGCACCTAATCGTCACCGTGTGTATATATATATATATATATATATATATATATATATATAATAAGAGTATTTTTAAAAAATATTATAAAATTTATTTTTTTAAATGATTCAATCTATAAAAATTCTTGGAGTTGTCACTGAATGCGATCTTTGAGTAACGAGAGTTTTTTTTTTTTTTTTTTTCTCCGTGGAAGGCCAGACCTTCGAAAGCTTCTAGATTTGATGGCCCCCAAACTAAAAGCAGACAATTACGGGCGGTGTCAATAAGACAAAATATATATATATTGAGGTGATGGATTTTTCACCTTTGTTTCAATTCAATCTATTGATATATCAATTCAATCTATCATCAAGAATAACGTTAATACGTATTATGGTCCCATTGAAAATGGAAAGATTTATAGTTAACAACGAAAGCTCACCAAAAAAAAACTGTAAAACCATTCATAACCATTACAATGGTGACACTGAACACTATACGAAGGTATGGCTCAAGATTTTGTGTGTGGGTCGTGCTTAATTAGCTCGTACAACAATTGATTAATATGCTTACATACGAAAAGTTTATATACCTCCATAACCATCAAATGATGTATATACTTATTAAATTTATTATACATTTGTTAAAAATGAATTCATTCAATTTGTTATACAACGATATATATTTTTCATCATTATATATACAACATATGTGATTATTATTTTTAAGAAATCATAACGTGTATAGACTGTCTACATGTGTTTTAATAATAATATACTTCATCAAATAAAATATATGTTTTTATAAAAAAATAAAGATAGCATATGTTTCAATGAATTACACGAATTCATTTATTAAAAATGTGAAAAAAATTATTGATGGATATATCTCGTAAATATGAGTATATATTTTAATGATTTTCTATCAACGCGTGCGTATGAAACTGGAATTGGGCAGGAAAAACAACATTCATTTCCCTATTTAAAGGTCAGCACAGTTTAAATTATTTGCCATGCACCCTCCATCAGAACAACCCAATCTCTTCTTCTTCTTCTTCAATCCTTTCATTTCTTTTTGTTAGTGTGTGAGACTAAAACAACCGATACAGCGAAAAGAAAAGATGAGAACTTCATCTGCAACTCATATTTATTCATACATTCTTTTCACCATCATCATCACAACTGCTTCTTCAGCGATCAGAACCAACCCACAAGGGGGTAAAAAGAACACAGATTTCATAAAGAACTCATGCACCCAAACCACATACCCACAACTCTGCTTCGACACCCTCTCCACCTACGCCAACACCATCCAAACGCGCCCGGAAATGCTAGCCCAAGCCGCACTGAACGTGACCCTCGACAGCGCGCGATCGGCTTCGGCCGCGGTCAGTGGCGCGGGAGGAGGCCGCCTGATGAGTCCGCGCGAGGCCGCCGCGATAAGCGATTGCGTGGAAAGCGTGGGGGACTCGGTGGACGAGCTCCGACAATCGGTTGCGGAGATGGAGGGACCGGTGGGACAGGATTTCTACATCAAGGTTGGGGACGTGCAGACGTGGGTGAGCGCGGCCTTGACGGAGGAGGACACGTGCATGGATGGGTTGGACGAGGGGGGATTCGTTGGTGGTGAAGAGAAGGTCGTCGTCGTGCGGGACCGTGTTTTGAGACTCGCGCGGTTGACCAGCAATGCTCTTGCGCTCGTCAATGGACTCGCACCGGTCCAGGCGTACAAGGGGCCATGACATATTATTATTATATTATGTACTTTGTGTTTTCCATGAAAATTAAATCGAGTTCTTGTCATTTGTTCACTTAAACATTTTGTTTGTATTCAAGGTTGGGTGATTTCTGCTGCAGAGATAACGCAGAAACGTAACCGCGGATTCAAATGACTTTGTTGCTTTTGAAATGACACTATTTCACACTGCACTCACAAGCCATTTTTCTTAGAGTTCGTTTGGCTCGGCGGTGTGAGAGGCGGCATTTGAAAACACAAACCACGTTACGAAAAGCATTGTTTCAACGTGTTTTAAAACTCAGCAAAAATTGCCTTCAACCGCCACCACCCAAAGAGAAATGAAAAAGCAAAAATTTCGTTTGGATAAATCTGATGCGTTGGCGCCGCAGAGAAAAAAAGTGGTCCCAAACAGACCGTAATTACCGTCTAAAAAAAATCTCCCGAACAATGTTTCTTCACCTTGACGTTCTGACCTCCGGAATTTCAAAACTTCGGAGTCCCCACTGCTAATCCAAATAGACCCTAAAACTGTGTTGCAAATTTAGTTTTTGAAAAGAAACTCCCTTGGCTTATGTAGAAGCTGCTAACAGTTTTTATATATGAAAAGTTAAAAAAGTACTTCGGAAAAAGGCTGTCTGCATTCAACTTTTTTGGGACACTGAGGCTCCGTTTGGAACCACATCGGGTGAGCGGTGGTGTTGCCGAACAACAGGGACGCGAACTCACTCCCAAACAGATTTTTACCATATGCGTTGGAAGCGAAGAAACCCCTTGTCGTATATGAATTTCCATTATTTTTTCAGTGTTCGCCGACTCCGCGAAAACATAGATTCGGAACAACCCATCCTACCCCCGTGTTTTGGCATTGCAAACGCCCACCGACGCGGATCCAAACGGAGCCTGAAATGCAGATACAAATGGAGTAGATTCTAGAACATTGGATTCTAATGCATAACGGGTGTTCTTGGAGCTATGCTTTTTTAGACCGATGTGTTCTTGAAGCTGTATTTTTTTAAACCTTCAAATTAGTAATTTTACTATTTTTAATAATTTTTAGGATTTGTGATTTTTTTATACTAATAAGTTAAAATTATTTCTATCAATTCCGAAGATCATCCAAAGTTCTGCAGAATCATGAATAATTGTTATCTTATTTATACTGTTTTTAGTAAGTTTTTAATTTTTAAAAATTAGTTTTAAAAGGAAACTTACAACCTATGACAAAATAGTTTTATCAATAATTAATATCTTTGAGTTTCCTCTGGTTTGAGATATGTAAAAATTGTATTTAAAGATCTCAATATTTATTGGATCCTTCGGTTGATTTCAGGCTGCGTTAGATTCATTTGAATTAATATACTCCCAAAACCAGTTGAAAAAACGATTACTGAATGGCAGAAGTGGAATAAGACAAAAATTTGTTCCTTTGTTCCTATCTGGTTCACTAGAATGAGCTGGAATGTATCGGTATATATCATCTTTAAAGTAGATAGGTTTGTGGGAAGTTACCTTTGTTTTTACAATGTAGCAATACTCAAATAACTCATTTTGGGCAATTCTATGAGAAAAAAAATGATTTAACAATTTTATATCATAAAATGGCTTAAGTCTCATTTGCATCCATGGTGGACCCAAAAAGATTTGGATTTTTTTTTTTTGAAGAAAGGTAGTAGACGTTTCATCGTGATTTTTATTAGAAGTGTCGCAGTACAAGTCTAAACAAATAGTAAAACAAAGATATACATCAAAGTAAATAAAAAGTGAACAACATAGAGAGAGGGGGATGAGAGAAAGCAGATTTGGATGTTTGTAAGGAGCGGAACCAGGAATTAGAATAAGGGGAGCAGAGGGTTAAGAGAATGAGTAAGATAAAAAAAATACAAATATACAGTAAGTTAAATGAATTTAAAATAATTGGTTAAGAATCAATTCCTAGAAACAATGACAATCAATTCATATCAAAAGTTTTTTTTACTTATTTTTTTATATTTAATTATCTAGAATAATTTATAGAAATCTAGAAAAATAGAATTTGAAATTTAGTTATCTAGAATAATCTGGAAAGTCTCATTAAATCTCATCACTAAAAATAGAAAAAATGAAGCTTCAAATACTAAAAATGTGAATATGAAGAAAATAATTGATCACAAAAACATATAAGGATATTTTTTAGGTTTATATTTTATAAAGATATTTTAAAACCTAACTTCCAAAAAATTAAGAGAGACTCAATATACTAATGATGAAAAATCAAAATAAACAAAAAAAATTTATTAAACCATTCAAATATTCGATTTTTCAATACCTCAAAATCAGATATTGATATTCTAGTGAAAACAAAGCTTATCACAATTTTCTTTTTAAAAAAAGGACCCACGACTCAAAGTCTAAATGAGCATTAATACATTGAGTAATTTTCTAAGCTTTATTTTCATTTGTCATGTCTAATGCAGTATATAAAATTTATTAATATGGTATATATTCCATTATCTCCCTATACACTATTTTATAAAACCTAAATGAAATATATATATTTATCTCATATGAGTATGTATTTTATTTTTATAAAAGATTGATGTAATTTATTATACGAGTAGACACTTCAAAAATATACATGTTAATCAGGATGCAAACGAGAGTGCATGTAATATTTTTCAATTTCAAACCCACTCAATTAGGAATTTTTGCATATACCCTGAAACGATATCATTTTGTCAAAATAACCCTAGTAAATTATTATTTTCAGCAATGCCCTCAAAAGGGTTTTGATGCTAAATTAAAACACTTTTGAGGGTATTGTTGGGAATAAAATTTAAATAATAGTATTTGATAATATAATGCTTTCTGATCATGTTTGACATAAAAGACATGTTTCACAAAAATGTGTTTCTCAAAATAATGTTTCTCCAACGTGGGTTTCTAACTACAGGATTTCCGAAACGCGGACTGTCTGATCTCATTTCCAGATAGGCCCTTATTTGCTTTTAGCCCATCCAAACTTTAGCATGTGATTGGAAACCTCACTTTTTTGTGGTGGTCTGTTTTCTAGCCCAATAGTATTCCATCCATCACATGTCCGTCGTCAGCCAATTAACCCTACATTGTTTATGCCGATATTTAAAGCAGTAGAGGCTTGATACATGTCACCAGCACGTCAACACCTTCGGTCACGGTCAACACCTCCTCCAGTGATGATGGACCAGCAGATCCAGGAGGAGATTCGGTACGATCACAACAACAAAAAAAGAACGGTAAAAATGGGATAAAAAAAGAAATCAATTGATCTTAGAATACAAAGAAACTGAGGGTGCGTTTGGTTGCGCGATTGTAAAATTGATTCTGCAGGAATCTGCGATTGCAAACCTGATTCTGCAGGAAGCTCACTTTCTCAGCTTTTTGTTAAGCTTTTGGGCAAACCTGCAATCGCTGGGTTTAAAACTGCGATTATAAAACTGTTTGGTTGCGCGATTGCAAACGCAGCTTCCTGTAATCGCAATCGCAACGCAATCGCGCAACCAAACACACCCTGACTTGATTGTAGGAGATCGAACCTTTTTACAGGGTCATCTACCCCTTGTTGGCTTCAGAAGGACATTCATCAGAGGATTTCGTCAACCCAGTAGATAGGAGAGAAATCCGCAGAGTTTTACACAATTCAGATTTGGGTGAGAAAAATTTGCCCCTCCACACTTTATTTACTGTTTTTTATACGTAGCCATGAGTATCCAAACCATCTTTCTCTAATGTTTTGGGAAGGTTAGGAGATTCAATCAATACAATGCATCTGTCCAGATGGTAACTGGCTAGTTAGTTTGCATGAGGCATGATAGTATTAATCATATCTGGGGAAGGTTTCAGTTATGCTCATTGAAAGTTAGCAAGGCCAATTAATTTTTTTGATCCGTATTTTATCCTGCTATTCTGGGGTGTGATATAGGGTTATTCGCTCATGATAACTATATATATCACGATAGATAACAATCCATACTGTGTAATTAAATTTTTTCCTTAGTTGTTTTTTTATTATTCTCAAGTAATATTTTTATTGCTTCATTCTTCTTTACATTTTTGTTTCATGAGATAATAACATTCTCCCTTACATTTGATGAGATGTTGTTCATGCAAGAAAAACAAAAGAAAACACTCCAAACAAGTCAAACACACATCTTCGCATACGCATACACATACACACAATCTCCTCAACTTCACTGTGGAGAGGTGGTGGAGACAAGTCCATTGATGAGCGCCAAAGCATTGCTCGTCAGCCGCGCAACCTTCACCACCTCCCCCCTCACCACACTCTTCACCCCTCCCTCCACTCTTTCACCGCCGCCACCGCCGCCACCGCCCATATCAAACCCGTCCATGCACGTGTCCTCGTTGGTGAGGGCGGCGCTCACCCACGTTTGTATATCGCTTATTCGGAACCCAAAATTCTGTCCCCGCAGGTGATCCATCTCCGACAAGGAGCTCCGGAGCTCCTCCACGGCGTCCCCCAGTGTCTCCATGCAGTCGCGCAGGGCGACGGCCTCTCTCGGCTTCAGAGCTCCCATAGTAGAAGATGACAACCTCGACATCGACGCGGACGCGCGTCTCGCTTGGTCGAGGCTCACGGAGAGGGCGGTCTGGGCGAGCTCAGTCGGATTAGTTTTGATCTTGGAAGCGTAGGCGATGAGGGTGGCGACGCAGAGGATCGGGTACTCGGTGGTGCTGCATGAGGTCTTTATGAAGTCTGTGGTGGTGGGGGTTGTTTGTGGAGGTTGTGATGGGCGGCGGAGGGGGAGACCGGTGGTGAAGGGGGTGAGTAGGAGGAGAAGGAGTGGGGCTGCGATGGGGTTGGAAATGAATGCGGGGTTAGTGTAACCTTTCATCATGTTTTGTCTTTCTCTTTCTTTGGCTTGGAGAACTTGATTGGCAATGGAAGTGATGGTTGGGAATAGATTTGGTGGTGAGGGAGGGGGGAGGGTTAGAGCTTTTTTTATAGGTGAATTGGGTACGTGTGAGTTGATAAGGACGTGGGTATTAACATATTCCATTCGATCAATTGACAAGCTTACCCCAGATCTGTATTATGTTTAATGGTGCATTTGAATCTGAGGTTAAAGCACTAAGATTTTTAAAATCTTATATTTCAAACTTAGCTTTTGAAAAACTATATGTTATTAGATTTTCAAACGCAAGATTTTTTTGCCTAAAATGAAAGATTGTGGTTTGAAAAACTAAACGCTGAAAATGTGTTTAGATATGAGTTTGAAATTTTTTAGCTTTTCAAACACAAAATTTACTTAACTTATATCGAAACGGACCCTAATATAATGACTCGTGAGAGATTGTGATGATTTTTTTTAAAATCTCATGATATTATGAGTAATTTTTCTGTTAATGATTGGTTAAACCCAATACTAGTAGTATCCTACACTTACTCAAATTCTTCAGTAGATACGGATATTTAGAAAATCTCATTTTAGAGATGGGTCCAGATATTGTTAAATCTCATCAATATTTGTGAATCCTCATAATCCCACATGTTAAACATGTGAAAGATATGTGCTAGTTCCTTGTTGAGAACTAACTAACATTGATGAAATTCAACACTTAACTGAATAAAATTGGAAATGGTTTAATATACCTTGTTTTTTAAGGAGCCAGCTCTAATTTTTTAGATTTATCTCTCCTCGTAAAGATCTTGAATTTTCACTTGAAAGTCACATGGTAGTATGCATATTATTATAAGTATATGTATTTAAAATCGAAAATAGGATTAGGTGGGGACATTATCTATTCTTTTTTCAATCGTCAGGTACACCTCCCCTCGTTGTAACTCAAAACCATGACTTCTGTCGTTGTACTCCTCTATGAGTCAGTCAGTCAAAAAACTGGTCCACTCCTATAATGCAGTCATGCAAAAGCATATGTGTGATGATGATAATAATACATGATTGGACCCACGTAAAACGACAAAAAAAAAGTCCCAAGAAAGATGACATCTCAACTTCACTTGCATTGGACGAGGCTGGTGGTGTTAGCAAGGACCGCTCTCCAACTCTCCACTGTGATGAGGGCTGATAAACGAGTCAAGCAGCTCAGACTCTATTCGATTAAAGCTCGTTCAGACTCGTTTGATTAGATAAACGAGTCGAGTTTGAATAATTTTTAAAACTCGGTTTGTAAACGAGTCGAACCCGAGCCTGGACGAGCTCGTTTATTTAATAGAAAAAAGAGAAACGAGCGGAGCCCGAAATGAGCCTAAGCCGAACCCGAGTTTATATTATTTTCACATATATAAGGTGTTGTAATATGTGAAATATGACTTTTCAAATGAAGATTGTTTTTAGCTAAACAAGCCTGAGCCGAGCCTTGATTCGAGTTTCGGCTTGGCTTGTTTAACAAATGAGCCGAGCCGAGCTTTAACTGAGCTTTTTACGAGCCCAACGAGCCGAGCTTGAACACGAAATGAAACTTGGTCCCGAGCCGAGCCTGCTGCTAAACGAGCCGAGCCTGAGCAGGTCAAAGCTTGGCTCGTTTACCACCCCTAATTGTGATAAGTCTGTTGAGTCTCATTTGTTGTTTTTTTCTATCTGTTTAAAAACACACATTGAAAAGTAGCTTTTGAAATAAAATTATTTTTTTAAGATGATTTTAACCTTAACTTTTATTGGGATTATTTTTTTTTAATTCAAGAAATAATATATGAAATAAATTAATGTTTGGCAGATAAAGTTGTTTTTTAATTCAAAAAATCGATTCTGACAAAAAAATAATGTTTTCGAGCTCTTCAAAACACATAGTTCGAGGCAAAAATTAAAAGGAATCTAGTTTCCAATTCTAAATTAATCCGCTCTGTTTGGCTGCACGATTTAAGTTTTTTAGCTTTTCAAAAAGCAGAATCCGCTCCAATCGCGCAACCAAATGGAGCCTTATGAAAATATATATTTTTACTATTTGATTTTATTTATTGAATTTAAATTATAAATTCTGAAAGGAAGGAGAATAGAACACAAAATATAAGTGAAATATTGATTGTGGTAATTGAGTCCAAGTAATTATAACTTGTAGTAATGTATATCCATATTTACAATTTTGTGTAAATGAACGTATATATACAAGTTATTAGAGTATGTATTCTATTTTGAAAATCTTCGATGCATTTCTATTTTAAAAATATTTGGGAGGCGATCCGTCAATCTATCATAGATATATTGGGGTCGGGGCTTGGGGGGTTCCCGTGTTCATTTCGACATCCCATCACTCTTCGGACATTGTCTATTTTGGATCTTTTAAAAATGGATATGTCCAAATTTACGTTGAAATTTTTTTATTACTAGAGTGATACAGCGTAAGACTATGCTCTTCTGTTGACCTGATCAACTTTCAGGGATGTGAGATCTGCATGCCCTAATGACGTTGTTGATTTGCAAAGAATATCAGGGTGATGGACTTCAATGAGTCTGTTGATTCCTAAGAATACCAGAAACGATAAAATATCTATGCAGTTATTAATCCTTCTAGGATAACAAAATACAATAGAAAAAATAAATAAATTCTATTAACCAAATCTTCTTTTTAATTTTGTGATAATAAAGTCTATTTATATAAAACTAGGATTGCAAGGAATTTCTAAATCTCTCAAATCACAAATAAATCTAACTAAATCCAAATTTGAAATCAAATTCAAAAATTCAAATCTGAATTCAAATTCAGATTCTAAAAATGAAAAAAAAATCCTAACAAACTAGAAAATTATTAAAATGATTAGAGTATATACTCTATTTTTATATTTAAATATTTTTTTATTATTTAAAATATATATTTTTAAAAATTAAATCATGTGAGGACTAACAAAAGAATTTATATGAGATTGTTTTTTTTCTTTTTTATATAAGATTGTTTGATGCAATGTGGATATAATTAATTTTTTTTAATAAATGGCCCATTTAAAGTTCTAAAAGCCACTTAAGTTATAAAATTATATTTTTGAGTTTAAAATAAACTGAAAGTTTCTTTCTTACATTTTCTTTTAGTCAAATGTAAGTATATCTATTTTAAGACACAGACGATGTCTGAAATTGGAGTAAAATGGAGATGATGAAAATGAGAAAAAAAAAAAAAAAAAAAATAAAGGGGGTGGGTGGATGACCCTCATCAAACACCCCCAAAGAAAAACAGGTGTGATCGCGGAAGTTTCTTTTTTTACTTATATATTAATAGTGTTGAGCAATAAAGAGTTTTTCTTCTCTATCTCTCTTGAATGTTCTCCTCCCTAGCTTTTATTCCACCAATGATGCTGCCTCATCACGCACATTTTTCTTCTGTAATTTAAAGGTTTTAATGGTAACCCATGCATGCACATGAATCAATCAATTATATTCGTGATAGGTATAACTTTTTGGTGAGGTTTCACTATTGTATTGTGTATATGGATGCATGTACTATTGCCATAAAGAATGGTTTGATTGCCTGCTGAGATTAGACCATATATAAAACCAGCTGCCCTCGATCTCCAATATATGAGCCTGAAACATCTTTTCCCCTCTAACTTTCAATCTATGTGTTATGATCAGTTAGCATGTATTTTTCATGTTACAGGACCACCATATTCAGGAAGGTTCAAAGATTGAATCAAACAAATCCACCTGTTCAGATAATACCTGGCTAGTCAGAGCGAATGCATGACACTTACGGATTGCTTTCATAAATCTAGGGTGGGATCAGTATGTCACACATAAGTACATAACTCTGATGAAACAAAAAATTTGATTAAATGGACTTTCCATGTTGTCTTCTATAAAACACTGTGGCCTGGTCTGGACTGCCCGACCTGGCACAATCAGCATTTTATTAGTAGGTAAGCCGTAAGTGTTGGAGACAATTCTCTTATTGTTATCCCATTTTGAATCTTACTGCTTGCATTCGGGTGAAAAAGCATCACATAGCTGGTTTAGTATACACTTGTTCTCGCACAATCTTTTATGAGCTCAGCGTGATGCAAGTATTTAAAGTATTGATACATGCAATCCGCAAGGGCAATCTTGACTCCTAAGGACCCGTCATATATTTTGACAGTCTTCCAACGATGAATATAATATATTTTTCATTAAAAAAAATTTCACATTTGATAAAAATGTTTCTATTCTATCCGTTATGCATGCATGAAAGCATATATATTTTTCATAAAAACATGTTTCATTATAGGACGTTTAGTATTATTTTTTTAAATGAAAAAGATCAAGAACTACACAGAAGTTACACGTGGGGTTGTCTCAACATTATTCTTACTAATAAGTGATCTAACCCACTATATCTAAATTAGTAACTTTGCAACTTATTGCCCCATGTTTCAAAATAATATTTTATTTAATTATTTATTAAAATAACATAGAATAATATTTTTATCGATTGATATAAATAAACCTTAATAAGTAATTCAAGCTCTTCTTTAAAATAGTTATCAAATCTTATCTTCACTTATTAAACATAGTTATCAATATTTATTTTTCCAAAATAAATGGTATTTTTTCTTTATTCCCTTTTATTACCTTTCTATGCCGCACCCCAAACGTGAGTTATGTGGTGTATAAGTGCGTATATCTCCAATCATATATCCATTAACCTATATTGATATCAAATTAAGTTTTTACTCAAACTTTTATCCAAATCAAAAGAGACTCAAACTTTTATTTTTAAAGGTTTTTTTTCTTTTCAATTCTATATTTTAAAAGATTTCAGTAAAAAATGATGGTTAAAGCCACACTATATCTAATTAAAATTTTATTAAATTTTTAATAAAATTTAAATATAGATTTGAATAAGGAACTAAGATGACCAGTACATTAAGAAGCTGGCGTGCACATGGTTTTACAGAAGGGGTACATTATTTTTTGAGGCATTGAATCTAATCATTGCATGCATAATGATGTATATGAAACCATTATCAGAGCATGCATGCCAATTCCAGTTTTCATAGCTACATTGATGACATCCAATAATCATTTTTAAAAATCAATCACTAAGTACGATCAATTTGTAACCCAAAAAATAAATGATTAATCAAATGATGCCCAATATTACGAAAATTTAGAATATACAGGGTCACGTGTGATGAAACATGTGTCATTTGTTTTGTAAACTAGCATGCTTTATATTATTAAAAAAAATTAAACCACGTGGGACTACACTTGTACACAACATTATTTTATTCTATTTAAAAAAAAGAAGGATTGATCTTCAAGAAGACAAATTAATCTCCACCATACATAGTAATCATAATTATATGGTTGGTTAGCTCTTGATATCTCTTTTTATTAATCTCCTTATCAGGTGGGGTAGGCATTCATGAAATTGCAGCCTCCATGCTCAATTATAGACAAATAGGGGAACACAAGCTTTTCTCATCCTATTAAAATTTTCTGCAAGCATCAGTTGCCTATTTTCTGCATGCTTTTTACTATTCCGCCCTTATACTACAATCATACCTATGTTAGTATAAAACTGAACTGATACTGTGGCATGCAAATTGAATGTCACACAAAGAATTGATCAAGGGTAATTTACACTTTTAGCCCTCTTAAAATGAATATTGGCAAAAATAGCCCCACCCATCGAATATTTGCAAAAACTAGCCGCATTGACTCGTTCAGCGCTGTCACGTCAGCGTTGGTCTTTTTTTTTTGAATTTTTGTATTGGAGACGGATTATATATAATCAGTTTCCAATATATATTTTCAAAACACTAGAGACGGATTATATATAATCAGACTCCATTATAAATTTTCAAATCCTGTGTGAAAACACTTGAGACGGATTATATATACTCAGTTTACAGTGCATTTCTACCTTATATATATATATATATATATATATATATATATATATATATATATATATATATATATATATATATGAGGAATGATACGGTGCGCGACGTGCGGTCGTGCGCGAACGACCACGGGCCGTCGATCACGGGTCCATCGCGGGTCCATCGCATCGGACGGTCGGGGGCGATTCATCTCGACCGTTGGATGCGATGGACCCGCGATCGGACGAACGACGTCGTTCCCGCACGACCGCACGTCCCGCATATTATCATCCGACTATATATATATATATATAATTTTCTCAAACACATATATAAAAATCTTGCTCGAACACACATATAAGAAACAACTTAAATGAAATAAAATTTAAGTCTCATAAATATAATCACTCCACCACCGTTCATTATGTCACGAGATATACATGTTTAATTTGGATGGCATCAGGATATACCATCTTATGTAGATGCCAAAGTTAAAAAGAAAAAAATTATGAAAATATTTGGATAATTGTATTTATGAGACTTAATAGATGTTTATTATCTATACATTTTCATATCTGTATTTGAGAAAACCATCAATTTATATAACAAACAAAAAAAGAAGAAAAAAACACTAAGTTAGAAATGCACTGGAGACCGATTATATATAATCCGTCTCCAGTATTTTCACAGAGGCTCTGAAAATTTGTACTGGAGATTGATTATATATAATCCGTCTCCAGTACAAAAATTCAAAAAACTAGGGAAACTGAGCTAGTTTTTGTAAATATTTGACGGACGGGACTATTTCTGCCAATATTCATTTTAGGGGGGGGGGGTTAAAAGTGCAAATTATCCATTGGTTAATATATAGGAATATGTTACACTTGGTCATGTTTTCAGCCCTAAACACAATCCTAGCTCCCATATTTTGATTTTTTTTATTAAATTATATAATTTATTTAACGAGTTATATATTTTTATGAAAAGTGAAGTGTATACTATAATGAATTGAATGGTATCATTTATTAAAAAATGTGAATTTTTTTAACAAGGCATATACCTCATTACAGTTAGTGAAAGGGACTAACGAGGCATATATCTAATACTATATTTTGGACTGTAAAAAAATTGAGTGTACCGACTCTCTAATATATATGGTCTCGAGTCCTGTTGAAAGAAAGGAACATCATCATATCACAAAACGTGTTGTTACACGCAATCCACGCAGACAATCCTGCAGACAGTCATACACCTCTGTAGACATCTAGAGAGGTACACACCTCCATAAGTCATATATATACTTCATAACTTTTTCTAACATAGATTAAAAATGGATCCATTTAATTTCATTATAGATCTATATACATTTTCATCAAAACATATATATAATTAAACGATGTTTATTATTTTTAAAATATCAAAATATATGTAGACTTTACATAAGATTGTAACTAAAATTATACTCACAAAAAGAACAGCACAAACTTTTACCTCTATGGTCCAGCATCTGATAGTTGCACCACGAACCTGCACAAAGAACCACCCTTATGGGCCACGACTTTTCATAGCCCAAGGCCTGGCCTGAAAGTCGGACTAAATGAAACTATAGGAAAATGATACGTTCAATCATGTATGCAACTCCGTCAACAACCCTCACCAATTTCTTTTTTTATATGTATAAAAATATATACTCATCTATTAAAATCTATATTATTACATAAATTAAACTATACACTAAGATACATTATTGAATTTGTTTTAAAAAAAATTTATGTTCATACAATATGGCATTATTTGCTTTATCAAATTGGATGTGAAAATGGTCATATGACTTGATGCTATATGGTGATCGAATTGGATATATTTACAAATAAAATTGATCAAATATTGTTATTTTTATTTGGATAGAGAAGATATGAAAACAACCCAACATAATTTTTAGGCATTAAATGAAAAACCTCTATGCCACAACTCACTTTAACCGTTTCTTCCAATTCACACATATCACAACCGTAATAAATGTATGAATTAAAATCCATACATACAACAATAGCACACCAGCCATCCAATTTTTCTGTTAGCAAAGAAGATGTGCCTATCTGTATATACACAACCCAATTATTGGAGTCACGGTTTCTACACGTACAACACAACCCCCCACAACCAAACTTTTCATTTTTTTGAGACAACCAAACTTTTTATTATGATTAATATTATAATTATATTTATAAACCCACATTGCAATCTGTGCTAGACAGAGAAACACAGAGAGAGAGAGAGAGGGAGAGAGAGAGAAGAATGGACAGTCGCCATGCCTTGGCAGCACTTCTAACTCTCCTACTCTTCTCCGCGCGCGCGTGCGCGCGCGCCCATCACCGTCACATCAAGCAAAACAGCAGAAACTTCATTAGGACCTCGTGTTCGGCCACGCTGTACCCCAAAGTCTGCTACAAGACCCTCTCCGCCTACGCGAGCACCATCCGCGTGAGCCCGCGCCAGCTCGCGCAGACCGCGCTCAACGTCAGCCTCTGCTGCGCGCGCACCACCCTCGACGTGGTCTCCAACCTCTCGAGAGCGGCGGTGGCTCCCGCCATGAGTGACTGCATAGAGAACGTCGGGGACTCGGCGGACCAGCTCAGGCAGTCGCTGGAGGAGATGAGGGGGCTAGTGGGTCCCGAGTTTGGGGAGCGCATAGGGAACATACAGACGTGGGTGAGCGCGGCTTTGACGAACGAGGACACGTGCGCGGATGCGTTGCGAGGCGGCATCGGAGAGAGATCGGGCGGGGGCGGATCGGACACGGCCGCAGAGGAGGCGAGGAGGCAAGTTGAGAGCCTCGGACAGCTCACGAGCAATGCCTTGGCTTTGGTCAATCGCCTCACCTCAGACTAGAACCTCCGTGTACAATCTTGTAGTCTTGTGTAAATGTGATTCATCGCAGCTGAATCTAAGTTGTTGCAAGATGTCTTGCATTCAAAAGAGAATGGTGGTGAAGTGAGAGATTGAAAAAGTTTATATATATATTTTAAGTACTTGATACAGTGAATTAGTTATCAAATTAAACATGTAAAAGTATGCATGTTGTATCACATGGATTAACATGTTGTATCACATGGATTACTTTATTCATTTTACTAATATTTGCATGTTATGATAGAACATCCTACATTCATGCAGTGACTGGTTGTATTTCATGTTAGGGCCCAGATTCGTGGAGTGAATTCAGCGGTGAAAAAACCACAGAAATGCTACCGCAGATTCAAACGGCTGTCACTTTCATGGTGGCACCTTCTCCTCCCTCACGCACATGTCATTTTGACTCGCGATTAAAATTATCCAAAATAAATGTTTTCTCACCTCCGCGTTGTCACCCTCTATTTTTCAAAATGCAGGTGTCTGCGCTGCAGTTTCAAACGGGCCCTTAATGAAAGATTTGAGTGTGTCACGTACTCATAAACAAGTCCTCCAATGTTAATCAATTGAATGGTTTGTGTGAATGAATGAATTGGGCTGTAGCAGAGACTCATCATCACTTGTTCGTTTGGTGTGATCACGAGATATGAGAACAGAACAGCCAAGGATTGCATGAAGAAATTTTGTTTTTTTTTTAAGGTGGACAACCTGTCTAAATGAATACCCCACAACCAACCCATGAAGGCCAAAAAGGATTATTAAAGACAACTCATGATAAGGTTTGGATACATTCGATCTCGTGAAACCGAATGGGGGCAATTCAATGCAATTGTCTCTCTGTTTTATCTCAAAAAGTACTGCGAACTTCAATCATGCATGGTGTTGGTATTGTTTTGGGTGGGGCTTTGCAATCTTCTTGATTCATGCATGATACATCAAATCAAACAGATTGCTATATACCTACCTACCTCTCAGTCTTCGCCCATACAACTGATAATCTAACTTGTAGCAATAACAATCATTGATTGTCCCTATTGACTATAGCACAACGGTTCAGAGCTTAACGATATTATCGATAGGTCCTGGATTCAAGTATTGGCACTGACTTACCTATCTGTTTGTTGACGATTATTCGAAAGAATTTTTCATGGAACTGAGACAAACAGACAGAGGTAGCCTTCCCAGTTCGACCGTAAGATCAGCCACCGGTCCCTTCAATAAAAAAAAAACAATCATTGATTTATAAATGACAGATATTGAAACGTGTGTAATCAAAACTCATCTGTTACACATTATGGATATGTGTGATCCTTTAATGAGGGGAGCAGTGTACTAGCGGCGATGATGTATGAATCAACTAGTAGGGTGGAAGGTGGATAATGCTTGCATACTAACACAACTCTTGCGTGCTAAAACGTATTTTAAAATCGTGAGCCTGATAAAAGTTAAGACGTAAAATATCTTATTAGATTGGCCTGGAACGTTACAGTGATTGGCAAGTATTATATTAATATAGTTTAATTTAATATATGAAACCCTCAAATAAACTATATTGAATCAGACAAGTACACTGATCTTGATATGAAGACTATTCAAAGGTAGCACTTGGTAATGCAATTGCAAAATTGATTTTCTACAATAGTTGGATTTAAAACTGATTTTGCAGAAAACTGACTCCCCCCAGCTTTCTCCAATCGCAGCTTTTAACATTATTTGTCTGAAATCTGTTTGCAGGAAATTACGATTGCAAAATTGTTTGATTGCACGATTGTAGAACCAGCTTCCTACAATCGCAAACGCTACACAATCGCGTAACCAAACGCTACCTTAGTTACAGAGAGAATAGAAGTCTTTTTTTTATCCAGCCCACTGGGATCCATCAAAGTCAGTTTGCTGATGTTGCTCCATCAAAAACACTAAAGATCATTAGGAGCATCAACAGACCATCTAATTCTACAGAGGAACAACTAAAATTTCCTTCATTTTCTGTGGTTCCGATGTCTCGAACATATTGTAGTCGGATTCAACCCCTACTTTGATAAACAAGCAAATATCGTATTGAACAAGTGCAGGTAGTTCACCATTCACATAACTACATAACATCACAAAAACATGCTGAATAAAGAGATCTAGCATAGACCAGCTTTAATCATCCTTGGATAATTCATTGTCAGGGCTGTCAATGTAGTTTTGATGGTTCTCATTTTGATGGAGCAACTTCAGATGTTCCAGAAAATTGTGCACAGAAGTGTAAAATTACACGCGAAAGTGTTGTATGCACACATAGAACTTCTACATATAAACTAGTGGTTTTAGGATAAGGAATCCAGAAAATTTTCTGTGAAATCATCTTTGTAAAGGCTACGTTTAACGTATACACAAACAATGTACATGAGGATTTCTGGAACTGCCTAGTGTGACTATGTCAAAGCTATGAGGTCATTCTTCACAAATTGTTTGGATGCAGAAACCATTGAATAGTTCATAAGCAGCATCTGTTTATGCTCACATGAAACTAAACATTTGATGTATATCATGTTTCAAACTCCTACACATGCATTCAAATTAGACTGAAGTTTATAGTTAAATAGAACATTATAATGATCAGCTTCACATTGTCAATGCTATGACAAAGTTCCCAGTAATATGGACTACCTGTGATCAGGGTATCAATAATATAAAGAACTCGTTTCACAACTATAGGATTCACAGTACACCCCCAAGGAACTCTTACCAGAGACATTTTGCCAAAAAAACAGGGATGGGTAAACTGGATATCGCGCAAAGTCATCAAGAAGTCCTCTTTGGAGACATGTTTAACCTCAGATGATATGATGTCCAGACACCAAAGGCTTGCAACAGAATGCCTGTTCACAGACAGAGGTACAGTATTACTATCATTATCAATCACCCTTATGGTTTAAATATGTGGTAACGAACCACTCACCCAATAAAACACAGCTCGCCTCACATGTCTCAAAATTCCACGACAAGCCATCTCGAATAACCTAATGAAAAGATTGAGTTTGACGTAAAGAAACATGAAAACGGTATGTCTTTCATATAATATTTTTGCGACAAGCATTTGATACGGTACAAGTGACCCTCGAGCTATATAAAGGATATATAAATTCAGTATATCTATATATTTCTATAAATATATAAGCATGCTATGCATGCAAGACTAGCATGGTCTTTGGGATCAATTGCCAAAAAAAATTCTGTCAAAGATCAAGGGAAAAAGTCTAGTATGATGGCAATTACCGTGTATAATACACCAGTTCTAACAACATCTCCAATAGAAAGCCCCACATTAAGAAATGTTGTAGTTGCATATAGCCCCAAAAAACCTACCCGGCTGCGCCTCCGGCCTTTCAATTCAGAAAGATGTTAAACATTAGAGCGGCCAACAAAATTTCAATCATTAATTTGATGTTAAGGAATTTAAGGTGTTGGCAAACCTAATTCTCCAAACACAAGAGAAAGAAGACCGAATGCAAGTGTTATCATAGCCTGCCTATCCTTCTTTCCAAATGTGGATGAAAATATCCATAGCATTCCAAATAACTGGATGATGGCCTGCAATCATACATTTTAAATAAAATAAAGCACAAACAAAATAACAATTCTCAAGCTGAAAAACTAAAATATGGATGCATACATGCAAAAAAGATATTAATAGAGCGCCAATCATGGCATCTCTTGGAGCTTGGGTAATGGTCATTCTTCGAGAAGAATCGCCATCCTCTATCATGAACACACATTCATCGCCATCCTCTATTAGTGAGGGGGCATGAAAGTGTGTTCTTATACAGTTAAGGGGTGTATCTTTTTCACGTATATCTTCTGATCTTTTTTGTTTTTTTGTTTTATTCTCGGAGATCCCTCGTCTCGTTGTTTGAAGGGCATCATTAATAATATATGAAGGCTCCTATCCTTTTTCAAAAAAATATTTAAAAAATAGAAGGATTGGGCCCACAGCTTAATGGTTAACATAATTTACAACCACAAGATCATGGATTCAAATCCCACCACTTATCTACACACACACACAAAAATAACGACAAATTCTTCCTTCAGCCTTTCATATCACTGACTAAAGAGAGAAAATGCACTCCTTACTCTTCTAAAACAATATAAACCACACAAAGATAAATGATGCACCCTTAAAGATACTATAGAAAATGCAGTAGCACATCCCCACATGAGCCTATTTTTGTCATCTGACACATAATGGACCTTCATATTTAAACTGCATTAATCCAATTTTTGACTCATCCATGAAAATGAGTCATGCTGATGGGCTAATTTGGTGGAGTGGAATCAGTTGGTGTAAACATAGAGACTTCTAATGTAATGTTTCCTTCTATTTTTTTCTTTTTGGTTGATTTATATGGTTTTTTGAAGTTTGCTTCTACTCATAACCCCCACATTCTCCGAGGAAAAAAAATATTTACAGGATATGCATATGGCATAAGACAAGCATCAGTACATCGTTTCAAAAGGCTTCAGTGACTTCTCAATTGAAAATCTGATTCACTGAAAGAACTTATTTAGCAATTATTCGACACATACAAGGCATAGATATTTCATGAATATCAGAGCAATTCATCTAGAGGTAAACATGAAATTGAAAATTCTAGTGAGACTTGGATCATAAATAAAACACTAAGTTTCATTAATCAAGAAACTCTGTTTGACTATGCATTACTATGTTACCAACATGACAAAACATTTTTGTAAACAAAAATAACTTTACAGATGGAAATTCAAAAACAAAAAGGAAAGAGAGAAAAAAAAAAACCTGTGCAACTAACACTGCACGGAGGCGATCCTTCAGTTTGGCAACATTCTTATACCCTGCAATATTGAAATTTTGGTTTTCTGTCAGGTGACTAAACAAAATCAATCAGATAAATTATTCAAGATTTCCAGAGAGGAAACCCTAATTTGATTTTTTTTTAATTCCTATCTGGATAAGAGGAAGTGATTACTGGGATCGACGACCATGCGGTAGGAGAAATCAAAGCCATCGGTCCCCGATGGACGCCCAGAAGTTCTCTGTTGCATCTTTTGGTTTTCTTTTTTTCTTCTTCAGATTTCGAGTTGATGCAGAAAACTTGAGAGTATGTCACGTATAAGCCAGGTAAGTCAGGCTACATTAACTCAGCCCAACGGCCTTATTGGATCTGTTGAGTTAAAAATAACAAAAATATGAGAGAGTCCAATTTAAATGAACAATATACCTTCACACACACACAAACATTGAATGTATTAGAATATACACAAAAAAATATATATCAGATACTCGACAAACCAGAATATACTCAAGTAATCATGTGTACTGGCTACAAAAAAGGATGCAAAACAGGCTGTGAAGAATAAACTGAATAATTGAACAGTGAAAAACACTTATAAATATGAATATAAAAATGATGTTTTTTTTACAGAAAGCATTGTAGTTAATTTGTTGAAACCTATAATAACCAATTATTGAGACAAAACATTCACTAAGTTTGGAAACAAAAAATATACAAGAATGCAAACGATGAATACATTCATAACACGATGAATACATCTCAAATTCACATAAAATTTTACATTTTCATAGAAATTATATACGCACACACATAATGTAACAATATATATGCATCTTATTAAACAATTTGGTGATTTTTAGGTTTAGCAAAGGCAACACCCACTGTATATGAACAAAGACAATATTCAATACCGTTTTCTATTAAAAAAAATCATCTATTAACTGTACTCTCTTAATGACATATACCACCTGTATGAGCTCAAATTTGATGCCACTTAGGGAAAAGGACAGGCAGTAAAATAGGCCAGGAGACTGATGAACGGAGCATTTGTATGTAGTCAGCTCAGAGTCATGCAACATCTGAATAAGCATTACTAATATTGGGTCCACCGGTGGGTTCAGGTTAAAGTCCATGGTTGGTAGTATGTCCCTCCCTTGCAATTATAGGTTGCCGGTGCACGTCTTTCGACAGCAGAGACCACAGTGAACAATCCTACAAGGAAACCTCTCATAATATCCAACTATGCATGACATATTCAATGGTTTGATGGAAACACTAATACACTACTATGACTCCACTTGAATTCTTATTTTCAACTTTACATATTGCTAATAAATATACCTGGCTTTCCACAAGAGCTTAGATGGAGGGGCGAAGACATCAAAAAAGGCATCAGCGAAGCAGATCATGTTTTAGAGTCTCAAAAGAGTGGTAGATCAGTTAACAATATCCCTTCTTGTAACATAGGAGAACTTGACGATGAGGAGATAGTGTTTAAAGATTCAAATGAGGATAGAGTTGTAGGGCAATGAAAGTTGAAGGTGAAAGGGAGCTTCATGATGTTTCACTGGTCTTTTGTCGAGTTATCTTGCTATTATAAGCTCCTTTTTTACCTAAAAGGTTGTAGAGTTAGAAAGCATTATGCATGCAATATTTTAGTGCATGAAATGTGGCAGATATTTTATCCATAAGTGTGTTGGTTGTACTTTTAGTAGATTTTTTTAAAATTTCCCCCCTATTCTAGACTATCTTGGGATGACAATCCCAGTATTCTTGTTAACCAGACAAGTTTTTAAGTGATGAACTTTGTTTTACTCCTCAACCTTACCTATAAATACACACATATACCCCCCAAACAGAGGCTAAGAGAATATGTTACACAATTCACAAATTTGAAACCACTATCAAGAGGAAAGCTAGATTGTATGTTTATAGTTGTTTATAGTTTCTACCCCAGAACCAAAAATAACCATGAACAGAAATGTTACTCATGAAAAAAAATAGGAAACAATTTCACTTTCATGTAGACAAGTATAAATATTTAATTCAGATTCTTGATGCCCTCCTGTGAAAGTGCTTGTTTTGTCCAAATGCTTAATGGCGCAAGAGTTACAAAAATAGTCTATAGTGACCAATGTTCAACAAAGAGTAGGATTTCTAACATCTTGCTGAATATGAGAATTACATGATCTTTCATGGAATCATCTATCCAAAGAAAATGCATCAAGAAAAGGTCAATCCTTCCTTGTCAGTAAGCCACCAAGTTACAAGGAATTTAAGAAATAATATAACTGGGCCATTCTGTTATAATGGATTGTGCAGGGACCAATTAAATCTTCAATCGAGCAATGGTAAAAATCTAAATATCGCCCTATATCATTCTACACATTAACAATGAAAGCATATTTGATGAAGAAAAAATCATCTCAATAACTGGAACTGGAAGTTACAGCAACTTGACACAGTGTAACTTAATCCATAGGTCGGAGATTTGTACTTAAATGTGTTATCTGGTCATATCTACATTAAAGATGCAATATGTGTGATGCAAGCCTGGGTAGGCGCCAAAATGCATGAATCAAAAAAAGAAAGAGAAAACGCTTGAGAGAGAAATATAGCAAAACTATTATCCAATTCTAATGAAATTTTACAAAGTTATTATCCAAATCATAGATTAAATCTATGATTATATTATAAACAAAAAAAAATCACTAACTAGTTATAAAAATAAAATGATCCCTCAATTGAATTTGCACCAATATGCCAGACAACCATGAAATAAACCCAACAAATGTGCTTTATGCCCATCATACTCATCCCATATGAGGATCATCCTATGGGGTGACAATTAGGTATTTACTTTTTTCCTATGAAATAGTTTATCCCCTTTGTTAATTTTTAATAAATCTAAGTGATCAAAATCAATTACTGTATTAGGACATAGTCACAAATTCGTGATTCGTATATCATTCGGCAGGGGTTTTGTTCAGTACGATTCATATTATTCAGGGAAATATTCAGAATAAAATTCGGAAAAATTCGAGGATCTAAAAACTGTGTGTGTGTGTGTGTGTGTGTGTGTTACATAACAATCATAATATTACGAATGAGCAACACATTTGTAATATTTCTGAATTTTGTTCAGAATTCTTCGAGATGAAATATTCTATGCTTTAATAATTTTGAATGTAAGATTTTAAGAAATTTTCAGATATAAAAAAAAAACTAGAGGATGGATAATAATATCTCACTATCCCAAATGCACAAAATGAACAGAACATTGATATGTAGAACAAATCAAAATAAATGCAAGAATATAAATACCTTAGAAAACAAACCCATTTAGATTCACAGTCAAACAAATAAGACCACCATTCAATATCCAACTTTCCAAACAAATAAAAAAACCAACCATAAAACAGCGTCCGCGGTTGGTTCGGCTGCGACGATTTCAATGAGGGAGGGGGGGTTGTCTGGGCGGAGAGTGATAGAGGGAAGGACAGGAGAGGTGGGGAACGGAGACGAGGCCGGGCTTCCCCGACCAGGAACGGGCAAAGAATTTAGAAGGAAAAAAAAAATTGTGCACAACCCAACAACCAAAATCCCTAAAAAAACAAAATAAAATAAAATAATCGATCCGAAATGTTAGCTGATTGACCTATTATTTGGCTTTTTTTGTTCTAATAGAAATTGCAATGCTTTCATCCCATTTGAGGGTAAAACATGTCACGCATACAATGAATTGTATCATAAAACATCATTCAATAAAAAAGAACAAAACATTGACGTAATTTCACATGTAAATTTTTTATCGGAAAATGTTCGCTCCACCCGAAACAAATTGATCACGTTCAATATATGTACTTGAAGGGTTCGGTCGGGGGTTTTGTCAGATGACGGGGCCGGTGAGGGGTTGGGGCCTGGGGGTGGAGGGAGGCGGGGGGAGGGGGGGGGGAGAGAGAAAGAGAGAAGTACCTGAGAGCGCCTCGATCCGGTCGATCGATCGATCCGATCGATCGATTGAGAGAGAGAGACTACTGCGGTCGGGGACACAACTGTGCATATATTTGGAGACCGGATCCAGGACTGGACTGGATATGGTGATCAAACTGCATCACATGCAAATTGAATGCACTGCACAATCAATTGTTGGGTATATTTTTTACTCTCTTATTAAAGAAAATATGAATTTCTAAGTATCATCAGTATTCAATTAGAGAGTGAAATATATACCAACAATTAGTTCTGCAATTCCCAGGACCGGCTCTTTTATTAGGTCATTTAGGCAATTGCCTAAGACCCCCATATGCACAAAGGCCCCTAAATATATTTTTATTTATAAGTAGATTCATATGTTAGCCAATAATAATTTAACACATTGTAAAAAAATATTTATTTTTTAAAATAATTAATAGTCATTTTGATATAGTTAAAAAAATAATCAATAAAAAATTGACAACATCTTATGATACCTAAAAAATAACAAAACAAAAAAATTACATAACCAATAAGATATAAAGTCTTTTTTGAATCCCAAAAAACAGGAATATGAAACAGTGAGGCCTAAAAAAGTGTTGTTATTGTTTTTCACACTCTTTTATCCTTTTTAATATATTTCTTCTTTATTTCAAAAAAAAAATCTTCTTACTTTATTTCTTCTTTATATAAAAAAAAAACTTTTGACTTTCTGTTTCCTGTAGACTAACAAAAATTATGTGGTGTAGACAACAAGAAATAAAATATTTTTTATTTGAATCAAATAAAAATTTACATATAAAAACTTCATTAATAATTTTGTAGTCCAAAAAACTAGAAGAATGATTTTTAATTAAAAAAATTAATAATTTAAAAATAAATAAATATTAATTAATTGTCTTAGGCCTCATAATATATCGGGCCGGCCCTAGCAGTTCGATTTATAGGTGATGTAGTTCGATTTACACGTGGTGTAGTTCGGTACTGACTAAGGACGGGATCTGATCTCATATATTTGGGTTCGGAATAACCTTGAATAAGGGGAAATAGTCAAAAGAAACATCTCTTAGTTTTGTAAGAACGGACCCTAAGGCATAGTTTGATAAAATGATAAATTTTTTGGATAAGTTGGCCTAATTTATGATGATAAAAAATCTACTATTTTTATCCAGATTTGCATTTGTTAATATTTTTTATTATTCTCATTTTTTGTGTTCTTATCATCAATCTTACATTTAGATCAAATATGGGATAACTTTAAATTTTTTTAAAAAATACTAAATCTATCATACCTATTAATTGGGCATTAATGTTATTTAGTGGAACACATTCTTCTTCTTTTTTCTTTTTTTTTTCCTTTTTTTTTGAAGAGTAGTAATCAATGTTATCCCAATTTTACAAAATAATGATGAAAAATTGGGACAAAGTCTATTCCACTTTTTACCCAAAACAAACTATCACCATTTTTTATCTCAAAATGTGGACAGTTGTCCATGCTTTATCCCATTTTTTTTATGTTATATGAGATAACAAGTAATTTAACTCAATTTTTTTCTTATCTCAACCACTTATCCTCATGCCAAACTAGGTCTACACATCTCCAATACATAGGTTAACTACTATATTAGTGTCAATTTGTTACATAATATATAAAAATGTTGTTCCACTGAAGGTGTTAAAAGAGAGCTAAATGTAAGTCCTACCTGTCAGATGTTATCTTTCAAACTGGGTCCACTGTGTGGGCCAAATGTGAGCCCCACCTAATTGTTCTCATTAATGAATTAAAAAGAGGGTGGAAAGGTGGGGCACACTATAATTTGGCTAGTTTGTTTAACTAGTCTATTGGAGTAACAACAACTCATTAAATATGAATGTAATAAATGAGGGTATAGTTGAGGTATAAAGTGCTGACATGACACTTTAACATCTTGATTAGCTAACTTATCCATTGGAGATGCTCTAAGCCCCCTGAGCCCGTTTCGCTGTAGATTGCTTACAGTATAAATAAATAAATAAAATTATTTTATAGTTAGTTATGTTTTTAGCTATTTTTATTGAAAAATATAATAATAAAATTTTATTATCATGGATAAAATGTTAATAAGACATGAAAAATTATTTATAAAAGGATAAGAACATGTTTGCACAAGTAAGCCTCTCATTTATAAGAGAGAATGATAAATAATTTGACATATAAACTATCTTTGTATCAGTAGAATAACATAATTCTATGAAAAACATAAAACATCAATATCAGTTTATTCTCACATATTTTAACATAGTTATATAATTATTTTTTTGTAAACAAATAACTTTTTAGATTTATACACCTTAATTCCTATTGTATTTCCATCTAATCCGCCACCCACCAGTGACTAATAGACATGTTTGAATAAATTAAAATAAATCTTGATAACTATTTTAGGGTGGGGTTGAAATTGTTTATTAGAGTATCTATGACAATGGAACAAAATATTCTTTTACATAATTTAAAAAAAAATCCCATTTAACACTCCCGCATACATCCAAAATATGTGACATCTATCATATTACACATTCACACTCACATCTAGAGGCAAGCCCAACCCGACACATTTACACACTCACATTTAGAGGTGGTAAACGAGCCGAGCAACTCGGGATCGGCTCGGTTAAGATTCATTTGGACTCGTTCGATTAAACAAATTAGTCGAGTTTAAAAACTTTTTAAAACTCGATTTGTAAACAAGCTGAGTCCGAGCTAAGTTCGGGCCTATACGAGCTCGTTATTTAACATAAAAAAAGGGGAAACAAAAAACCCGAGCTGGAGCCTAGCCCGAGCCCGAGCCTGAGCTTATGTCATTTTCACATGTATAAGGTGTTGTGATATGTGAAAGGTGATTTCTCAAATGCTAAACAAGTTTTTTTTTATAGCTAAATGAGTCCGAGCTGAACCTTGGTTCGATATTTGGCTTGAATCATTTAATAAATGAGCCGAGCTTGAAATTAAGCTCGGTTCCTAACCGAGCTTGAGTAGAATCAGATACTAAACGAGCCGAGTTTGAACAAGTAAAAACTCGACTCGTTTATCACCCCTATCATATAGGATCTCTCACACATATTCTCATACACATAATTTATGTAAAGGTAGAGTTATCATTTATCCAAAATGAATTTAGACAAATAACTCTATCATACTTTTATCTTCAATTTCTCCAAAGTGAATCAAATAAAAATAATGTATATTTTACGTTTTTTTAACAAAAATAACAAAAAATTAGCCCCCTACTGCCATGGCACGACTGACACATAGCTCACCTCAAGTATATTCTTTCATAGAAAATAAGTATATATTGTAATGAATTATATTAATTCATTTACAAAAAAAATATAAAAAATTTTAATAAGACATAATTTGTATTAAAATTAATATAAAAAAATTAGCCCCCTAAGTGTATGATACTATGAAATTACGGAATTGAAATTAAAGTTAGAAAAAGAAGTGTAAAGAGAAATTTTTAATAAAAAAAAGTGTTGTTACATAGTTTTTTTTTTTTCAGTCTCAGTTCCAGTCTCACATGTGTCAATAGAAAATTATTAGAATATATACTTATATTAACAAGATATATGTTTTCATAGAAATTTTTCACATTTTTTATAAATGCATCAATCAAATTCATTGGATTAAATACTTCATTTTTTTAAATAAAAATATATATTTTATTATATAAGATATATTATTTATAAAAATTTAAAATACGTGTAGACTAGAATTGAAACTGAAAAAAAGATAAGTAATAATACGGTGAGCAAGTAAGCACACCCATTTAAGCACGGCCCAGATAAAGTCATCTCGTACTCGTCGGCACGACAGATCATGATGGACGGTTGGAACGCACTCACACACCCGACCGATTACAAGACATACCGAGTTTTCTTTCTTCTTCTTCTTCTTCTTCTTCGTAATCCCGGGAAAACCAACAAAACAGCTCGAAACAAAGGAAAATCAAGGCTTGCATATCTATATTTGAAAGAAAATTAAACGGCCGTACAACCATAAAAGCAATCATGCCATGCAGATATACAGGAAATTAGGAATGCAAGAGTTTTTTTTTTTTTGATCAAAGGCCCATGAAGGGCAGATACAACAGGACTTCGAAGTCCTTAAACCCAAGAATGCAACAGGCCAGCGAGGAATGCAATAGTTGTGACAGATAAATGTGGCTGTTTCTTTTTAGTTGAGCAGTCACTGAAATCCAGCAACCAAGCACAGTAAAATTCATTGACTACATATATTTTTATGTTTATGAATATATATTAATATACTGCCTTGGAGTATATATATTCAATTCTATGATTTCATATACCGCAAAAAAAAAGTACTATATTTCTCACTCACCTCTCATCAGACATGTTCTATTTTAATTTCATTGAAATGAATACACCCGCAATTCCCTCTCTAAAAAAAAATAAAATAAAATCAGTGCATCAGCACGCTTTTCTGACCCTTCTTTAAAAGGATCACCTCTCACAGCACAATCTAGCAACACAAGTCTCTCCCTGTTGACACTACATGACAAGCATCTCCAAACCACCTCATGGTCGGCCAAAGCATAAACCATATAAAAACTCTCAGACAGGAGAAGGCAAAATATGAACATAAATATCTTGACTCAGTATGATTTACTAAGCAACAAAGGACACACAATAGAATAAAAAACACACACACAAGCCCGCAGCAAATACCATCCCAAATAGATCAATTCCCATGTTCTCCACCAACAAAACATGCAAGGGCCCAAAAAAATACACTTGTAGGCGCTCATCGGGGTTACCTCATCTGAACTATTCCAGCACTGACGAGTTTCTGGATCTTGTGCATCACCTGAGGATTCTTCAGATGTTCCTGAGCTGACTTGGGGTTCTCCTGGAAATCAACCAGCACCTGTCCACCACCACATGCATTCATTTATTACCAATCCAAAACAGTTGCAATTCACGGAGCAATCATTAATCTTGCACTTAATTTCACCAGATTTCTTCCATACCTGCCGCATGATAGGATCGGAGAGGATGTTCTGGATTTCAGGATCATGCATTGCCTTCTCCTGCAAAACAACAAAATATTGATCAGCAATCTAAATCAACGATGAAATAGACGAGAAGCTCTGAGAAAGACCTCCCTCCAACAATGGGACCAGGCTCACCTGTCTCTCCTTCAGCTCCTCTGGGCTTATATCACCTCGGTTAGCTTTATTTATCTGCTCCACGCATCTGCAACATAGTTTGGCAAACAAATAATGTCAACATTAAAACCACCAAGTAGGGTAAAAAATTTTAAAAATAACTTTTGAGATCCATTACCTTCGGATGCCATCCAAAAATTCCTGATTGTTGGGGTCATGTTTAAGCCCTTCTTGGTATGTCTCCATGGCTTTATTATATTCCTTCATGAAATACCGGACGGCACCTTTTCTTGTATATCCTTTGGAGAAGGATGGGTCAAGCTCAATGCACTTCTCTGCGTCCTTCAATCCCTCAGGCAATGCACCAAGTTTTGTGTAACATGCTGCTCTGTTGCTGTACACCTATCAAATAAAAGAGAGAAAAATTCAATAGTTCGCAATCAATTGCATCATTTGCGAAGAAAACAAAGTCTTAATTTAGAAGATGAGGCAACATAAAGGTGTCATCAAATATATAGTTGGAAAAAAAAAACGTCGTTTTTTATGACTGCTGTTGATCAGCCATATATCAACTGACGTAAATCTATCATAAACTAAACATTTCCAGAAATAGATGTTCTAAGATATATTTCATAATCGTGCTATGAGTGGATGCGCAAGGAACTTCCCCCGACCCCTCTCATGTGCCCGAAGGTGACGCAGATTTGGAACCCCAATATACCGTGCAAGGTCAAGTACTTCATATGGCTCCTGTTCCATGAACGCCTCCTCATGAAGATGTGTCGGGCCAAATGGAGACCTGCCAAGCCAGTTAGATGTGCACTACGCGGTGTGACGCCCGAGACAATGGACCACCTATTCTGTCAGTGCTCGGTGGCCCAACAGATTTGGTCTATGGTGCGGGCCTCCACGTCGATTGGCACATTCAACGACATCGAAGGGCTATGGGCGGCAGGAAAGAACTTGTGGAGCACGAGTCACTCCAAGCTCTCCAATCAGATTCTCGGATCGGTGATATCAGCAGTGACTTGGACGATTTGGAGAACCTAGAACGATGCAATATTCAAGAGCTCGTGTGTATACGTGGAGAATATTTGGGAGGTGGTGGTGATTTATATCATGGGTTGGGCTTGCGGTATAGCGGGGTAGTGGGTAGCATTGTCCTCCGATCAGCTTGTAATTACAAAATGACGGCAAATGGGGCAGGAAGAGGGTGTGTCAGTAGATAGCCCATCTACAGATTCCCTTCTCTGTCTCATGTGGCCCATTCATTTTTGTTGTTTTCTTTATTTTCCTTTATTTCTTCTCCTCTCATCCCCATTCAAACTTGTAACTTTCACTTTGAAATATAAGTACCGATAGCAATGTCTACCTTTTTTCCAAAAAAAAAAAACGATATATTTCATAATGACAGTGGACCTATCCTAGTCCTACATAACATGAATCACCAGTTAGATGTTTGCTCAATTACGAGCAGGGTAAAGAATCCTCTAACTATTACGAACATCGTAAATTGGCATCATTTAATCATGGAAACTCATCAAAACGCACAAGAATAACTTACCATCTAAGATGCATCCACCAATTAATCTACATTTACAATAAACTAGAACATATCAAAAGCGGATATATTAATTTTATTGCATCTATTCATCATCGAAATAAATATCAGTTCTTACCTTTGGATCATGAGGATTCCTTCTTAGAGCTTCGGTGTAATGTTTCACAGCTTCTGGGTACTTTTGCTGCTTGAAGTACTCATTGCCTGCATGTCATTTTAGTAATTTCAATATCATTTACTGCTGTTGATACATGGATTAGCTTGCCAAAAATAAATTTTTTATTTTTTAAAAAGTGTGATCCATATGTTAATTTAACATCCCCTAGAATAAAACTTGGTCAAATTCAAGCAGCAGGTATCCATGTGATATCAGGCACCTATGTTTTACATTTTGGTATTGAAATTAAGGATAAATCATATGGCTGCCCTAAAGAGGAAAAGAAAGCAAAAACCTTCACCTCAAGTATTTACCCTCTTCCCACCACAAAAAGGTATTAGGTAAGATCAGGGATAAGATGGAATGGCAAATAGATGAAATCACTCTCTTCCCCCTCTTGTGCTTTTTTTAAATTATTAATAACATCATCCAACCATACTGCAGTTTTCAGCAAAAAAATGATTTTTTTTTTCAGTTAAGCATGGGATTCCCCAAAAACCACTGTGCTTCCACCAATATGGCTCAAAGGATGTAACAGCTAATATTTTAATCATTCACCAACATATGAAACTTGTTCCGTGTTACCTTCCAGAAGCTCAATTTTCTGTGAGCTCATTCCCACTATCCAAGACATGGAATACAATGAGTTCAATATACTCAAGAAATTTCCATACTAGAAATTAGTCTCAGGATAAAGATTTTGAAAATTTTAAAGAAACTGAACTAAAAAAATAGATAAAACCTAACTATTTTTATTGCATGTGTTTTATCTGCACATTTCTCCAAACACCACCATCTCCAACCAACATACATGATCCATTATACACCAACCTCCCAAGATCATCCTCCCCAAACTTTTTAGTAATATCAAAGACAGAAATTTAAATATATCTTCCAATCCAAGAAACTTTCTTACAGGATCCAATCTCAAAATAAAGCTCATGTTTTAATGTTTAAGAATTTTTTTTTTTTTTTTGAAAACCTGGTAGGCATATGACCATTGGTCAACATAGCTTGTTTTAATGTTTAAGAAGTTGCAGCGAGCAACAAGATAAGCACTGAAATAGTCAACATAGCTTTTAACTATTGGTCTCTCTCTGTGCAGTATCCAAATATGACCATCTCCCCACATCATTTACCTCTGACCCTCCATAATAAAATGAATGGGAAGGAAAACATCAGCCGCTTGAGTAAATTGTGTAACTTTGAAATACAGACCATCATCCGCTTGGTCTCCCAATGTATTCTTGGTCGGGAGGTTTGGAAAAGGTCAATTCGTCCATTATAGGAAGGACAGATTCAGCAAATTTAGGAAGAGGGGGCAGAAGTGTCAAAGGAAAATTTCCCAATTATTCCCCTGTCTATAGGCTAGTCTATTTGTCTAAAGTTTTTCATAGACGCAAGTGTTCTGTGGAGAACAGTTGGGGGAGTATCTTAAGCAACCTTAAGCTTAAGGACCTAAGAAATCCACCTTATAGACATTCACAGTGAGGATCAATGACTGAGGGGGCAGGAATGCTTTGCGGTATTTTTAAAGTTCATTCGATAAGGAGACACCTTATTTTGCCTTCTTGGATATCTTACTTTGAATAATGTCTGGTGGATGCTCAGCCTGCCTTCCAGGAAAAAAAATGGATAAAAGAGGTGAACATTGGAGTGCAGGAAATGGTTTAGCATGCACGGCAATAGGTAAACTGCAATGTCAGATACCATATTCAGCAACTTTCCACAAATAGAAAGGATATACTATAATGGCAGGCAAATTTCATGAATTCAAGATGACCTACTTCAATGGATATGTCAAAGGACATGAAATAGAAGACGGAATGTTATAAGCAACTGTAACACAATAGGCCACATTGAGAAGAAGAGGTCATACCTTTCTCTCGTTCTTCATCAGCTATCTTGGGATCAAAGTACTCTTGTTGCTCCAGATCCTTCTTTGCCTTTTCTGCCTCGTTAAGCTTTTTTAAGGTGTCCGGATTCCGATGTTCAGTTAGGGCCTTTTGGAAAGTCTCAATAGCAGGCTCATAATCCTTGGAGGATTTGGCAAGTTTCACAAGTGCAGTTCCCTTCCGTGTCAATGCCCTAGCAACCATCTTGAAGTCAGAACGGAGTTCTCTGCCCCTCTCAACTGCTTTATCACAGTCCTTTATGCAATCTTCATACTGAGGGGAAAAAAGCATCCCATAAGTCCAACAAAGACATGAACTATTTATGAAAAAGGATGTGTATAGTTCTAGCTTCCATCTCCATACCTCAGGATTTAGAAAAATGCAAATCTATAGCTGCTAAGAGTATATAGAAAAGGCCAGAGACACTTGCATAACAGTGAATTGTATATTCGGGACTAATAGTAAAAATATGCCAGGAATTTCAAAAAAAAAATGACACTCATTTCTAAACATAGACACAAATGGTGACATTGAATCAGGCACATTGAGACAAGAATCCCACACTCCCCCTGCTATACCACCACATCCCCCACAACAACAACATGAGAATAAGAGATGGAATGGTCCCCCCAGTAACTGTAATGAATAATAACCAGAAAGAAAATGCTAAAAATGTAGTCGTGATTATTGATAGAAACTACAAAATACATCAATTGTTAGCCCATCCTCAGAATAACAACATGCAAATTGCAAAATCAACATCCAAGTACACAAATGCAATACTGTAAAGTGTAAGCATAGTCTGAGACTCTGAACCCTTGATTCCCTAATGTTGAGTGTAAAAGTGCCACCCAAATCAAGATATTTAGATTATGAAGCCTATGAAATATTCAAATGCTATTACTTAGACACAATGAACAAGGACAAAAAATTATAACCCTGAAAACCAATACCAAAATATTGTTTCCCTTTCTTAAGTGGAAAATAGCCACTTCAGACGAGGTTTGAAGTAGACTGTAAATTTGGGGAAGATCATTGTTTTTCACCCAGATGCCAAAATGTAGAAATTTCACAACAGGGGAAAAAAAGAAACAAGAACTCTAAGGAAAAGCTCACAGATCCTGGAATTCCTGAAAATTAAAATTTTCATGGATGGCAAACCCTGTGGGGAACTCTCCTTGTTGTCTTTTTGGGAGACATCCTGTCTGAAATTAGAATGACTTATCATGTCCCCCTCATACAGAAGCATCAACGCTGTTAAAATCAGAAGACAAGTATATAATAACTCTACAAGGATGAGAAAAATCGATTGACAGAATTCATCCTTTGGTGATTCACCCATCATAGATTTATATACCAATTTAAATAAATAAAATTCCTCATGCACCTAAAGTTCCATTTAACCTTGAATATATGAATACTTCAAAAAACCAAAAAGGCACATCTAGAAAATCCTCACCCCAGATTCCTACTTTCTTCATGGATGCTCTATACTTATCAACACAAAGAACAACTACAGGAGCCACAAATCCACTAAATGAAGCAACTTGCACAATAACTAACAACAAAAATAATCTACTTCTCCAACATTGCCTACAACAAATGTAATTTCACAACCACCACCATAGAACAACCACCAAACTAGCTAACACTAAAAAAAACACAATCTTTTCACCAAAAACCAATGCCAAATAGAAATTCAAAACATAAATTTTAATACCATACCTGCCCCATCTCCATATAGACAGCAGCTCTGTTGGTGAGGAAAGAGATATCCTCATCATCAAGCTCCAGCGCCCGAGAATAATGCCCGATCGCGGTCTCAAAATCCTTCTTCTTATACGCAGCATTCCCCTTCTCCTTCTCCCGCTGCGCCTCCGCCTTCCTCTCCTTCTTCTCCTTCTCCTCCCCTTCCACCTCCATCTCCATCTCCATCTCCTCCTCCGTCTTCTCCTCCTCCTTTGCCTTCTCCGCCTCCTTCTTCAGCTCCTCCTTCTCCTTCTCCACGGCCCCCATATCCACATCCCTCTCCATCTCCTCCGGCGTCGCCGTCCTCATATTAATGTTCAAAAGCACCCCAAGAGCATTCATCATCCGCGGATCCGACAAGTACATGTTCAGGTTGTCCGGGTTCCGCTGCACGTCCTGCATCATCTTCAAGAAGTCCGGCTGCTGAAGGTAACCCCTCGTCTTCGGATCCGCCGTCAGCTTCGCCCAGACATCCGGACCGCTGAACACGTTCCCGAACGGCGACTGTCCCCTCCCGCCCCTCCTCGAGAGGCTGACCTCGGCGTCGGCGAGGCCGGACTTGAGAGCCTCGTTGTTAGGGTCAATCTCGAGCCCCTTCTTGTAGGCAGAGACGGCATCGGCGGGTTTCCCGAGGCCGAAGTGGGCGGCGCCGAGGCGGCTGTAGCCCTTGGCCCAGTCGGGCTTGAGGTCGACGGTCTTCTGGGCGTCGGAGAGGGCCTCGGAGTAGCGGTGGAGGGAGGCGTAGGCGGCGGATCGATTGGAGTAGAGGACGTGATTGGTAGGGGCTAGGGTGATCGCCTCCGTGAAGTGGTGGATCGCGTCCTCGAACCTGCCGGAGGAGAAGGCGGCGTTCCCCTTCGCCTTGGCTTCGTCCGCCATTTATGGTTTGTTGGTTGATGAATACTAGAAAACGATCGTGTTAGGGTTTGGTGTATTTTTTTATGCACCTCTCTCGCACCTCTCGAGATGGAAGGGATAAAAGAAGAAAAGACGGGTTTTTTAAGGAGGGGTGAGAGGGTTCTAGAGGGGGGGAGTCGATCTTCTGGAAAGTTCGAGAGCCGAAATGGGGTTTGGAATCCCGTTTTAGGGGGGGGGGTGGTTGATGAAAAAGCCAAAAAGGGATCGGGCAGGGTCAGTTATATTCACCCCATCTTGCTCCTTTCCCACCCCGTTTTCCTAGCCACCCCAGCCAGATTTGATAAACCTCAAACCAATCCCATTATATATAAAACATTTTACACAGCCAAAACCACCCCAGCATATTTTATCTCTCAATCTCTTTCTCACACTGCCGACCTCTCCCTCCGAGATCGGATCCCCTCAGTTTAGTTAGTAACCAGTCTGTTGATGACACGTGGAGGTTTAAAAAAAATTAATAAATTAACAAACTTTTTTTGAACCAACTTAACGGACCGTCAGTGAGACCATCTCCCCCTTTTTTGTTTCCCCCCATTTTATACTTTCCTTCTCTCTTTCTATGGGCTTCCCTAGAAAATGAAAAGACCAGGCCCCAATAGATTCAACAAAAACAAAAAACAAACTCAATGAAGAAACTGGTTTTTCAGGTAAAACACAACGAAGAAATTGATTTTCCAGGTAAAGCACAACGAAATTGGTTTTCAGATTTCATCTTTTGTGCATATCATGATCTACTGTAAAGCCTAACAAAATCGGTTTTGTAGAATTTCTCTTTTGTATATATTGAGATCCAATGTAAAATTCTCACATTAACCCCATAGTGAGTGTCATATTTTTATTTGTAGAACTAAATAGAGTTTCTAGGGTTTGGGAGTTGAGAATATTGTTTGATCATATATTTTGTCTAGTATTATTATAAGATTATGACCATTAAAGGTATTAATTTTTTCATTTTTTGCTGTCCAACAAGCAACAACAAACAAATGAAGTAATATCACATAAAAGAATAGCAAGGAATAGCTCGATAGTAGGTTTGATAAAAATTAATACCCATATTAAAGAAAATTACTTTGAAATACTTTGATAAAAATGTCCATTTAAAATACTTTGATAAAAAAAATAGTCATAAAGATAAAAGACTTTTATAAACCAAGAAAATAACCTCCTTATTAATGATAGATCTCATTTTATTTCCATCCTTAATTTCAATCCCACCACAAATCTACTAAAAAAACAGAGATGAAAAGTTACCGACATACCACATAAACAGAGATGATGGGACCGGCAGGTGGAGGACGATTGGTGGATAAGGGTTTGGGGTTGGTTAGTCGTCGTCGGAGATGATGATGGTGGTCAGTCCTCATTGGTGATAATGATGAAGAGCTGAAAAAGGGTTTAGGGTTGAATGTTTTTTGTTGGGTCGTATGAGGAGAGAGGGAGGGAAAGTATAAAATGGGGGAAAACAAAAAAGGGGGAGAGAGTCATTGACGGTAACATTTGTCAAGTTGGTTCAAAAAAGGTTTGTTGAATTTTTTTTTGTTATTATTTTAAACTTACATGTGTCATCAACAGATTGGTTACTCACTGAACTGAGAGGACTCAATTCTGAGGGGATCCGATCCCTCTCCCTCCACTGGTCATGGCCACCACCTAAACTTTTTTTTGGGGCTCTTATTTGGGTTTATGAATGTTTAGACAGTTAAAAAATTTAATTTTTTTTAAAATGGGTTAGCTCATAGGCTTAAAGGAATGGGGGGCCCTTCCATGGGTGGGGGCCCTAGACCTTACTAAGCCTACAATTAGGGTCAGGCTTGTGTTCGTGTGTCGAAGGAAGCGTAGTATATAGTATTTTCCTTTTTATTTTTAATTTGTTTGACATAAACAATGTTAAGCTTTATGACTACCGTTGACCAGATGTTAATTGAAGGAAGGAACATAAAGTCTAGGTACCACCATCGACTCTATCGACGCCATTAGGACATAACAACACAAGTAAAGTCAAAGTAGGGAATAGAAGTTCATGTTACTTATTGATGCACCAAAGGTTGTCATTTAGCTGATTAGTTGACATTTATACTATGTGATTTTTAATTGTGGATGACACAATGACTGAGGAAAGGTTGCCGAGACTGTCTTGAATGAAGGAGACGTCGGAAAGTCTGGCTGGAGAGAGCATGGCAATGGAGAAGAGTGAAAGTGAGAGAGAGGGGAATAGCGTGAGGCGTGAGTTTTGAGTGGGGGTGGGTTTTCATTACCAATAAATTTTGGCGGCGGGGAAGGGACAGAGAGTGGGTTAGGGATTTCTAAGGTGGGATATGATGGGGTTGGTTTCCAAAATTTTAGGGGTGGGGTGAGCAGCTGATGGGTGGTAAGTATAAAGTACCTATAGCTGGAATTGGGATTAGAAATTTTGAATTAGAATTGTAATTCCAAATCCGGAATTGATCGGACTCGGCGAACAGCGAGCGATTCAGGTGAGAGAGAGAGAGACAGAGAGAGATCCCGCACCCGTCGACGAAGTCCAGCCTCTGCAAAGGTAAAATAGGCCGAGATCACGCACTCACCGACATGGCTGAAGAAGAAACCCCGGTCGAAGTCAAGGACGACGAGGAGCACGATTCGAAGGAGATGTTCCTCCAGAAGTACTTCCTCCAGGAGTGGACCACCATCAAATCCATCCTCGACTCCATCGTCTCCAATGGCGGCGTCGCCGATCTCCAATCGGTTCACAAGATCCGCTCCATCGTAAGCACCCCCCGCCACTCTATTCAAAACGTTTTAAAGCCATTTGAAAGGTTTTGCCTTGCAATGCGTGTTATGGGGGGTTTTCACAGGCGTTTCTGCTTCAGTGTTCAATTGATCGTGAAACCGGGGGTTTGAAATCGCAAGTGGTTTGTGAGAATCTCATTTGACGCAGTGAATGATGTTTAGAAGAAGCGCTGTTTTTTTTTTAATCGCAGAGGCCTGATTTTCGGCTAAGTTAGAGAAACTACTGATTCAAGAAATACTTCATTCATTTGTGCTCGATGTTTATTTTTATGTTTAAAAGGCGCGTTCTTGAACTTTGATTTGGATATTTAGTTGTGAATCAAACTGATCGAGGTACATAAAATTCACATAAAATAATATTAACGTGCATAGACTTACATTGATATCTCATGATCACGATGCGTACTATTTTTCTTAACATCTTGGATGCATCTGTCTTGTACTTCAGACCTTTTTATGGAGCCATTACTTCTCGGCTTCACCCATTATGTTCAGGACTTTCATCGTTGAATGATTGTCCATTCTTTCTGTGGTATAAGTTGCCATAATCACCGGGAACAGCCTGTTTTTAATTTTATTTGATGCTTGCTTCATTTTTTTTTTATAAAAAAAGATGGATTGGAACATTCATAGTAAAGATAAATGACGTCCTTCAAGCAGTGGAATAGGGTCTCCAAAGATAAGAAACAAAATTAGATAATTAAAACAAAAGCAATATAAAAAACACCAGATAGGAGAAACCCCCTTCAACACCCCCTATGGGAGAGGAATAGCTAAATCACATTCCACCCGTAGTTTATAAACATGGGCAGACCCCATATGCGGTGGGTTCCGCATACAGTACATGCAGCAACACATTGCATATTTTATTTAAAAAAAAAAAAGTTTAGTATATGGGAGTTTGAACCCTTCGAATGCCTAAGGGCCGTTTGATTTCCCGTTTAAATTGGGTTTAAACGCCTAAGAACCGTTTGATTCCTGTTCAAACTGGAACGCCTGGCTGCAAATGACTACACATGGCCGCACATGCCCGCACTTGGACAACACATGTACAAATGTGCGTCGAGGGGAGCACATCAACACGTGCGGCCACATGTACCGGTACGTGTGACCGTATTTTGTACTATGATTCCACCCTCCCCACATAATGCTTGATGTTGATTCCATGATTGATTCCACCGTAAGGAGGACCTTGGCCCAAGCTCGAAGTGGTGCTACTATAGCAGCCCATATGTTTTCCATATGAACCATTTTCCTTAGTAATAAATGCTTGTTACTGCATTCCATATGACCATATACTCGAAAAAACCACGAGGAATGAGAACTTGGAATTTTGCTTTTTTACGTCTCTCACTTCTTTTCCTTCTTCATTGGAAGCATCCTCACATATCTTGTAAATCATTGAAGACATGTCAAGTGCCTTTCTAACCTTATTCCATATACTTGCACACATAGTAAAAGATGATCTCGAGTTTCCTTCTCCCCACCACAAAATTTGCAAAAGCATGTTTCTATCACTTCTTCAAATGAGAGATGACACCCAAATTTGATGTTTAACCAAGCCGATGATATGTCATGAGAAGGGTCTATGTTCAGCTGCCTATATAATGATTTCATAGAAAAGCCCACTTTGGGTCAAAACATACTGTAACTTCTTCTGAGTCTAAAAGTGCACCTTTAGTAATGAGGCCAAAAGGGCTATGAATTCTGCTGCTTCCTCTTCATTTAAGTTGTGCTGATTCGTCAGCCACCATATAAACATGTTGTCACACAAGTCAAAAAGTCATAAATTATGTCATCTAATTTAAAGCCACCCTAACAATGTTTGGAAAAGAGAGGCCAGAGAAGAACCATTGATCCATCTATCCTTCAAAATCAAACTGCTACACCATATCTGGATTTAAAGACGAGTTCATCTTACACAACATTGGACATATCAAGAATATGCATCCACACTAACGACATCTGCACACTCTCCACTGGCTCAAACGTCAATCGATTACATCCTCCATTGTACTTTTATCTTACTGCCCTAACCATAAGGAGATACTTTCTTCATTTGTAGGCATGTTTTAGATATCCTTACTACATATCTGATTGCTAATAGAAATAGCACTACTACTATTTTCTCATTTAAATAATTTTTTAAGTATTTTTGCATTACCATGAATCATTCTGTGTGTTTTCAATCCACAGATGGATAAATATCAAGAACAGGGTCAGCTGATAGAGCCGTACCTTGAAAGCATTATCTCTCCTTTAATGATGATAGTCCGCTCCAAAACAATAGAGCTTGGGGTTGTCTCCGATGGAATCATCGAGATAATCCAGCCTCTCTGTATTATTATTTATTCATCAGTAACAGTCTGTGGGTACAAGAGTGTTATCAAATTCTTTCCACATCAAGTTTCTGATCTGGAACTTGCTGTCTCCCTTTTGGAGAAGTTTCATGATGCACCATCTACTACAACATTGAGACATGAGAGTACAGGAGAGATGGAGACGAAATGTGTGATACTTTTGTGGCTTTATATACTTGTATTGATTCCTTTTGACATCTCGTCTGTGGACACCAGTATTGCTAACAGCAACTATCAGGGTGGATCTCAACCCTCCCCACTAGTTCTTAAGATTCTTGGGTTTTCGAAGGACTACCTTTCAAGTGCTGGTCCCATGCGCAAAATGGCTGGATTGTTGCTTTCAAGACTTTTAACTCGTCCAGACATGCAGCATGCCTTTAACAGGTCTTTCTAACTTTCCCTCAGATCAATACTTCTTAAATGCCAATATTTTGGCATAGTCAATAAGTGGAAATTTGCAAGTTAGAGATGTAAATTTATTTAGGCTTCAAGTTTGAAACTGCTTTACTTTCCATTAAATATTTTACCCCTTTATTTATTTAAGTTTGACAATTTGTTGTTATATATATACATTACTTTATTCTTTTATTATTATTATTATTATTATTATTATTATTTCAGAAGCACTTGGAAGAATTGTCATTCCTTGCTATAGCTTTACAGGATTGTAGACATGCTATATATGGATGTTTGAATGCATGAAAAATTTCTATTGGCCGCTTGATATCTTCCAATCTTTATAATAGATGTTTCACATCAGACTTTAAGCAATGGATTTATAAAGCTCAATTGTGGCCAAGATCAATGATGACCGTCTCATTTGGTAATATTCGAAAAGCATTAGAAGTAAAATCTGCATGGACAGTTGGTTAGTCAATGCTGTATTTCCATGTAGTTGCTTATCACCTTGTCTCTGTAACATGAGTGGGATAAATGAATATTCATGTTTTTGGGAGTTATGTACAGCATTTTGGCACATATGAATTCATCAATTTTGTGGAAAAATCTCAATTTATTATGTTTTGCTCCTCTGTATGTTTGTTTGATAATTCTAAATGTGCCATTGAGATATTGAGGAATTTGTAGTATATGATAATGAGTTACATAAAAAGTGGAAAGCCGAAAACCATTTATTTTTTTAACCAGAATGACCCGGTAAGCTGGTACAATTCATTTTCACTTGGGTTGGTTGAAATTGGAATCGTTTAGCTAGAACACCAAAGCATTAATGCTTAAGCAGGGAACTTGAGGAGTGCTGGAGGTAAAGCAGTCAAGAAGAAAAAATAGGATTTGAGATATCTGAAGTTAATTTGAGATTGAAATTTGTATATGATTTGATGCAGCACATTCTAATAATTCTATTGCAATATAAGATAATGGAGTTTCTTCCCATTTTCATTACCTCATTCATTGTTTTTGAATTCATCAGCTTCATTGAATGGACCCACGGAGTTCTTTCTTCTGTATCAGATGATGTTGTGGATCAATTTAGATTACCTGGGGTTGTGGAAGCCCTAGCAGCAATTTTCAAGGTACAATTTTGGCTATCCACATGTGCAAGACTCACAGTGATGATATTTATGGGATTATTGACTTTTTATTTTTTAATACTGATTTTCTTTAACCTACTAGTAACATTATTCTTAGAAGTTATGGGCTAAGACTCAGTTTTAGATAATTCAGTGGCAGTTTGAATTTTGTCAGAAATTATTAACTTTATTTCTTACCACCCACCTATAATTAAAAGAGAAGGTTTTAACTAAATTTTGAGGTGCCAATGAAATCCTGAAATGGAATATCGATATCAGCAATAGTTCTTCACCTGATCATATGTCATATTATCACATTTGATATACATAATTCTTGGTAGTAGTTCTTAAGTATTCAATTTATTTTTCAACTAATGAATTTATTTATGGTGCCAAATTATTCACTGATAAAAATAAATAGATGCAGAAAGTTTCCTGTCTTTGGCATCCTTGTCTAAATATTCAGTCTTCTTAAGTTTCTTCTTGATGCAGGTTGGTAATCGTATAATTCTACTCGATGTGGTTTCTACCACTTGGACTGATGCCTCCATGTTGATCAAGTCCACTATTGCAGCTCGGAGCCCTTTACTGAGAAATTTTTGATGAAATTATCCCAACGCATTGGGCTTGCGTGCTTGCCTCAACATTCTCCAACATGGGCTTATATGGTTTGTTATTTTACCTTTTATATTCTTAAGGCATATTTCTCAATTTTTTTAAGTGTCTGTAAAATGTGTTTGGGAACAAATTCCAATTTTATATCTGAAATGAGGATGAATTCTGAATTGGGGAGCAAAAATGAGGGTGTGGTCAACACTTGATCAGAACAAATTATTGATCATTACCTGTTATTAACTAAATCAAATAATTAAATATCTGTAGCATGTACTTGTTAAATTAATCTGTAAAGCGAACCGAGTTTTGATTAGCGACAAACACCTTCCCTCTTTATGAAAGAGGTCAAGGGATCAAATCCTGGGGAACATCATTCTTCAAAAAAAAAGAAAAGATAATCTGTAACGTTTTTACATTGTTTATAGTGCTAGTTTTTAATTGGTCCATTTGCTTATGCTCGGTGTGTGAGAACAACACTTTTTTTTGGCATGATTGATGTCCTTTGTGCTTCCAAGTTCACTCCCCATTCCAGCCTCATTTTCTCTCTCTGACAATAGTTTAACTTTTATCAAGGGATACTATTGTGTCTTTCATACAGTTCCCTAATCTTGAGTTAACCTTATGGACTATGTATTCATTTCTTAATAAATTAAATATAAAAAATAACATGTGCAAACTTTTCTTGATTAATTAAACTTAAAAAGCAACTTGCTATATGCAGAATTGTAACTGTAAATTCTCTTTACTTCATCTGCATTTGTTTGGCTGATTTATTTTGCATTTATGCAGGGAAGGAATAGATACCTAGGAGAGAACACCTCACTGAATGTCATTGATAGAAATGCCTCGTGTATACATGATCAGTACATGGATGTATCGAGTACTGTTCAAAATGCAAGTTGCGTGGAAGAAGAAGATATGGATGTTCCAGAAATCATAGAGGAAATAATTGAGCTGTTATTGTCAGGATTGAGAGATTCGGTATGTAGATATTAAATTTTGTCATTTGTGTCTTCTCTTACCCTATGTATAATTAATTAATCATAAGACGATGAAATATATATGATTTACTTGATTTCTTCCTGAATAACTGCAATCTAAGCCTGTCGCGTCTCTAAGCCACTCCCAAACATGCCTCACCAGAGGACACAACACAGATAGATGTTCAACATCCTCCACAGCAAGGTTGCAGAATATACAATTGACATCTAGAGAATGATCCCACCCTATGAAGCACGGACACGGACACGGGACACGGCAACACGGACACAGCGACACGGCGATTTTTGAAAAAATAGGACACGGACACGGCTAGGACACGGCAACAAATAAATTAATATAATAAATAAATATATATCAATATTTTATATAAACAAATACAATTCATTTAATTCACTATTTATAACCAATTGTATAAACTAATAAATCACTATTTTAAATAATAAACCACTATTTTTATAAATCACTGTTTTAAACCAATAAACCAATGTTTTTATAAATCGCTGTTTTAAACAAATAAATCACTATTTCTTTTAACCTTAAGAAATGTATTTTATTTAAATGAGTTGTTTTTTGCTGTTTTAAATGGGTCGAATACTTGTGGGCATGCTTGGGTTTTCATTTTTTTTTTTTTTTTTTACTTTTGGGCTGAAACTGGCTGGGCCGTGTCCTGGGCCGTGTCCCAGCCATGTCCTAGCCGTGTCCCAGGCAAAATGAAGGCAGACATGGCTGGAGCCGTGTCCGACACGTGTCCATGCCGTGTCCCCGCCATGTCCGTGTTTGACACGTGTCGGACATGGGTACGGCCCCCCAAATGGGGTGTCCGTGCTTTCCAAATCCCACCTAGAGTACAGAGCCTTGGTTAAACCTATTGTTTGGAAATACTGTTAATAGAATATTGATGAAATATTGTTTGGAAAGCCACGAAATGAAGTTGAATAGGCATTTCGTGCCAGCATTATTTCATCATGTAAATTGCTACCTTGAAGTCATGCTGATACAGAATAAATAGGTCTTTTATATGCTGTTTTTTTTTTATAAATTGGTGCCTCCTGCACACTTGGTAGGATGGGAATTGAACCCCAGACTTCCTACATGAAGGCTAACTTACTAATAAAAGCTTGGTTCACCTTTTTTCTGCTTTGTTATATTTGTATCCATGCATATATTCTTTTTTTTTCCATCTTTTTATATTGATTCTTTGCTTTGAAAATTATCTATTACAGAAACTATAATGCTGGAGTGGGGCCATGAACTTCATTGATGATTGAATTGTAATCTTAACTTTGTCATTACTTAATAGTGCAGGATACAATTGTGAGATGGTCTGCTGCAAAAGGTATCGGACGCATTACGGCACGTCTAACATCTGCCCTTGCAGATGATGTGCTATCTTCCATAATTGAGCTCTTTTCTCCAAGAGAGGTTTGTTAGGTCAATTGATTGCTTGTTATGCTATATTGCTATTTCTTACTATTGATATTGTAATGTTAAGAAATCTGGAATATTTAATGCAATTAGAAACATTGTCAGTTTTTCATTTGTTTATTTTGCATGATGATACCCCGTTTTTCTATAAATAGGACAACTTTTCATGAATATAACTTTGATCTTGAAGGGTGATGGTTCATGGCATGGAGGTTGCTTGGCTTTGGCAGAGCTGGCTCGGAGAGGCTTGCTTTTACCTGTTAATTTTCCCAAAGTTGTTCCTCTTGCTGTGAAGGTGACTCATCACTTCTTTCATTTGTGTGTTTGACATGCATCATTCTTTTAGGTCCGCTAGGTCCACACACACATCACCAGTTTGCTGTCACACTGCATGGAGGACATTTCTTAGGAAATCTGTTGCCTCCCATGGTAGTTTTGATTTTTTTTAGATGGCATATGGCTTTAAGATTTTTTTTTTATAACGAGTATAATGGTTTTTTTCTAGTTGGTTGTCTTTGAGACTGAAAACCATTGAACATCCAGTCATATTTTCCTCCACCTGCCAAAAAATGTATTTCTGCTCAATGTCTGTATTTTCTCTACATTCATTTTACTTCCCACATTACTGTTTTCCAAGACAAATTTTCTGTTGAAGGTTCACCTTTTCTCTACATGGAGTGCCTAAAAGTATGCTTTGAATAGTTGAACTATAAGTAGAAATCCCTTCTGGGTCATCATATTCAATATAAAAAATCATCCTCAAATGAGTGGGAAATCCATTCACCTGCGAGAGTTGGGCATCCTAAATAAAGTCTAGGAAACACATTTTCATAATAAAGAAAACATTTAATGAAATTGAGAAACTTGTTGCTTGGAACATGGGAATCACAAAATTCTTACTTCTTGTGTTTCAAAGTTACGATGTCATAAATACTTCTTGGAAGTTCTAGATTCTTCTAATATCCATACTTCAACTTAATTTGTGTATTTTACTTTTAACCATCTTATATGCATAGAAGTTATGAGCGAGGGCGAGTGGGAGGTGGAGGGATCTCAACAGAAGGGGAAGTAGGGTAGATGGAAGCTCGAAGGAGGTATGTGCCCATCTGGCAGTGGCCGAGGAATCATTGTTGTTTCAAATACCTCGGAAAAGTCCACTAGGCTAGCAATTGTAAAGATCCTTTAAGTCTAGTTTGGCATGGTTGAGGAAGCATTTTTGGTGCCTCAAAAAAGTCCACTAGACAAGAAATTGTAAAGACCCTTTGGGCTGGTTTGACAAGGGGTTAAAATTTTGAGGATATGTTTTTATACATTTATATATATATATATAAGTCGATGATTAGGTGCGGCGGCCGACGGTGCGGAGCCGTTATGTCCATCGCATCCAACGGTCGACGTGAATCGCACCCGACCGTCCGATGCGATGGACCCGTGATACGGCCCGTGGTCGACGCCGCACCGTGCGGCCGCCGCATCTATCATCCCTCATGTATATATATATATAATGAAACGGTAGAGTTTTGAGGATAAGTTATCTTAAGTTTAGGTAATAAAAAATCCATTAATTTTGTCTTTATTTACATTTGTCAACATCAAGATAAAAAAGTGGGGATAAATGTTATACTAGTCTTTAGGTGAAACAAAAAATCCTCATTTTCATTTCAAAATTGGAACAAAAAGGGACAAAATGGGGATAAATGTTATTCTAGTCTTTATTTACATCCGTCCGCACTTTATCATGATTATTTTTTATACCAAAAAGGGAGGTTCCTTGTGGAGTAAAATAGGGGTGTCTTTGATATTGTACAAGGGGCTGGGGGCATTCCTGATGTCCTGCTCACATCTTTTTTTCCCTCTTTTTCCTATTCCATCTCTTGCTTGTATTTAATAACATGGTGACACCATCCTCTCTCCCCCCCAAAAAAAGGTTATGTGATTAGGCTAAGTTTGCACTTCTCGACAAATAAACCCAGTCCAAATGGCAGTTTGCGTGAAGCACCTGGTGATTTAGCTAGATGTAGTAATACATGATCAACTGCTAAATGTATTGCCTTTCCTAAAATAAATAAAAAATGGATTTTCTTTTTACAGGCATTGCATTATGATGTGCGGAAGGGTCCACATAGCATTGGATCTCACGTACGAGATGCAGCTGCATATGTTTGTTGGGCTTTTGGCCGTGCATACACTTTTTCCGATATGAAAGGTGTTCTGGAACAGCTTGCCCCCCATCTTCTGAGAGTGGCATGCTATGATCGTGAGGTGATTAGTTTTCCAAATTTCGGAGCTACAAGTCTTGCGATGCTCTTAATCATGATTACTACTGCCTAAACTGTGCTTTTGAGATATCTTGATAATTAATCGGGGGTTTGTTAATGTGGCTGCTTAGGTCAACTGCAGGAGAGCAGCAGCAGCCGCTTTTCAAGAGAATGTAGGAAGGCAGGGAAGTTTTTTGCATGGCATTGACATAGTTAACACAGCAGATTATTTTTCCCTGTCTTCAAGAGTTAACTCTTATCTTCATGTTGCCGTGCACATTGCGCAATACAAAGAGTACCTTTATCCTTTTGTTGAAGAATTGATAATCAACAAAATTCCTCATTGGGTATGGTAAAATGTTTTTTGTTCTACCAGTCAATTTTGGTTTAAATAAAGAAAATGATAACTATATTATCAATTTGTTTGTTATGCATAGCTGAAAGTTCTTAAAGTTCATTCTTAATCTTACCCATTTCATTCTTAGTATATGTTTTCATCATACACTGACAAACTGTTAGTCCAACTAATGTACATGACCTTTAGTAAAAATCATGAGCGATCTCTTTGTCGGTAGGCATGTCAATCGGACGGATCGGATAGACCCATATCCGTATCCGTATCTGTATCCGAATTGAATATCCGAAAAAATATCCGTATCCGATATCCGACAGATATTCCAAAACACATATTCGGATCGGATATTGATTCGGATAATATCCGAAATATCTGAACCAGAATTTTTTTAATGAATTTATAAAATCTTAAGTTCTAACATGGTTAAATAGGTATCCACCAAAGACATAAAAACACAAATCTTAATATAGTTAAACAAGTATCCAACATGGTTAAATAACTTTGTGTTTTGCCCTAGATCATGAGTCATTTGATTTTCATATAAGGGTTGAAACTAATTCTAACATATATAAATAAAATAACAGTTTTGATACGGATATTGTTCGGATTGGATATTGCCTATATCCGATCCGATCTGAAAATTTTCGGATACGGATAATTTGGTTCGGATACGGATTTTCGGATATCGGATATTTTTTGCATTTTCGAATACGGATTCGGATCGGATACAAATATTTTTTCAGATAATTGACAGGCTTATTTGTCGGCCATTTTCCATGTTGTGTTATTAGCCTTTTTGGCTTCTGAAAAGTAATCTGTCTAGCATTTTTAATTCTTATATACTACTTCCTATATACATTTAAGATGAACGTCAAATATGTCAACAATAGAAAAATCTTTTATTAAATTACCATGCCCTAGAAGTTCCTAATTTTCTGTAAGGGTTTAAAATTGCGCATCAATCTCGGGTTGTGATGAGACCACAAAGGCAACCTGAAGCTGGACTCCATAAGTTTACACTGCACACAGGGGCCGGGCCGCTCAACTAGATCTAGGTATTTCACCTAAAAAAACCTAGGTCTAGATCTATGTTGGGTATGAGACAGCTCAAGCTGAATGCTGAATTTACATGCAAGCTCCCAGGCTGAACACTCCTTGATTGCCTCGAGCCTGGTTTAGGGTGCTGAACTCTGACAGGTCGACTGCCCATGCCAAAAGGATTCAACCTTTGCACGACTGTAACTATCCCTCATGATCTGGATACACAACCCCAAGATCTTGGAACCTTTGACTTGATTTGCAAATAGAGGGGTATCCCAGATAGTCCTTGAAAGTGATATAAAATCCATGATTTTTTTTTCTGAAGAAAGATAGGGGTAGGGTGCTGGTGCTGGGATGGGGATACACAGGAGAAGGTGGTGTTCTTTCTTCTTCTTTTTTTTTTTTTGGGGGGGGGGGGGGGGATAATTTACTAGAGGGAAACAGTGGAGTGGAGGAGGATACACAAGGAGGGACGGTAAGAAAATAGAAAATAAAATGCCTACATGGCAGATTTGACCCGTCATCATGAGTAGTCTGGTAATTTAAAAAAAATAATAACTAGATTGGTAAATATTTGTAAAAGGGGGCTTGGACCCATATCTCAGTGGTTGACAAGTGAATTTGCAAAAGAGGTCATGGGTTCGAGTCCTAGCATTTACCTTCCCAATTCTTTTGAACCTAATCATTTCGTTAAACATTGCCCCAATCAGAACTTTACCCATGAGTTCGCAGGCAAAACCCTTGTACTCGATGCGAACAATAAATTGATGGAGGTTGAAGACCTTTTCAAAGAAGAATCATTGAAATAAATGGACTAGAGTTTCTGTGGATACAAAAACCAGACTTCAATAAAACTCATGTTGTAGCTGCTAGGGGGATCATCTGATCATTTTTCATGGATGACATAATTGTCGCGCAGAAGCCTAGTCCAATGTAGTTTGGGTTGCCTGATCTGAATCAAAATGGAATTTAAATTCCTTAATCCAATGACATAACATATCATCAGTCTTGGTGGCTCTTTTATTTATTTTTGCCGGTGGGAAGGGGTGGATCAAATGTATTAATAAAGCCTCCACCATTGTGAAGGTTCATGCTTTTATTTTTGCCGTCTATTTGAATAAAACCCTGACAAAACTTAAAAGATTGTGTGGGGCTCATGTCATGATTTATCATGGGGTGTTGATAAACTCGGTCATTTGTGCTGTCCTAAACATGTATATACTAGGTTAGGCGAGTATATACTTGATTAGGTTTTAAAGTTCCACATGTAAGAGGGCTAGATTTACCCCATGCAACATGTCTGCACCTTTCAATAAAACATGGTTTTGGAAGGGAGTGATGACGCTTTACTTTGCAAGGTGTTATCTGTGAGTTTGGTTCTACCCAGAATTGGTTCAGGTAGCTTCCTCTAACATTACTAAGCTGTTAAGTGTTTATAGACCAATACATCTACCACCATAAGAAGAAGGAAATCATGTCCCTTTTCAAGATGAAGCAGATGGAGGGTGAAAAGATAGATGATTACTTGGGAAGGTTCAGCTCAAAAATGTCGTTGATCAAGGCTTGTGACTGTAAGACTATAGTTATGATGTTCAAAATCAGCCTGTCACATCCGATCAGACTATGCCACTCCCTCATCAGGAATCTTCCATCCGATATGAATCTTCCATCAGACTGTGTCAGAGTTGATAGATATATTTGGCTAGAAGAGTATGACATCAACAGCCGTAAAGTAGCCAAAGTTGTATGTGGATGAATGAAATAATAAGGAACAGTTCAGATAGGCGGAAGAACAATAATGAGGACGATCAGCTGGCTACTGAACAAGAACAAAAAAAAAAGAAGTGAGTTTCATCTGTCCCCATTGTTCAAGATGCCGGTGGGAAGAGAGGCATGACCCTACCTGTTTTGGATCTCTATGGAATCCTTTCTATGAAATTTATGGTTCAGAAACATTTAAATTTTGCAAGCAGTGGTTGTGATCAATATGTGATGAGCTGATGATGGAATGACCCATGTTCAAATGTGTATCATTCTATTTTTTTGACAAGCAAGTACAACTCTCTACTTGTAATTTGATCAACATTTGAGATAAACTTTCACAGGAGGGGTACGTAAAGAACTTAGCTCCAAAAAGGAAAGGGGGATAAGATATCTCTACACAAATGTATAACTGACAAACAAAGTCTTCTGAGCAAACTCAATCCCATTAGCCCAATTAAAAAAGATTAAAAACTTAAACAGACTTAAACAAATACAATATTATGAGTTTAATAAAAAAAAAGAGGAAAGAGATTATGGATCAGCAATGATAGTCTCCCAAGCATTTAAGCTGCCCATTCACCATCCAATTATTCTCCAAGTAGACCTGTTCCCCTTTGGAGATCTTTTCCTCCCTGGCAAGCCATATACGGATCAATGGAATGGGGGATGATCCAATTTTTTTTTTATTTTTTTTTTGTGGCTGAAACTGGGGAAACATTCATTGCTCTTGACTGAATTGAATATGACTGTCTACCTTCCTCCACATGGACTAAATTTCTTTCAAATGGTAGCTCATCACTATCACTCCAATTTCTTTCAAATTTCTATCGACTCATCAGCATCATCAGCATGCTGGTCATACCTCCATTTATAGAGCTTCTAGTGGATAACCATTGCCTTATGAACTCTAATTTTTTCTTTGCATTCCTAATCGACAATCTATTTGAATGTTTAAATTTTATCAGTGACTCTATCTGAATATCATTTAGAAACTATCTTGATACTTTGGTTTTAGTGAGAGGAAAGATTGGGAGACACATGAGAATATTCCAATAGGATTAGAGATGGTGGGTAGGTAATATTATCATTGAAAACATTATTTATTGGACCAGCTACAATAAAAAAAAATTGGAAGGTTAATGCGGGTGATTATCATATAGAACACAATTTGATTTTGTCAGAACAATCAGAACATTATATACCAGATCAGCATCACAAAAAAATTGGAAGGTGACTACAAAAACAAAAGATGATACAGAGTAATTAGCATGGGCCCTGTCCAAGGATGACACACAAATTGAGAAATGGCCCAATTTTCTCACTGGATCTGTGTAGCTAAACCCTCTGCTTTTCTGTGGACTGTCTTCTGGTACATCCTTGTGCATCAAAGAATTGATGGTTCTCTTAGACTAGTACTGTTGAATCTTGGGATAATACCTGCAGACTTGTGTTCCCTGTTCTGCAGTGATATGCAGTCTTGTAACAGCTTCTTTGTGATTGTTTTCCATAATTTTCTTTTTTCTTTTTGATGTATGTTTTAGATGTAATGGAGGATTGGATCTGTACAGGAGGATGAATTCAGCTAGTTTCTGGTTGAATTCCCTCTCCTCTATGAATATATCTGCTTCTTGTAAAGATACATATACATTTTCATTCATAATAAAATTCTTGCTTATATAAAAAAAAAGATTTAAAAGGTTGTATTTTATTCCATAAGAAACTGAGTGTTAAGTGTATTGCTTGATAAATAAATTATGATTTCCTCATTTTTTCCTCAAAAAATATTGTGCTTTCTGTTATTTCTTAAATGCTGAGTTTCCTTGTTTTCCACCCACTTATGCTATTTTGCAAGTTTTTTTTTTTATTTTTTATACAAGTATATAATACAATTGTAAACATTTGTTTTCATTTGGAATCTGGCAGTCTGTTGATACAATAGACGTACAAACTCATTTTTTCTGGCTCCTTCACTCTTGTCATATAACAAATAATATTAAAATGTTGATGTATGACTATAAACTTGAGCTTTCATCCTTAATTTATTGAATTATTTCTCAATTAAGTATGAATTATGACACATTGGTTGGATCAGGATAGAAGCTTAAGAGAACTGGCTGCACAGGCTCTGTCTGCTCTTGCAAAGTATGATCAATATTATTTTGCAGACAATATTATTGAGAGATTAATTCCATGCACTCTCTCCCCTGATTTGTGCATGCGCCATGGGGCCACCTTAGCTTCTGGGGAACTTGTTTTATCGTTGCATCAGTGTGGCTTCATTTTTTCTGGTGGTTAGTATGTCCCGGTATTTCCGTATCATCTTCACTTTTGACAATATATCATTTAATGTGAAAAATCACATTTTTTTTTGTTTGTAGTGCTTATTTTCATTCAACAATATAATATCATTTCAACTTGTTAAAAAAGATTACCTATGTTCAGCAAGACTCGTCATTTGTCAGGAGACCAGGGTGAACACAAATGTTGTAATTTATTATACTTTCTTGTGTGTGTGGGTGGGTGTGTGTGTGTTTACAGCCTTTTAGCAGATTCTTTCAATAGTATTGCCCTTCACAATCAACTTCAGTATTCCTTCTCTCTGTGGGAGATGGTCTAGATGGCATAATAAAGATTGTGCATGCATGCATGTCGAGACCATCTTATTATTGACATTCTTTTATTTTACATGTGCAGACCAGCAGAAATTAATTTCTGGTGTGGTTCCTGGTATTGAAAAAGCCCGTCTCTACCGTGGGAAGGGTGGAGAAATCATGCGTTCTGCTGTTTCCCGTTTTATTGAGTGTACTTCTGTGGCTCATGTGTCCCTAACTGAAAAGATTAAGCGAAGCCTACTTGATACCATCAACGAAAATCTAAGACATCCCAACAATCAGATACAGGTATTTTCTGTTTTTCTTCTTGATTGGCACTTTGCTCATCTACATGCTACATGCTGACTTCTGGGCTGATGAATATATGTCATGTCAATAGAGTTGTGCTGTGGAAGCTCTAAAGCAGTTTGTTCCAGCATATCTTGATGGTTCAGGAGATGTAATTGCTGTTAGCATGACATCAAAGTACCTGGAATTGCTGGATGACCCCAATGTAGCTGCGAGGAGGGGATCAGCATTGGCTATTGGTGCCTTGCCTTTCAATCTTTTGGCTTCAAAATGGAAAGATATACTTACAAAACTCTGTAGTTCCTGTCGAATTGAGGTAAGAGTATTATACTAGATCTGCATAAGAACTTACAATGGTAAAATCATTCTATACTGCTATATAATTGGTTACTTCTAATGCAGGATAACCCTGATGATCGGGATGCTGAGGCACGCGTAAATGCTGTCAGAGGTCTTATATCAGTATGCGAAACATTAACCAAGGAAAGCGGGGAGTCTTTTTTCCTAAATCTGGATGAGGAGGCATCCCTTTACAAAGTCATTAATAATGAAGTGATGCAAACCTTATTTATAGCTCTTGATGACTATTCTGTAGACAACAGAGGTGATGTGGGTTCTTGGGTCCGTGAGGCTGCAATGGATGGCCTTGAAAGATGCACATACATCCTTTGTGAGAGGACATCTGTGGGCTTCACAAGGACTCCTGGAGCTGATAGTCTATCTAGGCCGTTTAACAATGATGCCATTGTCATGGAGAACCATCTATTTGATTCTAATATCGCAACCAAGTTGGTTGGAAGCATAGCAAAACAGGCCGTTGAGAAGATTGATAAAATTAGAGACACTGCTGCAAGAACTCTCCAAAGAATTTTATACAATGATAAAATATTTGTCCCATCTATACCTCACAGGGACGCACTAGAAGATATTTTTCCTCGTGGCACGGTTTTAGAATGGGGAGTGAGTATCTCTACGTTTTAAGTTGGTCAAGTGGTGATAAATATGATTATGCTTCTCTCAGTGACTTAGATAATTATATAAATTACTTATCAATTGTTGAATCGATAAAATTTCTGTTTATTGCCATTTATCAGAAATGACATAACAAATTTAGATTAGAAGCCCCTTCTGCTACCATAGTTGTAATTGTATATTTATAATACCTTAATACGTCTTTCTGCCTAACAACTAACGAGAAGATACACATCGGCTAAAACTTCATGGAGAGATGAAATTTTCTTACTTCCTCTGTGTATATTCTGACTTGCCTTGGACCTCTCGCTCAGGGCCCTTTCTTTTAATAACCTTTTCTTAGTGTTTTTTTTTGTACATATATTTTTGCAGTTTCAAAGTCGCTTGATAGTAATTGAAATATTCTAAATATCTTTTTCATAGTATATATTCGTGGTACAGATATTTTTGTAGTTTTAAAGCTGGTTGATAGTAATCGAAATTCACTGCTATGCAGGTACCCCATGTATCTTTTCCTTGTTTTCTAAAGCTACTCCAGTTTAGCTGTTATAGCAGGATGGTGGTCTCTGGGCTAGTTATTTCTGCTGGTGGATTGCAGGATTCATTGCGTAAAACAGCAATTACGGCTTTGCTAGAATATCTTCATGATCCAGAAATTTCCAAGGACAACAAGAGATATACTAGAGAGTATATGCTAAGTGTTGACCTCCTTTGCATTATTCAACAGTATAAGAAATGTGACAGGGTTATTGTACCCATCTTGAAGGTACTGGAGTTCTGTGTGTGTTTTTTCACACGCATCATTGTGCTCCAAAAAGTATAACGGACCATCAGATCACGTTCAACAAACATTGGTGGAACTTTTTAGAAAAGGAGCTTCTTAAATCATTTTTTACATAACCATTATTCTGAACTGTAAATCCACATATACAACTTTACAGAATCTGCCATATGTTTTCATCACTCTTTTTTAGTAACATTTGAATAAAGAAGTTTATTTCCCCGTCATCGTGAAATGAGAATTAGTGGTTGATTAGGTGATGGTGGTGACCATAGCTCTTGTGCAGCTTTGATGCTGCTTATTCATGACTTTTTTTTCCTAGTTATTTTCCATTTTGTTTGTCATTTGATACCACCCTTGAAAGTTTTTCTGTGTTGTCATAATAGTATGCATTGTGTTTCTTGCAGACCATTGAGATTCTCCTCAGCAAAAAGGTTTTTCTGAACACGGAGGTAAGTTTTGCATTCACACCAAGCCTAGATGAGTTTCTACGTTGGTTGTTGTGTACGATACTTCTCCAGTTAATAATTAACCATGATTTATATTTAGACCAATGCATTGGAGAAATAAGTATCAGTTTGATATACAAGGGACCTATTGGCTGTCTCAAGAATAAATTATTTTACTTTTTATCAAGCTTCATGGGGTTCAGCTCGGCTTCTTAACTATTGGATTGCTTCAGATATGAATGTTGTAGACCTCCTTGTCTAGTCACTTCCAAGTTTCTGGAAGTTAAAAGAGTTTCTCCTCCATTTCAAGAGCTTAAACTGCATAGTAACTAAGGTAGTTTTGCCTACCACTCAACTAGTCCCCTCTCCTGCATATCCACTAATTCCAGCACCATTAAGCATCATCGATAGAAGGTTGAGTACTTGAGATAGAGTGATAAGTGATAATCAATTGCATAACTACTTTAATGTTGTTTTGTCTTCCAGAGGTGCCTCTAGCAATCTTCTTTTGATGGGATGCAACTTTCTGTTTGTTTGTATTCCCAGCCGCTATTTCACTATTACATGCCATCTGTTTTGGCTATTACAACAACATCAAATGCATATGGGGACACAGTCAACTCTTAAACCATGTTTGTTTGCTTGGAAACAAAATGGAGCATAGACATGTCATCTCCAACATTGATTTAAAATGTCTTCCTTTTAGCGGAGAAGTCATTTCCATGGCTTTGGTGGGAATGAAATGGTTATATCAGTCATTTCAACATGGACAAAGAAATAAATCATATTTTTAAGGTAGATCCGATTTCCACTTCCACCCCTTTCCTATCCCTTCTCCCATCAAAGAAGCATCACATTATGAAAAATACACTTACATTGATTCAAATTGTCAGGTTGTATTATAGTTAATGATGGTTGAAGTTTCTGCAGTAATCCTAAAAAACTATTCAGCCTGATAGGACTGCTGAGATTTTGATGTAGTGCATCAATCAAATCATTGGTTTAATTTTGTGAGTTCCATGGTGTTCATAAAAAATTTCAAATTATTGTTACTTAAACCTTTTAGTATTGGGGAGCGCAATTATTGTTATAAACCTTGTTGATGCAGAACCATTCTACGGAATTTTGTGCTGGACTATTGGACGCACTGGTGGTTGAGCTAAAGGGATCAAAGGATTTCTCCAAGTTATACACGGGGATATCCATTCTTGGTTATATTGCTTCAATTTTGGAACCCATCAAGTTCCGAGCCTTCTCTCAACTTTTGACTTTTCTTGGTCATCGATATCCAAAGGTATGTATTAAAATACTCTATTCCTTATATGTTAGGTGCCAGCTCTGTAAGCTGGTCTAAAATGTGATATTACTTTACATCACGGTTTCCAGGGAACATTTCTAAATCGAACAAGCATTTTCCAAGTAACTTTATCGGGAAAAATTTCACTTATTTCCCCAAGATGTAACACCGAGGAAAAAACACTTAGTAACTACAGGAAGAAATCCAAGTTTTAGGCTATAGTGGATGAATGAGGCATAAAAGAACATGTGAAAGGCATCTGAATTAATTATGGTAGATGAGATGATAAGGCATAAAAAGTTACGAAAGACATTTAAATTCTTGGTCCCTTGGCCCATATTTTTTTGGACCACTTTCAACATCTTCTATTTCCTTCAAAAACATTTTCCAACCATATTTTGGTCATTTTTTATGTAGCTTCGACTTATAGATGCTTATAAATTATATATTTTCCTGATAAAAAGTAGACATATTTGTTGTAGTGGTGGAGAAGCAAAAATAAGCAGCAAAAGTGTGTCAGAATAAGTTGCAAAAAACTTTTTGTTGTATAATTGTCAAAAATATATATTTTTAAGCTGTGGAAGTGAAAAATTGATCATGTATTTGTATATAAAGGGGTACAACTTTTACTCTTGATGTACATTGAGGTATTTGTGCCCAAGACAAAAGTTTTGGGAAGTTCTGGATAAGTTGTAATCCGAAAAGCACCCTTGATCCAGCTTCCATATTGTGATTTTTTAAAGTTTTGTTGAGCTTAAATAGTTCTCCAACAAGTTTAAACAAACATGCCACAACAACTTATTTTAAGCTAAAAGCTAGAATCTATACTTACAAGTTTAAACACACTTTATCGCACCATTGTTCACCCTCATTTATGTCACGTAACTTCTGGTCTTTAGCATCATTTGACACCTTACATCCGCAATTCTGATGTGCTGACTTTCCAGATCCGAAAAGCCTCCGCCGATCAGGTGTACCTTGTTCTCCTACAAAATGGTAATCTGGTGGCTGAGGATAGGCTGGATAGAGCTCTCGAAGTCATTTCTGAGACCTCTTGGGAAGGTGATGTGGAGGACGCTCGGTGCCAAAGATCACAATTGTATGAGATGTCTGGTCTTGAGATGGTCAGCTCTCTTAAGATCACCAACAAACCTTCAGAAAAGAAGAGCAGAGCCACAGCTGATGAAAATGAGGGCTATTCTTCACTAGTTGGTTTCCGTGGGTTCTAAGCTTCGGACATGCGGTTTTTTTTATGGTGGAGCATGCTCGAATTCTCTGAAATCAAGTTCACTTATTATTATCATTTTTTAGGTTATGTGATTGTAATTTTCATGTTTTCTCAAGCTTCTGTAGAATTGTAGACATTCATTTTCTATTTGATATATGTGTGAATAGGTCCACTGAGCGGGGCAGGATTGTTGGGGCAGATATGGATTCTTTGATGTTTCATTCCCCAATCAAGTTTTGATAGGATTTTTAAGATGTCAGTGCTTTTACAGTAAGAAATTTATATGAATTTTTTTTCTCCATCTTATAGGCCTCATTATAAGTTACATGAGGTGGTATATGGTTAATATCTATTATACCCTCATGCTTTAACTACTCCCCATAATCAAGGAAACGGTTACGATTTTCACTTATGAAACCGTGCAAAGATTGAAGTTTTAATTGCCCTTTTTTGTGTTAATCACAAATGAATTTAACGCTATCATTGTTTTAAATGCACGGAAGCTTTTTTTTCGATTTGGATATCACCTCAATGTCTCTCGGATTATGTTTGACATTATTGGATTTGTAATCGAATTGTGTTTTGTTTTTTGTTTTACATGTTTAAACACAAATTTTTTTCATGTATTGAATGTCATTTTCTATAGTTTGATGTGTTTTTGTCTCAATATCTAAATGTAACACTGATACTGTTATATTTTATATATAAGTAATTTGTTTGATGCTATTGCTACATTATTGACAATGTAAATTTTTGACAATGTAACAGTCAAACATATTTATATATTATTATTTGTTGCATTGTTGCACATTTTAAATCATAAGATTGTCAAATTAAAAATTACTGCTACATTTTATGCTACATTTATATAGCACAGTTACACAATCACAAGACTGTTACATTCACATTTATGCAACACTGTTATATTCTGTAACAATTATAATCACATAAATATAACAAAAGCAAAACAACTAATTGTTACATTCATGATTAAGTTCATGAATGTTTCAATTCATATACTATTTTTTGTTATATTCATGTATAAATGTAACATATTGAAATACTTACCAGCACATCTTACATTGGTTCTCCAAATTTAAAAATAAATCATCTCTTTAATTGTTTGTTACATTTATTGAAGGAAGAAACTAAAAATGTCACATTCTTGCAAAAAAAACTGAAACGTATGTCTTTTATATAAAAAAATGTAACATAATAACATAAAGCTGTTACATTTCACATGGTTTCAGAAGAGAGACATTTATTTGAAAAATTCATTAGAAACCTAATTTAAAGTTACATTTCATTAAAAAAAATTGTCTAGCAGAATGCAATCTATATTACTTTGAAACCATAAATCTATACAAAAAGATGTGATTCAAGTGAAACACAAAAAAAAAATAAAAAAGGAAAAATAAAAAACAAAAGGTGCTTAATGCTCGTTGTCATTGTTTGAATCTGATATTGAAAAAACTGCAAAGAATCTTCAGATGGATATAGGGGGTATCTGACGAACAGATTTTGGGTTTGCAAAGGGAAAAAAAGGTCTGATCGGATTATCCAAACAGAACGAAAGGGGATTTTCGACTAAATGATTGGGGATTTTTTTTATCTAGATTTCATTTGTTGTGTTGATTTTGAATGTTGGTTTTGGCTCACCGAAAGTAAGGGGGATGGGCTCTTGATGAACGAGAAACCAGAGTTTTTAAGTGGAGGTATTTTTGGTTTTTTTCTTATTTACCTTTTTTAAAAAGTCTACAAGCCAACCAATAAGGTAATGACACTCATGGGCTTGTGAGTGGAGCCTATAATTTGGGGTCTGGGTATCATCACTGATTTTTTTAGCAATAATGATTCACATGCCCTATTTTATAGGCCTCATTTAGGCCTTATGAGGAGGCACAAATGTTAATACATATTTTGCCCTTTCTATGTTTTTCAATAATTACTCCCCATAATCAAGGAGTTGGTTACAATGGTTGATGTGTCATGATTTTTTGAATTTGTTTGGAGGATCAAATCCCATGATTTTTGATAATTAATAGTTCTCTTTTGCTTTATAAGTTGAAAAAAAAACATGATCTATCTGTCTATCCATCTACGGCTCTTTTTTCTTCTTCACCTAAAATAAAATTTGTATTTAGGTCACATTCTTTATTTTGCATTTGTTACAATTTTTTATTATTGAATTTGATGCTAAATATTAAATTCGATAACTCTTTCACAACATTTTTTTAAGAATACATAGAACCAGATCAAAATGTTGTTTTGGAGGTTTTTCAAGCATTGATTTGTTTTTCAGAGGAATTTTCAGCTTCCGATCAGATCGAAATCATAATTGAACAATTGGATATCGTTTCCAATGTTTGTCGATTCAGGTGCAGTCTTTTATATTTTGTTTGTTTTGCATTTGTTACAAATTTTTTTTATTGAGTTTGGTGCTAGATGTTAAATCTGACAGCCTTAAATCTGGGGTGTTTGATTTTAAATGTTACATCTGGAAGTCAGTTACATTGTGAAATGTAATTAACTTTTAATTGCTTTATATAAACGAAGTCAGTTACATTTACAACTGTAACTGACTTTTAATGCAATTTCTTGTTAAAATTAAGTTACATTTTATAAATGTAATTGAATTGTATTCCGAATTCTAACTTTATATTGTGATTTGTATTAAATTGCATCCATCACAAATATTTTGTTCGATGATTTGAATTAAAAAATACAAATTAACAAGTGTTTAAAAAACAATGTTGATTATTCCTTATTACCATTGTTTTCTTGTTGAATGAGAGGCCGCAAACAAAAATTTGATCTTTTTTTGGTGCTTTTGATGAATGAGTTTTTTTGAATGATTTCGTTTTTCAATTTCTTTTTAAGAAACCCTAGAGGGTTTGAATTTCAATTTTGTTTTCATAAATGTAATTAATGGATTTTTTTATTGGTTTTGAAAAATAGGTTTCTTCGAACGAATTGAATATGTTGATATATTTTTTGAAAAATGTGGAGATGAATTTAATGAGGGAGAAAATCATGGGTTTTAAATGAGTGTAGGACTCTTTTTTTAGATATTTTATTTTATTTTATATTTTTGTTGAAACTTAATTCTTATGCTGAAATGAATTTTAGTAGGAGAGTTTAGTAAACAGATAATAAACACAAAAGAAAATCACTTCCAATAAAAAAAGAGATCCGACCAAGCTCGGCTTGATAAAAAATTAAAGCTTTATATGGATTTTAAACGTGTCCGATACAGTCATTGATGTTTTGAAAACTGATTTGTCTGTTGCATCCGACAAATGAATGGGTTAAGGGTTGAGTTAAGTGGATTTAAACCATGACACGATGATATAATAAATAAAATAATAATTATCACTAAATAAACACGATTAAAATATTAAATAGTTTAAAAAATCTTCACATATTTCTCATTCCTTTTGAACACCGAGGAAATTTATATTTGGGAAAAAAAATCTCATGGCATCGTACTTTATCATAAAATCTAAATTTTGTTATTAAATTTAATATTTCTATGAACAAAATACTTTATACTGTCAGAATTAAGGATAAATCAAATTAGAATTCAGACTGGATAAAAGTTTAATTGATTCAAACGACCAAATTAGGTTAGATTTTAAAACACTGGTTACTGAGCATTGTCTAATGGGAGTGTGACATATAGGCATGAAAAAAATAACTCTATGAAAATGCCACTGTTAAAAAAAGAAAAAAAAAAGAAAAAGAGAGTGAAGCGGGGCAGGTTTGAAATGACAATTTTGTTCATATTTCCAATGCCATCCCCTATACGAGAGAACTCCAAGATGAAATAGATTCTTCAAGCAAGTTTTCATGATTAAAACGCTGGACAAATGTGCATGCCAAAGAACAAAAAAAATAAGAAATACAAATACATGATCCAAAGACAAAATAAATCATGGCAAGTAATGTCAATGACTCTGTTCACTCGTACAGATTAGACTGAGCCCTGGACGCGAATGAGATTCAAAATTTTGGGCTGGTCATCTCCGATTCTGAATATTTCGACTATTGGAAACCCACTGGTATAACCTCTCTATTGGTTTAACCATGGGAAGCAGTTGGGAGAGCTAGGCAACCGCGCTGTGAGGACCTCGACTCCCGTCTCCGTCACCTGCATATGGAAGCCACATTAAATCATCACAAAAAATAAAAGAGAGAGAGAGAGAGAGAGAGTCTTATTGGGCACTGATACACTCAAAACACTTCTACGTATGCCATGTCAATAAACAAATTTAATTCATGGTGACACACTCCATTACGGAAAAATTTAAAAGTATATACATATAATTTATTAAAGATGTAAAGCATGCTCTTAGTAAGATAAGTATATACTTAAAAAAAAAAGCGTGTTCGATCTGTAGAAGTGACTGCAAGAATGACTAAGTGTAACATTTTTTCAAGTTTATACTGGCCGAATATCTTATCATCGTGGCCACTGCAAAAAAAAGGAACGAGTTCTGTCCAGAAGAGAAAATGTCTCATGATGGAATTGAGTTTTGATAGTCCTTGTTGATTACCATTGGCCATTCTTTTTTCCATTTGTTTCCCACATTTATCTAACTTTTAATGCTAAAGAACATTTAAGCAATAATCCATCATGATTTCATAATTTTCATTTCAACCAATATGAAGGATATATAAAGCTATTTTCAGTTTACCCTATAGTTTCAAATGTGGCCTTGCGTACCTTTGCATGTGGCCACATATATGCCTGAAGACAGCATATTTAGGCTGCCTATGCTTTGTGTCCCAAAATGCCGTATAAGTGAACATACTTGGTTCCAATGGCTAAAAGAAAGTTGTTCGAGGGAAGGATGTGGGAGTGTTCCCGCTATAAATGGGGTCTAACATGACCCCAAAGCTTCCCTGAAATATAAACCCCCTCTACGTTTCTTCTAAGCTCTCTTTTCACTCTCAAATCTCTCAAATCTTTCTTGGAGGAGATATCTTGGAGGTTCGATATAGGTTTTTCAAAGAACTTTGCAGTCTCATGGAGGATCTTGAAGTCTCTCCTATGAGATCATATGGCATATTTGATAAGGAGATAAAAGTGAGAGGATAAGAGAACAAATGATGAAATAAGTAGTCAGAGAACAACTTATCTTGTTTGTTATGAAAAAATTGGTATAAAGTATGATTAATGTCTCTCCCATCTTTTTGTCCCAATTTTGACAAATGTAAATAAAGGCAAAATTTATATTTTTTATCCTAGGATAAATTATTCTCAAAATCTAATGCCCTTGCTAAACTAATACCTCAAGTATGTGTCTTCGGAGATTCTTGAAGGCTTTCGAGTATTTATGAAGAACTCATTTTAGTTTGTATTTCCTATTATTTTCCTCTCTTGCCCTCCTTATCATCCACATTCTACACAATGTTCTTTTATCATTTTCCAACTTTTCCTTAAAACTTCACTTATTTAAATTTTTATACATTTTAAACATATAATTTTTAATATACACTTTTCTTTCAAAACTACAAATACACAAACCATATATTTACCACACCTTTAACAAACTCAATTCATGGGGCCACCCTTACTTGTTCCGCATGTCCAAGTTTGAATATATTGAATATCTAGCCTCTATTTCTTACTTTCAACATTGTACTAAATAATCAATCCTCCATTTCTTCTTTTTTAAAATTCCAATCATGTCAGTTTCTTAATGGTTGGCATTACAATCTCTCCAGATACCAAGTTTTAAAACATTGATTCAGAGTCCAACTAATAGAACTGGAAATAAAAGGCACATGTATACTCACCAGAAGAGTATGCTCAAACTGAGCACTGCGTTTGCCATCCACAGTAACAGCAGTCCATCCATCAGGCCATAGTCGATCTCGCCAACTCCCTATAAGAAAATTCATCTTAGTTTATAATTGAGAGGTTTTTCATATTAAATGCCAATCATTTGGTAGAGTTTCAACACAAACCTGCATTTATCATCGGTTCAATTGTAAAGGTCTGCCCTGCTTTCATCACACCAACTGCTTTATTTCCTGCAACATGTTAAGGCAAGCAACACACTAGAAAGAGTATCTGGTCATATATAGATGTCTAGCCAGACATAGCATAAATACTCTGTACAGTACTCGGTAGATCCATTATCAAAGAATAAGGATTCATTTCTCTAAACTCAAAGATGACTAACATAAGGATACTTGCATAATGCGGAATGTTTGGGGCACAATGGAACAAATCTCCGATACCATGGCCACAGTATGATTTAACCTGCATTTTGAATGCCCGTTTCAGAACCATTGTGAACATTGGGACCAGTTTAAGCATCATAATTACAGTATCATGAAATCTGAAGACATGTTTAATACTTACTACAGAGAAGCCAGACATAGATGCATGCCTATTAATGACCTCTCCAACTTCACGAAATCGAACCCCAGGTTTAACTGATATTAGAAAGATATAGAAGTTGGAAATCAGTACAGCATTCATGCGCACAGCTATCCTCAAATGGGTAACTAGTTAATAATTATAGTTAACATCAGCATAAAAAAGGAGACATTTTCTGATAAATTGATAGAGAGGAACAAGAAATCACAGATCAACAAGTGAAAAGCATCATCATCATCTTTTTCATTGCAGCATTGCTTTTGACAGTTGCTGTCGGCTTTCAGAATCATGTTTCATTGCACATTCTTGTTGAGTTTCATATACATTGCAAGTTTACAATATTTGATTTCAAACATTAATCATTCAATTTTAAAGGACTTCAGCTCCCTCTATCCCACCTCTTCTGATATCATAGAACTCAGCCCTAATCTTCCTTTTGTCCATATTAAAATTTATTGGTTTAAGGATCTACAGATACAAGCTCTAGTTCTGAAGTGTGCACCTTAAGGCACATCTCAATGGCCTATTTATATAAATTCCAATCTCTGAGATTTTCTGTTCATCCTTTATGATAGTGCTTTGATTAATGGATCTTTTGTAGAATATAAATAAAGATCCAACAAAGTAAATATTACATTTATGATTCCTGGTATAATTATAATTTACAGAATCATAAGCTCAACATAAGAACTATCTAATAAATAAAACCAAATACTCAAAATACCTATAGCTATAGATTTCTCCAAGCATTCATATGTACACTTGACAAGCTGTTGTGATTCTTCATCAACTTTTCCCACAAAAAATGTTTCATTAAGGTCACCTGAAATTTGATTAGCAGAATGGTATATATGAATTCTCTCACCATACGGTAAAGTAAGAAAGAGAGGAGCATGACTCAAAGATGATAGAGTTCCTTACCGTGGACGCCTTTATAGTAGACCGTTACATCGACATTAACGATGTCACCATCCTCCAATTTCCTGCCATCATAGAGATATATGAATTATCAACTAAGCAGTCAAATTATTTGGACTCAACTAATTGTATATCTACAAAAAGGATTTACATTTATAGCCTTTATATGCTAACATGTGAGGTGTATATCATCATGTACACGGTTAGGGTGTGAGAGCAGTCTGAACCCAATCTGAAAGGTTACAGGGTATACACAAAGGAATTACTAAACTAGATCAAGGTACTTGGGCCTCATGCTTAACAACAATAGAGGCTCTATACCATCAAGGTCTGGGATACCATCTTTATCATATACAAACCAAATGAGAAACTTTGACACATCCCTTATGGTCCACTCTGTGAATCAAAGTAGGATTTATAATAATTTAAAATTGGGTTTTTTTTATTTTTAGGTCATTGTAAACTATATGATTTAGTGATCCATCTCTCCTTTCTTCATATTTCGGTTTAAGTCCCCAGATTTAAAGGATATGTTCCTTTTAGTCCCTCGGAGGGACTTATCCCTAAATTATTTGATTTTCTTTTTAGTCTCTGGGAGGGACTAAAAGGAACATATCCTTTAAATCTGAGAACTTAAACAGAAGTGAGGGATCGATCACTAAATCATATTGTTTATGGGGATTTAAAAATAAAAATCCCTTTAAAATTACATTTTATGGCCCCAATTTTCATAAGAAAGGGGGATCACATTTGAGGATCGACTGTCAATCAAACATCAATTATCTTACAGAGCAAAGCAAAATTTCTCTGAATCCAGTTGGTAAGGACAGAAGCCTTGTCATGCTGTCATCCTCTGGCTGAAATCATGCAATGCAGAAGCACATGAGCAACTCTATGACCCTCTAGGCTAAAACAGTCTAACAAGGAAATAGGAACACTTTGACATGAGGTCTGCATTCATCTTTGAATTAATTATTCCCATCATAAGTGTATATCTTCAATCAAGGTTTAGAGTCTCAAGTATTGATCCCATATCAGTCCTGTGAAAACTGATTCAGATAATACAATACCAACTATAAAGTATGTTCGGTGATCTGGGAGTAGTGCGCAGGGACTTCGTTGTTGGACCCCGGTAGAATCCTCTTCTACCAAGGGTCCATGTTGTTTGTATTTTTTTTCTTGTTGTTTGTAAACCTTTGGCCTTTCGCTGCTTAATATATTGAGGACATCAGCCTAACGATATCCTCAAAAAAAAAAAAGGTTGCAATTGTGGTTAAGAGAATTGATGTGGGTCCAACCAATCATATGATTGACATCAGTCTCAACTTTAACAACTTTCTGTATTTACTTCCGTGTCCATCTTTTTTCTCATTTTCACTCTTTTATACACCATAATTATAGGGTTTGGAATCCAAATTTTAAGAACATGGAAATGTAAGCATTTCTTAGAAATTGAAAAACCATCTTAATGATTCTATAAATTAACTTTATTTTCCATCTTCCACCAAAAACATATATTGATTTATTAGAAGAGGAGATGAAAAAATAATTGCATATGATATGAACCTGGCATCTGGAATTCCATGACATATGACTTCATTAACTGACCTGTAAATCAACATAACAGGAAAAATATCTATTAACAACAATTTGATGCATTCTTCACTTTCTTATGGCCACATGTCATATTGAAGAAGTACCTACGTGCAGCAAGACTTTGGAAAGAAATGATAATTTAGTGGAGATGGATAACCCCCTGGCAAAAAAAAAGAAGCAAGGCAACAATTAGCACCAGGTCAACAGTGAAAAAAAACTAGTGTCATTTACAATCATGGGACCACAGGTATATTGCATCATCAAGATTATAAAAGAAATTAAGAATGAAACATCTCATGGAGATTTAAATAAAAGGTATTTTCCTCGTTTATTGTATAATACAAGTTAATGGGAAGAGCCATACTGTGATTGACTAGTCTAGCTATTCGTGACTTGGACAGTCAATTTTACAACTTAGAAGAGTAGTTCTTTTTTTTTCTTTTTTTCCTATTGAAGTTACCCAGCTAATAAAAATGGTTGGCCATCTCTCCGAAAAAGGCTGGACTTTGTCTGATTGTATGATTATAAAATGGGACCGCCATTCATCTTTACTCAGTCAGAGTTTCAAGATAACCTGGTAAACTTTGGGAATGAGCAGTGTTTTATCCAATTATGATAGGTTGTGCATCAGATGAGTAGAAACTTGTTGATATCAACAGCAAAACAAGTAATTACTTACTTGTTACACATACGTATAAAAAAGAAACAAACTCCCATCAATCTCATATTACAGAGCATGGTGAATAAAAATGAAGACAAGTGTAAACCCTTTCATCTGAGCCCTCCTCCTGATATTGCATTATAAGTATTTGTTGCAAATAATTTTAAAACCAAGGAACTTAAGAGAATTATTAACAAATTTCTAAATAGAAAATCTCACATAAAAAAGACTTCATATTTATCTCTTTTTCAAAATGGCAGAAAAATAATGAAAGATGTTTTTTTAATTAGAAAAATAATGAAAAATGTTGATAAAGGAAAGAGGTGTTTTGACTGTTTTCAAAGTTAAATGGGATCTTTTTCTTATACAACATGATAACATGATTGGGATTTCCTGTGCCTACAATTTTCTTGTCTGGATATTTGCTCAAGACTTGAGCTAATTAAAAAAACAAATTAATTCAAATATTGACAGATATTGTCTTTTTAATTAAACCCTTTAATTAAGACCAAAACCTAGAATCAACAATGATTTGGTATTTAATTTGGTCCACCTTCTCCGGTTCATTCTTGGGTCACCAGTATTCACTAGTCTGAGCATGTCAAATATAACAGTTGTTCACTATTATTCTCTTGTCTGTCACTGTTTCAATATATATCATGACCAAACATAGATTTTTTATCTATTTATTTAACAGTGAGTAACACCCACATATTATTGAATAAAATCCCCAAAGCTCCTCTTTTTTTTTTGGTTGAAGATTAGTGCCCCCCCTAGTCCCTCCTTTACGGGGGAATGTTAGCTGACTTAACCAAAGCTCGGTTCACGACCAAACATAGAATTGAAAAGTAACTTGTTAATTCACGACAATATGCACCAATCAATGGAAATTCATCTATTATATTTAATGTAGTGCTTAAAAGACCAAGAGGAACACTGTCTATATGGAACTGCCTCTCTCGCAACATTGTGTCATAGAAATTGGTTGGAAATAATTTAACAAGGATCTAAAGAATCAGTTAAAAAAAAATCCATCAAACAAAAAGAAAGCGTTCATGCGCAAGCACAGAGCACAGGCATTCATGCACGTGCTTATGCACATGAATGTGTTGATAGACACACTGGTAGGAATTTGATTTTGGATGCTGTGTCTCTTTCTTCCTTTTATTCATCTTTAATACTTCCAAATATTACAACTAAATGATCCCAATCTGTGAGCAACTTTTTTTTTTCTTCTCTTGCCTTGCCTTCTACAAAATGTTAAACATGGTCTCAACGGGTAATACAGAATCTTAAATGCGAACTCCCATTAGACTTTTTGATTCCAAAATCCTATGAAGCACTGGATGCTGAAACAGCTACAACTTTTAACCATGCAGCTTGTTCAAGTCATGTAGAGTGATGTTTTTGACAAACTCCCAATTAAGCACACACATGTAACCACAGCACTGGGTGACTATAAATTTTTATAATATTGCATATTGTGACAATCAACTGTTAATTTGAGGGCACATAAAGAAAAGGTAAGACATTATGATATGAAACATTCTCAATCACAACAAGAAAAATAACAAGAGAACTTGCCAGCAGCAATTGTTGCCTGGTGGACCACTTCATCAATTTCATCAGTGGTTATCCCTGGCCGAATCACACGGGCAGCTGCATCTAAGACCTCCCTAGCAATCTGGTATCAATAGTTTAGAATAGAATCCACGATTCTCTAAAAAATTGAAGTCAAACTCGTTGTTTACTTTAAGAAAGTGAATTACTTTTATGAACAATTTTCTGTGGAGGGGCTTCATGGATTTGATTTCAAAGTGAATGATTTGCAAGTTAATTGCTACTTGCTAGCAATTATCCGCATGGCAAGAGAAACAAAATGAATATGCAGGACCCATGGGTATAACCTTTAAGAAATTCAGAGGTTGCATTGATCAATGTGAAGGGTAGAATTCTACCAGGTAGCATCTTACCAAACAAAAGATAATAATCGGAACTATAAAGTCTGAAGTGGGAACATGGAACTAAGACCAACGATCAAATGGATGATTATTGATAAACATAACAACCATTTCCTTTTTAATGGTCTAAAAGACACATTTCTAATTTTCTAGAACTTGATTCCTTTTTTTATTTATATAATAGAAGCCAAAAAAAAAGAGATCAAGGTGATGAAACACAGCTATAAAAAGGAAAACACATAAAAATGAAAGATTAAGCTCTTACTCGGCACGTCTCCCTCATTCTCTCAATTTGCTCTGGTGTTTTGATCTATGACATGCCAAAAAACACAATTTGGTCATCATATCAGAATTGAAAATAATTAATATGAACTGCAATTTAGATTTTTGGAGATTCTATTAAATAGGTATTCCAGATATACCTCTACAACAGATTGCAAGTCACTAATGGGTTCAATCTTGGGGATGCCCTGCCAGTTAAAATGATCATATAAATACAAGTTCTTGAAAACATCTCCAAAAACTTAGCATGCTCCGCTATATTTGAGTAATGAACACAGGCACACATAGAAACTAGCATCCCACTGAATTTCAGTGTAAATGTGAACACTGAGGAATGTATCAAAACTGCAATTATTATAATGTAACTATCGAAAAAGGGATTAAGCATTAAAATTTACAGAAAAGATTTACATCCACAGCCCAATCAGGTTTTTCAATGTTTGCTGGTACAACCCGATAACTTGATATTGGAAGTGGTCTTAATGGCCTGCAAGTAAATTAAGGCAAGAGATTCAGCGTAAGCATGCGTGCAGTTTTCTCCGTCAAACCAAGATGACGAACAAGTGATCAAAAAGCATATAACTTGCTAAAGGAGCATACAACCACAGCGATAAACAGAGAAAGATACGACATGCAATTACAGGGTTGTGGTTGACTGAGTCAGAATCCTGTATGTCACACAATCATCTATTGAGCTATCATGCACCATAATATTCTCTAAGACATGGTGTAAGATACTAAACTGCATAGGAAATTAACCACAATTTGCTTGTGCCTCTTTCTCAATCCACAATACAAATGGAAAATATATTTGTGTATATTTGTTATTTAGGAATCATTATTTTTTGGTAGCCCAAGACTAAATTTCTTCTTCACCACTTCATTGCTTATACGCTCATCTCTAATACACCATGGTTCACCATGGCAAGTGCCTTGCTCTAAATTGCTCATTAGAGATTACAATGTAGAACCTGATGTGTGTGAATGTGTGTATATGCATATATATGGGTGTGTGTGCGTGTATAATTTTTGGATGTGATGTAGTTTAATCTACCAACAGCATATTAATCATTGTCCACGATCTAGATTTTAAAATGTTCACAGAACCACCATATATGAGTCTATGACTAATAAAAGTAGTGCATTGATCAATTGGTGTGAGAACCTAGAGATGCTTATTGTTCATAAACCATGTAAGTAGTACATTGGATGGTATGCAATTTGACGGGTTTTTTATTCTTTTCTTTTCCCCTTCCTCTCTCCCTCCTAAAATCTGTAAGGAGATCTCTTGTCTCCCTATTTGTTCAGGGGCATATTTATAATAAAATTGCTCCTAATTTTCCTCAAAAAAAATATCGTCAAAGCTGCCTAAAAGAACACACCCAAATACGCTTGTTTGCTATTTGAAGTCACTGAAATCATAATCATCTTGACCAAACTAAAGTCTACATAACATTAAATAATCACAATTATCAGAAACCTGAACAAAGACAATCAGAAACAAATACCCAGTCCAATCGTAGCGAGGCAGTTCTGATGTCCTATTCTGGCCTTTCTTCAGACAATACAACCACCCCTCTTTAACATAGTCAGCCGGAGAGCTATCCTTGTTCGACAACAAGTTAGACCTCGAATGCACCGACTTATGAGCGCTCCATGATGCCTTAAAACAATCTTGTGTGCTGTTGTCATACACAGATAACATTTCCAATTCAATAACTTAAAAAATAATAGACTCAAAGAAAGAAAGTAAAAAAAAACAGCGATTGTTAGACTACACGATGAAGGCGATATAATACAGACCAGAAAGCGGAACCTTGTCGAGGAAGCTTCAATTCCACGCACTTAGGGCATCTGTGGACAACAAAAAAAAATCCAAACTTTGCACACACGTATCGATTTCAAGATTTAAAGTACTAACGAGTGATGAATCACGCACTGAAGGTCAGCAGGTTTTCCGCAACGGGCGCAAGAGAGAACCGGCTCCGCCGACGCAGTCGAAGAATCCCCGTCCATTCCGATAGGATCTTCAAAACCAGCAACAGCGGATCATCGATCAACAACGAAAGAAATCATGAAAAACGAAGGAGATCACAAAAGCTTCTGATTATATAAAATATAGGGTTCTGATAGAGGGTTTTAGCAAACCTGATCGAAAAAAAGGTCCCCGAATTTCTTTCGAAGTCATGGTGTGACAGGTTGTCCTTTTTATGGTCCCTTGAGAATCACTGGCCGTCTATCGGAAAATCGACGGTTTTCATGCTTTCATGATTGTCATATGCTGTCGGTACTGACTTGTTATTGTCTTCATTGGGGGAGATCGTATCAGAGGAGTCGTCCCTTTTGGTCCAGTTTTTCGTTCCTGGCTTTTCTACGGTCGATTCAGGTAATTGGTTCTGATTTATAATCTATGATTTTTAGTTTTTGAATCGAGTGATGATTCAGAATCAGAGCAACTGTTCTGTTTTTTTTTTTTTGAGTTCCCATTTTGATCTCGTGTTGGTTTACGGATCCGTTCATATGAAAGAACCCTAGATATTGTAACAGAAAGGCTGATGTTTTTACATATGGTTTTAGTTTTTAAGAAATATATCTTGACTGATATCCATTATTGTGGTATGATTTGTGTTTCCCATCTGTTCTTGATGATGTATGATCAACTGTAGTTGCCATGTGTTTGTGACATTGCCTCTGTGAATCGGATGTACGCCGAAAGAAATAGTTGTCATGTTGTCCGGTTTTGAAATGCGGGTCAGGAAGAGGAGATTTTGAAAAAATGGCCGGCTTTTCAAAAGCATTGTTTTCAATGCAGGAGAAATAACATGGTGAATGCATATGACACAACAAATGTAGCGTTTGGAAAAAATCATTTGGATCTGTGTTTGACGTTCAAACAACATAATTTGCCTAAATGCGGATCTAAACTGTGCCATAGTCACAAAACGCTCCGAATTTTCTAAAAGATGATTAGATACACCCATCGGCCGGAACATACTTCTATTCATTTAGAATCTGGGTATATGTTACTTTAGTTTATTGCATTCTATGTGATTTGAAAAACTAGTCTTAATTGTTGTTGCCGCTTTCACACCCAACATAAAAGTTTTTGTATGCATTTTCTACTAATGATCAACTTAAAAAAAACGTTTAATCATCCTTGTATTTTTACCATATTTGTCATGTATCATTTACAAATTTACATTAACCGTACCAAGCAAAACCCTTGCCAGATGTTTGTCGTACAAGGACTTTGTGACCGCAGCTGCAAGTATTTTGAATTTAAATTCCTCGTGAAATGGCTTGCAGTTCCCTTGATGTAACCGGAGATTTTTTTTTTTTTGTATCCACATTAGTAGCTCATTCATTGAAAGAAATTATTCATGTTTTGTGGGCTTTGTTATCCATCTGAAATGACACACTGTTATTGTTATGTATGTGTTGATAGCAAGGTGAATAATTGATGAATGGCGCTTCGATCCGTGCGGCCTTCTCTCACTGCGTCCAGCAAGTGCGCAACTATGACTACCATCACTACCTCTGCCTCCTGCACCTCCCCCCATCCATGCGGAAGGCTGCCTTCGCTCTCCGTGCCTTCAATGTCGAAACATCCAGAGCCATGGATGTAACATCCGATCCTAAGATCGGCCTGATGCGCCTCTTCTGGTGGCAGGAGGCGATCGACAAGATATACTCCGGCAAGACAATAGACCACCCGACAGCCCGTGCTCTTTCTTCTGTGGTCTCAGAGCATAAGATCAGCAAGACTTGGCTTAAAAGGTCAGTTGAAGCTCGGATAAGCGATGCGAGCAGACGAGATTCTGACATACCGAAGACGATTGAAGATCTTGAGCAGTATGCGGAGGACACCCAATCAACAATTCTTTATATGACTCTCCAAGCTGCCGGAATCCGGTCTACCATGGCTGACCATGCAGCTTCTCATATCGGGAAGGCCAGCGGACTTCTTCTGCTACTGAAATCGATACCATACCATGTGAATCACAGTGGGCGTGTGTTGCACATACCATCTGATATCGCATCTAAACATGGATTATTGGTGACTGGAAATGGTAGAACTGAAGTTCAGATGGAATCCGGTGAGGGGATCTCAGATGCTGTTTTTGAGATGGCTTCGGTTGCGAGCGCCCATTTGAAGAAGGCTCGAGAATTGGCTCAAACAGTGCCGAAAGAGGGACTTCCGGTGCTTTTGCCTGCGGTGCCTGCTCAGGTGCTTTTGGATACTCTGCAGAAGAGGCAGTTTAATGTGTTCGATTCGAGGCTGGCTCGTGGAATTCATGGGATTTCTCCTCTGTGGTTTCAACTGAAACTGAGTTGGTATGCATGGAGAGGTAAGTACTGAAATTTTTTGTTTCCCTGACAGGTGTTTTGGTTCTGTATTGGAACAAGATAAACATTTAGCATAATTGAGTTATTTTTATTAAAACGGTTTGGATTCTTGAAGTGTTTATAAGGTGGTGTTAATAGCAACATCGAACCTGCATTACTTTGAAACAACACCTAGTAAGTCTGAAGACTCTGAACTAGATGGATACATGTTGGACAATATGACTAAGGGTGGCTCTATTCGTCCCCCTCTAAAATAGGTGCACCCCTCTTTTGTAATTACCCCCTCACTTTTTAGGTGTTTCATTAAAACCCCCCTCATATATAAACTCATTTTTGAATTCATGTGCACCCCTCCTTCACAAAACCCTAAATCTCTGTCGTCCCTCTCTCAGTCTCCCTAGTCTCGCCGTCGTCTCTCTCTCTCGGTCTCCCTCGTCTCGCCGTCGTCTCCCTCGTCTCCCTCTCAGTCTTTCTCAGTGTTGTCTCCCTCATCTCTCTCTCTCTCTCTCGGTCTGCCTCACCGTCGTTTCCATCGTCTCTCTCTCTCGGTCTACCTTACCTCTACTCACTTTGTATTTTATAGACTCACCTTAGGTAGTGAGTAGTGTTGAAAACACAACGAGCTTCAGTGGTAGTCTTGTTCCTTTTTGAGTTTTTCCTTCTCAGATTCTCTCTCCATCAGTCATTTTCGTGTGCGACACTGCATGTGTCGACGGAAACTGCTTCCATTGACATCCTTGATGTCGAACGACATGAATTAAGTGGGTAAAATTTAGACCTTATCATGTCGACACCCCTACTGTCGATGAGAGTTAGTTTGGTCGACATATAAAGTGTTGAACGGATCATAGTGTCCCATGGACTAGTACACTTCGACAGTTGTTGTATCTGCTTCTTCCAACATCGTCGACAGTTACAGCGTCGATACACTATACAAAATGCAGGGTTGAGAATATCTGCGCGTCGATAGATGTAATGTCGTCATATTCGACAGTGGTCGACAGTGGGAGTGTCGAACGACAATTCAATATAAGGGTGCAACTTATCCATTTATGAATAGATCTTTTTAAAAGATCCATATAGAGGGGGGTGAATAGAGCCACCCTATGACTAAACCATGCTTTAGATTATTAGTATGAATTGATGTATGGGGGCAAAACATTATTTGAGCTATCCCACATATGATGCTATATAATGTTGTGCTATCTCACATATGTTGCTATATAATGATGTTCTATTAGTTAATTACAAAGTCCAGGCCAGAAAGGCACATCAATCTCCAGTATCCATGACCTGCCTCTTGAATATCTGTCCACAGTGAATGGGCTGCACGTCTTTTTTTGGTAGTTAAGAAAATTTATTAGCAAAAAATCAAAAAAGTAGGATTTAAAATTTCATAATTATGTAAAGATTTTCCAAAAATCTCTTTTTTTTATATAAATTTCTTTATTTAGTGGTAATAATAATTAATGCATTTATTATGTCATTATAATATTATGGTTCAAATCTGATTAACTCAATTGTTGAACTAGTGACCCTTTCGGTTTAACGAACAGTTTGGTTTTTAAAATATGGCTAAACTAATATGGCTAAACTTATGAGCTAGAGTTATTGAACCAATTAAGTTACAATGTAGAGGTTCTGGGAATTCTGCATAATACTCCTGCAGAGGGGTGGCCATGGCCGGGCTTTTTCCGGGTGGGTCTCCAGTGGGCCTGAGGGGCTTCGGGCCGGGCCGGGCCAGAAGTCCAAAATCAGGCCCAGGCCCGCCTGTAGGCCTGGCTCCGAACGTGTCAATTTCGGGCCGGGCTGGGCTTAAGGTCTGAGCTGGGCTTGTGACCCGGACCATTTTTTCATTATTTATTTATTTATTTATCCTTTGTTTTGGTTTAAATTTAAATTGAAACATGCAACAAAGTAAATGGAAAAATTGAAAAAAACTTTGAATAATAAAATTATTTGAATTGAATATTAATGTAATTTTTGAATATTACAAGTTTACAAAAAAAAAAAAAAAAAGGTTTGAACATTAATGTAAGTTCACATTAATTGCATATCCCCCCAGAATTGCTCTCTGGGAACGATCCAGCTTATCCCCTCAGTCGAACACATTTCAAAAATGCTATCTACAAATCTATTTTGAATTCATCAGCAACACAAGTCACAAATCATTCATTACAACATTCATACAACATCTCATTATATTAAAACTAATCAACCCATAGTTCCATACATTAAAACATCCCATATTTCATACATTAAAATAAAACAACTCATTGTTTCATACATTAAAACAATCCATAATTTCATACATTAAAACAAAACAACCCATAGTTTCATACAAAATATGCAAACATGATATAGAACATTCTAAAGCAACAAAACCTTTCCCATGGCCCGAGTTGGGCCTGGGCTTATGGGCGGGCTTTCCCAGGCCGGGCCTTGGGCTGAGCTCTGGGCCAGGCTTGGGGTTTTTCCCCAAGGCCCAGCCCTATGGGGGGGGGGGGGGGGGGGTGTGGGGAGTCGGACAGTGCCAGGCTTAGGGCCATGTAGCCATCCCTACTCCTGCACTTGTTCAAGGGCCTTAAACACCCCCAAAAACTGTCACAAGTTACACATACATAAAACAAATGATCATTCAATTCTAATGTTTAGTAGTCTTATTGAAGATTCAGTATGAATTGTTCTCTTAACAACTTCAGTCCCAATCCAAACCAAGCCAATAAACCTGATCTCTGAAAACCAAAATCAAAGCCCAGAAGTGAATGGCACACCCGCTGCCCCAATCCACAACCCCCCGGCAAGGAAATTCGCCACCGTGAAGTTTCTGACGAGAGATGGTTTCACGATGATGTGATATCCCTTCCACCTCACCCTTTTCGACATCCTCGAACCTGGCCCCGTGTTGTTGAACTCCGCGTAGTACAACGTATCAAGGGCGAAGTTCCCATCCCACTCCAACCACCCAGAAGGATGTATCAGGCTACCCAATTGGCTCTGCATGTATATCGTTCTAGAATACTTCATCCATGGCCTCCCCAGGTACGTCCTCACCGTCCTATGCACCGGCCAGAGGTCTTGTCCGGAGGTGATCACACATTTTTGGATGACAATTCCGGTGTTTTGGTTTGGATCGTTGCGGCCCTGGGCAGTTATGGCGATGCTCTGGCCGAGGAGGGGGCGCCTGCCAATGATGTTGCACTCCTGGAAAATGGCGGCGGCATTGCCGAAGATAAAGTCGATAGTGCCGTAGATGTCGCATTTGCTGTAGAATTGGCGCTGGGAGAAGACGCAGAGTGTGTCCTGGTAGCCCTCGATACTACATTGATGGATGATGGAGTGGTCGGAGGCCACGAGGAGAGCTGGAGCCTGCGGTGTGGGACCATAGGTGTTGCGAAAAGTCAGATTTTGCGCTATGAATCCGTCGCCAAAGACCGCTGGATAAGATTTTGAGGGAATAAAAAAATCCAAGCAAATGTTTTAGCAACTGAGGTCCAGAAAGAAAATTCTTCATTCCTAAGAATGTAATTCTAATAGATATCAAATGTTTAATAATGAACACATGAATAAATGATTTCAAATAAAATGTCAGTGGATGTTCCAACAAAATGGGAATGAGAATGAACATCAAATGAATCCTTATTCTCTAATAATATATTGACTTGTCAATCTCTCAAACTGAATGTATGAGATTACAATAATATTTTTTTTATTTTTTTTTACAAGAATAAATCAAATATTGAAGATTGACTAGATGAAATCTCTCTAATTGGATCTCATCTTAACTCCGTATATCTTTGTAAAATGTGAAGTATATTATACTCCAACGAAATGAATGATATCATTGTATAAAAAGTGTGAAAAGCTTCTAATAAATTAATGATGATATACATGATATTACATTTAGGATTATAGGGAGTATAACAATGACTTTGTTGTACGTATGCATGATATAACAAAAAAAAAAAGAAAAAAAGTGCATGCATGCGTGAGACTGGGCGGAGCCCTGAGATTGACAAAATGAAATGGGACTCTAGACATGTTTGTAAAAAGGGTCCTAAATTCACTTTTCTTTCTTTCTAATTTTTATTATTATAAAAAAATATTTTAAAAAATTTAATTTATATTGTTTTAAACAACTAAGTCTAATAAAAGAGAACAAACAAAACTAACATAATATATAGATAAATTTTTAATAATTAAATAAAATAATTCAGAAATAACAAATGAAAACACAAAATCCCAATTAAGTAGATATAAAAAAAACATAAATTAAAAAAGAAGATTAAAAAAATGAAAAAAAATTGACAAACAAACCGAAATAAATAATCTAAAAAAATTGTGTGAACTGAGTTCTTATCTGCCAATCAAATAACAAATAAAAAAATCCTAATAAATTAATAACAACTATAAAATATGAAATGAATTTAAAATAAGAATAAAAATAAAATAAAATTCTAATAAAATAGAGATAAATAACATTTTTTAGATTTTGAAGTTCTACAACTACCATTGGTCGTCTATGCTCAGGACCGGCTTAAAAAGAGAGAGAGAGAGAGACGTACAAACGGTGGGAGAACTGAAGGTGGTGAAACCGTTGGCGGCGCTCCTGTTCCCGGTGATGATGGTGACACCCTTCCCATCCCCAATAAGAGTCAGGTTCACCAACCCCGACCCAATCTGCAGATACTCCTCATAAACCCCTCCCTTCACACGTATCACTAACCTCCCCTTATTCAACCCCACCGTCCTCTTCCCCTCCGCCACCCTTATCGCCTCCCCCACCGTCCCATAATCCCCCGACCCATCCTTCGCCACCACCAACTCCGCCTCCGCCTGAAGCAGCCTCCTCAGCCCCCTCTCTGCCCAGTCCTCCTCCGCCGCCGCTGGCGGGGGACGACCCATGTTGGCGTTCACGGCGAGGGAGTTGCTTATGAGGTCTGTCACGTTGTACGCCTGAAGCGGCCGCGCGAACTCCTCTGAGAAGCCGTCGAGGCACGTGTCGAGGTTGGTTAAGGCGGCGCTCAGCCAGGTCTGCTTGTCGGCGGCGGCGGCGGCGGTGAGGGAGCGGTTGAGGTGGAGGATTGTGTGGTTGTAGAGGAGGGCGCAGTCGGACCAGGCTCGGGCCAGGGAGGGGTTGCGGTTGCACTTGCTGCGCTGAAGGCGGAGGTGGGCCTCGGCTTGGAAGGCGCGGCGGAGGGCGGCGGAGACGGAGAGGTCGAAGAAGGTGGCGGGAGTGGTCGGATGGGGGAGGTTGGGTGTGTAGCGGAGGCAGGAGTTGGGGTGTGGGGTGAAGCGGCACCAGTGCTGGATGTCGTCGGGGGAGGTGGCGCTGCCGCCCGAAAGGAGGACGGTGAGGGTGGTGAGGATGGGAAGCAAGAGAGACATTGTGTTGGGTCGATGTGAGGAGCGGATGGAATGTTGTTCTTTGGAGGAGAACTTATAATAAGAGCTGATTTGATAACCCTCGTAAGTATGAAATATTAATACAGAATGGAAAATTTTAAATACAATTTACTGGATGCTCTTCGGACTAAAAATATCTAATTTATATGAAGGTAGGGATCTAATTGACATGAAGGTAGGGTTTGAATGAGTCTCAGTGAGAGCTATAAATCCACATTGGATTACACTATGATTTGCATTTGACCACTGTGGAGGTGTAATCAATTATAGAGGATCAGCCGATCGATCTGGATGGATTATATATTTATATTGCACCTTTTTTTTTGTATGGTTCAAGTTATTGATTCGTCAATGATTCAGTGCTAGATACCAAGCAAAATAATAATAATAAAAAAATCAGTAGATAAGTTGATTATTTCATACTCGCATTTAAATTGTATGCATGAACCATCTAATTATCTGAACTCTGATCAATCAAGTTTAAAGAATGTTAGTCTTAAAAGGGGAAAAAAACTCTAGCTATATGATCTCCTCCCTCCTAAGAAATTCTCTTGAAATTGACAGCTTGCTAGAAATTCTATGAAAATTGATCTACATTTATATATAATTTGGCAATATATTTTTATATTTGGGTTCATTTTAAGTACTAATGGGTGCTTATTTTTTTTTTTTTACGTTTTGTGGTAAATATATTTTAATTTTATTGTATTATAGCAAGAAATAGGATAAATTTGTTAATTTGTTTATTATCTACATAAAATATTATCATATTGGGTTTGTGGTTTTTCACATTAAAAAAAAATCTCTTATTTGTGGTGGAGAAGAGCTCTTAGATGCGTGGGGTTTCTTTGGGAGCCTTATTTTGAAGCTAAGCGTGTCAACGGGTGTCGGGTTGGGTTGAATTCGGACCCGAACCGTTTTAATTGTCGGGTTCATATCGGATCTCGGATCTTTCATATTGAGTCGGGTCAACCCACTAATAAGACAGACCAAGTTTGAAGAGGTCGATGAATTTCTTAAGGGCTTACAATAACTTTATTTGTTTTTTTTTTGTTTTGCCTTCTATTTTGGTGGAGAAAATAAATGATTTGAGAAAGGGAAGGGAGTGGAGGAGAAGAATGTAAGGAGGGTTTTGATTTAGCAAGAAAACACTGCACATTAGGGTGGTGGTGGAGACCACACTTTCCTGTGTTAAATTTTTTTTCATTTATATTTTTACACGATGAATTTGAATAAATAGAGTCCAATAATATATTATAATGTTTTATAAGAAAATATTTGGAATATTGTTTGGATTATTCTGTTTTTACGTAAAGTCAAAAAGTTATAAAAATATTTCAAATGTTTAAAATTTTAAATGTTATTCAGTATTTAATTATACATATTAAATTGAATAATTGGTGTTAGGTTAGATCAAAAAAATAAAAAGAATCATATGGTATTTTGGTTGGATCAATCGGGTTCATAGGATTGGGTCGAGATGGACCTAGACTTGACTCATTTTGATTTCGGGTCATTCAGGTCAGATATTTATGTTTTTTATCAGGTCGGGATGGGATCGAATCGGGTCCGGGTCGACCCGTGACCCGTTGACAGACCTAGTTAAAGCTCTTACCTTAATTCCATGATACTCTCCCTCCCCCTTTTTTTTATTTTCTTTATCTTTGTGGCTTTTTTGTTATATCCTGTTCATTCTGAGCATAAACTCATTTAATCTAATGAAAAGAAGTAACACTCTCACCAATTTCATTCTCGAACAAAAAAAAACATTAAGAAAAAAAAATTTTAGGTTTCTTTTATATATATATATATAAATATTTTGATATGATGCCATTATAATGGAATTTTATGTTTATTTATTTTTCTCAAATATTTTATATTTTTCTTTTTTCTATACTTTTAAAAATTATTTATTAACGGATTGCTGGAATAAAATGGTTAACTCGGTCAACAACTTGGACCTTCAAACAATGTCAGTTTGTTAAATATATCAACTGTATAGATGCATTAATGCTGCTGTCCTTCGTAGCCATATTAGGAGAGTTAATTAATGTGCCTCCCTCAGTAACAACTTCATTTCCTGTTCTTCTTAATTCTTATACTGCATGGGAGGTCAGAATTAAACGCAGACCGAGTGACCAAATACATTTAAAAAAAGTGTCTTCCTTTGCAGATCCACATGCAAATTAAGCATGCATGGACACCATTGCCATCCATGTAAACTACTTGTTCACGTGTTTTTATCAATTAAAATCTTCATGATGACCAATAAAAGATTAATTGCAACTTAATTAATTGTCTTGACCTTCAAAGTCCTTCCTTCTGGATTTGCTTTCCATCCAATATTAGTGTTTTGCACGTTATGACTTGATTTAATTGTTCCCATTTGGAATTGATTTATAAGATCAGTTTTCACATAAGTACATTTAAATTTTAATATTTGATTGGCTTTATATGTTATAAATTAACCAAAACAAATTTCCTAAGTTGATTTTGAACATATTTTATAGAAAAACTGATCGGATCATTGGGTGATCGTGACATTTAAAAACCATTTATCAAAATTATTTCTCAACTACCACTCGTTTAGATTTGTGTGTTGGATTGTCGAAAGCTTTGATCTTGCTCAAACAAACAGTGTGCGGACTGTGGAAGGTCCTTTTAAACGGATCTAGGCATTAATTTAATGTCTTTTGACTTTTCAAATAAACAAGGTTTTAAATCCTATTTTATAGCTTGTAATGAAAAATTAATTTCATTTCCCATTAGCTAATGTATATATATTGTTAAAATGACATGATGCATTATATTTTTCCCTTTGGGCCTATTAATAGGGCATGTTCTCTGTATTCGCCCTACGAGACCTTATTGTACAAAAAAAAAATCGTATATGTATTCAATCAATATTGGATCTCATCATATATTTAGAGACCGACATGTAGTATTAACTAAAAAAAAAAATATCATACTCCCTCGTATCATCACATGCATGTCGGTTTACATAAGAAACTCAGAGAGATTGGGTTATGTAGGGACCGGGTTAGGTTCAACACTCGTCGGACAATTCGATTACCCAACGCATTTTAGATCATTTGATCTAAATACATAAAAATTGACACATCAAAAACAATTATATTTAAGATATTATGTAACTAATTCTTTTAAACCAAATTTAGCATTTAATTAGATTACAATTTTTCACATTTTAAAAACTTCTCTATTCTTCCCCCTTTCTCCTTCTCCTCCTCTTAGATTTTTCACCACCTATTTGTGGAAGTGACTGTTCACCTATTTGTGACTTGATTGTACTCAACATGTGAATTTTTATTTTTAATAATAAGCTTGCATTGCGTTGATCATTGTTATGATGAGTGAAAGTGTTTTTTTTTCTTTTTACTATTAATCCATCTTAGTCGTGAGGGGTTAATGGAGGTGAAAATATTAAAAAGTAATTTATTCTGGCTTGATTCAGATTCTCACCAACTTAGAGCCAAATAGAATTTAAAACTAAACTTGTCATTTAACCCATAAATTGAAACAAATATGTTTTCATCAAACCAGAATATAAAAAAAATGCCAATCCTTAAATTAAATCAAATTCATTAGAATATATTCGTGGGGGTTAATGGAGGTGGTGAATAGTCTAAGAGGGGAAGGGCCTAGGAGGAGAAGGGGGGAGAAAAGAGAAGTTTCTAAAAAAAAGAAAAATTGTAATCTAATTAAATATTAAATTTGGTTTAAAGGCATTACTTACATAATATCTCAAATATAATCATTTTTAATGTGCCAATTTTTATGTATTTAGATCAAATGGTCCAAAACGCGTTAGACAATCGAATTGTCCAACAAGTGTTGGACCTAACCCGGTCCCGATTGTGTAACGGTGCTTCTACATCATGGAATGACTTAAGAGGAATGTGTGAAGGGTTTTGTACATCTCAACCAAGACCGGATCCAGTCAGGACTGGATCCGGTCAGTATTGAACTGGACGACGTAAAAACTGAACTGCACTACATATAAATCGAACTGCACAATCAATTATTGAGTATATATTTCACTCTTCTATTGGACACTGATGATACTTAAGAATTTATATTTCATCCAATAGTTGATTGGATCTAATAAGAGAGTGAAATATATACCCAACAATTGGTTGTGCAGTTCGATTTATAAGTGGTGCAGTTCAATTTTTACGTTGTCTAGTTCGGTATTATTCGAACTGACCGGATCCAGTCCTGACTGGATCCGGTCCCGTCTCAACCATTACTTAAACTTGAATCCGCTTGGATCCATTTTTCTGTTATTTATGTTGAGTAATGTAATAATAATTTTTTTGGTGTTTAATTTGTTAACCATAAATAAGCTGTAAATAAAAAATTAATAAAGCATAAATAATGATTTGTAAAAAAATAAAAAAAATGATCTGACTAATGAGTCCTCGTAAAATGTGATTATAATGGCATACAATTGAGTGTTGTTACACATAGTTATTTTTTCAATCTCATATACTTCTATAGCGCCATACACTCACATTAACGAGATATATGTCTCGTTAGAAATTTATTACATTTCATATAATAATTTTCTCATTTTATATAAACGGAGTCATTCAATTTATTTGAGTATATACTTTATTTTTTATAAAAGCATATACCTCATTAGATAAAATATACTATTTTCAAATATTTAAAACACGTGAGGACTAGAATTTGAAATGGAAAGAAGACTATATGTAACATTATCCCATGTGATTTAACATGTGAGTCATATGACCCACCCAGCCACCCTTATACCATTAGAATACAGATTTTTTCAGCTTATTTACCACTATTACAACCGATTCCACATGTATTCTACTATAGTACTATTCTTATAACCAGACAAAGAATAATTAACATATATATACACACACACACAATACTTGACAACAATTTCGCGGAATGTATATCGGATCCTGCAAACCTTTCAACAGTTCTGCGCATGCATAAACTATAGTTCGCGTATTTCATTTATGTTGGTTGTTACCATAGAAAAAATTAATGTGACAAATACAAACCTAGTGGACGAGTTCCACTTCTATCGCATCATTTCGATTAGCAAATGGGATTTAGAATTAATTTTGCAGTACAACAAAAATGATTTATAATTAATAGTCAAAAGACTTCATTATGCATAGGTTCTTGACCACTTTGAGCAACATTAAAGTTGTCGACAATCAAAATTAACACTTGATATTAATTGAACGAGTGGACTATAAAGACAATTAAATAAAGACACATGGTGTGCGTATTTAATGTACTTCGGCTGCGGCCAACTCTTGCTCCATTAGGAAAGTGTCTAGACAAGTTGCAATTATACTCTTTGCATTAGTGATGGAGACTGGGAAGAGAAACATGTGAACAAATAGTCTACAAGGATGGGAATGCTTTTTAAGATCCATGGAAATGGAAATGGAGACCCTTATTAAAATAGGGTTGTTACTGTTAGTCTATTTTATCACTCTAATTAATTACAATTCTATAAGGTACGTAGAAGTGGTTCCAGGATCATAGAAAAAAGGGGGATAGGAGCAATCAAGCTAAGTTCTAATTGTTGATTCCTCATGCAATTTGTTGACCCATTTGGTTAACGCGAAACGAGGGAGTTTTTCAGCATAAAAGAATGTATTTGAAAAATACTTGGGTCACAATTTCTTCTATACTTAAGGATTGAATAAAATTCATTTTAGAAGAGTCTTTGCACATATACATTATATGGGTGACAGTTGGGGAAGTGGATAGTTTTATTTATAAATCTGGTTATTATTGTAATTTTTTCCTTTCTTTTATGATGTAAGCCCTCGTCTTTGTTTTTAGGGTTTCTTGAAATTAGATTCACCTATATTCTCTTAAAAAAGAAACTTATTAGTCATCTACATTCACTGTAATTAAAAGATATATGTAACTTATTAAAAAAAAATTTACGCATTCTATAAATGAAGACATATAATTCTTGAGAGAATATAAATGAATTTTTTATAAAAAAAATATGAATCATTTAAATGATTATATACAATTTTTAACGAATAAAAAAGAGTATAGACTGCATTAATTGGGATTTGGGACCGTACACCGGGTTGAATCTAACATTTTTCTTTTTAATATGTTTGGTTTTCATTTAAAATTTGATATGCCTACTCTTAATATAGATTGCAGTCATTGCACATGTTTTGATATAATTTTTTGAATTATATATATACATTTTTAATATAGATGAAATACATATTCTAAAGTGAACATATATTTAATTTTTAAACCCATGCACTAAAACAAGTTCTGGCGAAAGAGTCAACATTTTTTAACCTGTTACAATTTGTTATTTTATAGTGTCATATATCTAGTTTGTTACATACACTCACTATAACAAGTTATATGGCTTTTTTGAAAAAAATTTCGTATATACTTAAATGACTTTATGTCATTCATTAGAGCATATATTTTATTTTTTTTTACTAAAGTGAATGCATTATTAGATGAAGTATACTATTTTTTTTTAAGTGTGAATTGAGGCTAAAACGAGATTGAGTAACATTTTTTTATGAGCATTGAAACACACAGTCCATTTTACAGCTTGTTTTGCAGTCTCATACGCTATGATAACTTAGTATATACTGCACAGAACATCTCTAACCCAAGCCTCCAAAGATGGAGGGTTGACTCTCCATATTTGAAGGAAATTCATTTTTGAGGGTGTTGCACTTCAACTATCATCCTCCATTTTTTCTTATCATTTTTAAAATTATATAATATTATATGAAAACTCATTAATAAATATTATTATTATTAATCCATTTATATAAAAACTTTATCATTGAAAAGATCTCATTAAAACCTTTAAAATGAGTCTAATATTAAATGGTTTTGGAGTTATTTTTAATTTAATAATTTTGTAATTAAATAAATAAAATAATTCTTGAATAATCAAACATGTGAGGATTTATTTAAAATCAATTCTAAAATAATTTAATATTAGTCTCATTTTGAAGGTCTTGATTAGATCTTTCCAACTATATTACTGTTATTAAAAATAGATTAGTGGATTTAAATATACATTAAATTGAATTAATTAGTGTATAAAGTAAAACGTGAAAAATGTGATTTGAAGGTGGCCTCCAAATTTTGAGGGTCAAATCCAAATCTTCAAATTTGGAGGTGGACAATGGAGTGTGGTTGGAGCACACCACCCTCCAAATTTGGAGATATGGAGTATGGTTGGAGATGCTCTCACAGTGTATGAGATTCTATCATAGTATATAATCTCTTTTTTTTACTATGAAAAAATAAGTAAATGTATCTCAGTATATGTTTCATTTCATATAAAAGCATACACTTTAAAGAATGAGTGCATGATTTAAAAAGAAATGGAATGAATTACAATTAGAGTTAAGATGGGGCTGCGTGTATCTTTTTTTCCTTTTTTTTATACAGGGACGCCTAATAGGCTTAATCCTAAGCATGGGCCACATGGGCCTAAGATGAACTAAATCCTACTATAACTAAACTCATAGAGCGCTAATACTTATTATTTTCCCTAACCCATAATGTTGCAGTATCAGATTTTGCTTCACTTGTCTAGGCTAGGAAAGGGTTCAAAGCAGGGACCCTTTGTTTTTTTAAATCAAATTAATTATTATTAATTACAAAAATTTAAAAATATTCATATTTTAATTTTTTAAAATTAAAATAGTCATGCGACCCCAGTCCAATCCACTGATCCAGTGCCATTTTTTTAATTTTAAACCAGATTTAGAATTTTTCCCTTAAACATCAACTTATATGTAATATGCCAATAGTACTGTTGGAGTATTTTCATAATTTTTTTATATTCTTGTCTTCATTTTTAAAAAAAAAAAGGTTGCTACCCGATTTTATTATTAAATTCAAATTACAAATTTTAAAAGGAGAGAGAATAGACACATATCCATTTTTTTTAAAGAAAGGTTGCTACCCGATTTTATTATTAAATAAATTCAAATTACGGAGAGAGAATAGACACATATCCAAAACAAACATTAAGGGGATAAGAACCTTACAAACGAACTTAGGTCATGAAAGTCGTTCAAACTCCGATTAGACGAGTCATTTAAACCAGTGGGATATCCGCGTTTTTGTTTTTGTTGTCTTCATTGAGGTACAACTTTGATCCATCATAATAAATTGAATTTTTTTTAGAGTTATACAACGTATCTGTTTTTGTTTTCATTAACATATACGTATGTATGTATAAAAGATACCAAAAAATATGACATCATTTTTCCTTTTAGATGCATGAAAATGCCTAGGACAACATATAATATTTTAGTATACACTACAGATAAAAATATATGCATTTAATTCGTGTAAATTATATTTTTTTTATAAAAAATGTGTTTAATTAGTTAAATAAATGAAAAAAACGCGTATTTCCTTTTTATGAAGTCTATGTACGGTACACAAAAACAGTCTACAGCTACGCCAAGAAATCCTCACAACTGTGAACCGTACAACGAATGCCTTCCACGCGAATCTAAGCCGTTCAAACAATGCTCCCCACCCTGTCCATCCGTTCACCATATAGACCCGCCATTCCAAAATCCCCCGATTTCTTGACGTTTCGGTACGACTTTTTCCCAACACGGAAACCTGGGGTCCACGACTTCAACGTTTCCGATCCCTTTATCACAAAATGGAAATCCCGAAAGTGACGCCAAACAAACAAAACAAAACAAAAAAAATCCGTCACTACTCAAAACGGATACCCTATTTGACTGGGACCCACTCGAGCTACGTGTCACTCTCAACACCCCCTCCACTGCATGGCTTCCCCCTCCTATCATAAACCAAACCCCCCCCCCCTACAAGCACACAATCCGAGGCACAGTGAACATCAATGGCTACCTCTCTTCGCCTCGTAATCCTCGTTCTCACCGCCCTTTCTCTTCTTCTCGGACAATCCTCCGCCGTCCGATCACGGCGTCATAATCCATGGGGATCGTCGATCAGGCTGCCGGAGGTGGTGTTGCAAGACGACGAGGAGGAGGACCAGGTCGGGACCAGGTGGGCCGTCCTCGTCGCCGGCTCCAATGGCTATGGCAACTACCGTCACCAGGTAAGGTTTTTTGTTTGTGGGTATTTTGGGAATAGTTCGAAAGTTAGTCACAGAAATGTTATGAGTGTGAAGGCAGTCGTTTACGTATCATGTTATCATTTTTTAAATATTTTTTAATTAATGAATCACGCAATACATCATGAATTAATATATATTTTTATTATTTTTAAAAAATAAGCCATGTGTAGATTATCACTAAGACCATCCCTAGAGATAGCTATGCAGTTTTTTTTTTTTTATAATTCTGAATTCAATCAAAACTAAATTTTTTGTATTTTTTTTAATAAATGATACTCATTATCGATTCATTTGGAGAAATATACATTTGACATTTTATAAAAATAAATAATACGAGACATAAGATTTAAAAAATAAAAAGCACTGATGGAACTACTTTTTAAAGTACTATGAATTGGTATTGAGTGTCACATTTTTCATGTCCCTAACATTATTGAAATGTTTTTGGTGTGACAGGCGGATGTGTGTCATGCGTATCAGATACTGAGGAGGGGAGGGTTGAAGGAGGAAAACATAGTGGTTTTCATGTACGATGACATAGCGAACAGCACGGAAAACCCAAGGCCTGGGGTTATCATTAATAGCCCCCATGGACATGATGTCTATGCTGGAGTTCCTAAGGTATGGATGGATATTATTAATCACTGTTACATTGACTGTTACATATACATATGCTTATGCTTGGCATCCAAACAGGATTACACGGGAGATGAGGTGAACACGAAGAACTTGTATGCTGTTATACTGGGTGACAAGGGTGCTGTTGAGGGAGGGAGTGGGAAGGTTATTGATAGCAAGCCCAATGACAGGATCTTTATCTATTATTCCGACCATGGAGGCCCCGGCGTGCTCGGTTAGTACTGATTACGTCTTGAGTCACTATGACCTTATTTGCAATCAATTATTAAACTAATTTTTCTTCAGCAAAAACTTTAGTTTTGGTTTCATTTATTGGTTTTTTGTTGGTTAGAAGTCAACATAATGATTTTTATGGAAAAACATTTGTTCTAGATGATTTTTCTCTTGAAGAAATCAAAGTTAGCTAACATGCATGTGTTTTTCTAAACACCCAAAGTGATCCGGTGTTTCAAAAAAAATAAAATACATAAATAAATCAGCTTTTAGTTATAAATAGTGGTCAAAGGAGTTTTTCATGAATTTATAAAGCTAATTTGAAAAGTAGACTCTTTTACCAAAGGAAAAGCCATGGAAAAATTGTTTTTGAAAATTGGTTCCAAAACACAGCCTATTGTTTATCAATTTTTTTAGTTCATGCCATCTTAGTATATAATTGAATCCATTGTCTTCCTTGTGTTTGTTTTAGGGATGCCCAACACGCCATACCTCGTCGCATCGGAGTTCATCCACGTTCTGAAGAAGAAACATGCTTCAAAGAGCTACAAGGAGATGGTGAGAAATTGGTTGCCTTTTCAATTCTCTCTCTTCTAGGACTGGAGAAGGCTGACATTTGTTGAATCTTAACAGGTTATCTATGTCGAGGCTTGCGAGAGTGGGAGCATCTTCGAGGGGCTTTTGCCTCCTGACATCAACATATATGTAATGACCGCGTCTAATGCTGAAGAGAGCAGCTGGGGCACATACTGTCCTGGGATGGATCCCCCTGCCCCGCATGGTTATGACACTTGCTTAGGCGATTTGTACAGCGTCGCATGGATGGAGGACAGGTTAGTGATTGCTCAGCTTATCTCTCTTGAATTTCAATTCAATCACTTGGAACCTCAAGTTTTATCACTAATGATAAATCAATTGTCAAACTGATTCTGCTTATTCCGTGCAATATTAGTTTTTAGATAATAGGTTCCAATCATGTTTTCTATTTAAACTACAACTTTTGGTTTTTATGTATCAGTAAAAGTCAAGAAAAATATTTTTTTTTTGAAAAAGCTTGTCTTAATGTTACTTTTAAAAATATGCTGGTTAAAAACAATGTTTATGAAAAAAAAACTGTTTTTGGAAAGAGTTACCTGATGGGAACATATGGATTTGGCATGGTGAATCATGAATTTCCCAATGATGGTTGTAGTTTGGAAGCAATCTGATAATCATGCAAAGATAAATTATTCAATTCACTCGAGGATCATGAGCATTCTCTCTCTCTTTTGCAGTGAGTCCCACAACTTGAAGAAAGAGACAATAGGCCTTCAGTATGAGAAGGTAATATAAAGTCCTTTGATCATTAAATCCATTGGAAACCAATATCTACTCCAATAATCTTGCCCATATTTTGCAATGTCGCTCTCTTACTTGACTCGAATCTAAGCCAGATAAATATGTTTTTTTTTTTGAATGTAGGTTAAGAATAGGACGTCCGCCGTCAATTACAGCGCAGGTTCTCATGTGATGGAATATGGAACCAAGAACATCAAGGTTGAGATGTTGTATCTGTATCAGGGGTTTGACCCGGCAAACGCGAATGCCACAGAGAATGTGTTGCCTCGTTACACTCATATGGAGGCTGTTAATCAGAGAGATGCAGACCTACTCCACTTGTGGCACAGGGTGAGTGCCAACTTTGATCTGTATTTTGAATAATTTGTCACATTTTTCATAATTTAAAGCTAATCCTGATTATCATCACCGCCATATCTAACATAGAAGTTTTAGCATGTATTTCTTATACTGATGACATAATGTATTTAGAAAATAGTTTACTTACACTCAAAACATAACACTTGTAAAATATGTGACTATGACAAGTAGTTGAGTTCATCATAATGTTGTGCATGACTTGAGTCTTTGCAGTATAAAAAGTTGGACGACCGATCAGAAGCGAAGGAGGCTGTTCTTAGGGAAATCACAGAGACAATGGTGCATAGAGTGCATCTCGACAACAGCGTTGAATTCATTGGAAAGCTCCTTTTTGGATCAGAGGCTGGAAATTCTGTTCTTAACGCCGTGAGGCCCTCGGGTCAGGCTTTGGTGGACGACTGGGGTTGCTTCAAAAGGATGGTAACAACATTTTTGAAACAGAGGAAACTTGCATTACTTCAAATTGGTCTATGTGAATGTTCTTATAGTTTCTGAAGTTGAAATTTTGGAACTACAGGTTCGCGTTTTCGAGTCTCAATGTGGATCGCTCACTCAGTATGGTATGAAACACATGCGCGCATTCGCGAACATCTGCAACAGAGGAGTCTCAATGAATAAGATGGAGAAGACCTGCAAGTCTGTCTGTAGCAACTACTTTCCAGGGCGATGGAGTCCGGTGAGCCGGGGTTATAGTGCTTGATCTCTCATACTGCCATGATATGTGGCATACAGAGAAAACATGAAACTTGTTGGGATTTCTCTTTAGAAGACCTTGGTTTATGTAAATAATAACTGCCTCTTCTGCTGTGACAGAGATGTGTCTATTGTGTTCTTTAATGCCGAGTTTGCAATCTTTATGACCATGGTTTGTGCTATCCTCGCATGATTCTCATTTTTCTTGAACAAAAGGTGATCCAATTCTTAGGACCTTCACCACCAATGATGGTTGCATGTTATCAGTCATAAAAAAAATCATCTTAGCTCATTTTTTAAAATAAAAAAATTAAGAAACATGGATTTCAATTACTGATTGACAGTGAATCGATTCATTCTCTCCTGTAGATGTAGGAAAATCTCCTTAACCGATTCTTGTTCTATTCATTATTTTGCTTAGATTTATTGTTGTTATGCAAATCTAATCTAAGATACGTACAACATAATTCCTCTTCACCCAAGGGTCCCACGTTAGGAAAATAATCTTCCTGTTTTGAATTGCAACTTGAGAGGTAATAACATCAAGTAATTCAAAATCCCTCTTTTGAAAAACATTGAAAAGAAGAAAGAAAAGAAAAAATAAAAAAAGAGTAGTGCATGGCAATGCTTGGTGGAATCTCAATCTTCTTGCAGCTGCTTTTTTTCTTTTTCTTTTTTTGTTTTTTGAACTTTGTGAAGGGATACATTCGCCAGACAAACTCCCCTTTCATTTGTCACTGATGGCTTTCCCTTTTTTTTGTGCTGATTAAACAATCAAATTAAAGGCGCCCAAATTTTTTCCATTGAGGATATTCAACAAAGAGCCCCCACTGTTCCCATAGGATCCCCATCATCAACAACTTTGTCTAGTAACCTGTTTTCAATTAACAATTAAATTTTTTTCAAAAAATCCATTCTGATCTTAAAGAGGATATTATTAAGAATAATAAAGGATTAAAGGATGTTTTGGTGGAAGTCTCACTCATTGCTTTTCTGAGGAAGGAGAGGAAGACGACTACCACCGCAACTCCGGCCAATGCGCCTACAATGATCGCCACCGTTCGACCGATGTCATCGTCATCCCTTGCACCTGGATTCAATTTTTTGAGTGGTGTATTATGACAATTGAAACCTTTTTTGGTTTCTGTAATACACTTGGCTTTAGAGATTCAGTGCCATACAGAGGTTAAATAAGTGAGGACTTGATGCATGTATAGAGTTGGACTGAAATAAAGATTTGTCAATGCAGTTTTAGGCAGAAACAAAATCAAGGGTAGCTTTTTTTATATAGATATGTGCAATTAAGCTTCTAGTACTGAAGTGGAAATTTTATTGTATATTCGTGAAACAACATTTGACTTGCAGTAAAAATAAGTAAAACTTAAGGTTTAGAGTGATACTAAATTTAGTTATTATTACTACCTTGGTGTATGATTGCATATGAAGACATGCACAAATTTAGAAGTGCATAGGGTTTATGTTGTCCACTTGATGTAGATAGATGATGTGCATAAATAATTAATCTATCAATTGATAAAGTCATAAAGACCATCAAAGTGTTGAATGGTCAAAAGTTGCATATGCAAATTCTTACTAGTCTAACAGTTGCCATCTAGTAAGTAACATGAGACACTTGTGAGACAAAACATAAAAAATTATCACAGTATCATGTACTAACCATGTGATTGTCAGGCATTTGTCTCTCATTAAATATGGTTCAAATTTAATAAAAATCAAGTTGAATATTTTAGGTCATGGGGCTCAAGTTATTTTCAATTAAAAACATAAATATTTAGAGATATGCCTAAAAATACGAAGCTATAATGCTAACTCAAGCAAACAGATACAACCTTATTAAAACTCACAATTAAAATAATACACTAGTGAACTCTTTTACCTAAACTAACATTTTTTTCATTTTATGAACTGAATTTTGATTAAATCGATAAGCAACTCTCATGTATATGGAAGAGGTTAACAAATCAATTCATGGGGAGCACGTTTATTAAAAAAAAAATCATTTTTTTCTCCCAAAGAATCTATTCCATCAACTGTTCCTAAATTGTATTTCGTCAAAAAAAAAAAAACTATTCCTAAGTTGTAATCATGTAATCCACCACTAACACAAAAGAGCACCCACCCATTATTCCAACAGTGCTCTCACCAATCCTTGCAAAAAAGAATCAGATCCCCAGAATACAAAACCGACATAATTTAATTTTATTCCAAAGTTTCCACCACACAAACATGCTCAAGCAAAATCAACTAGCCCTGATATTTATTTTTATACCATCCGAAAATATGATATTTATCTTTATATCATTATAAACCTTCTATTTAATTTCACATACCATTATAAACCTTCTATTTAATTTCATATTTATTCAAAAGTTTTAAATCTTTGCATATTTGTCACTAATTAAAAAATATTTACGCATATACTATAAAAAATTTATACAAAAAAAAAAAACTTCAAAAAAACATCCCAAACTATTTAGGAGAGCTAAAGTGACTACAACTACCTTCTCTAACATTTTGCATGAGTATTGATATATTTAGTCTATTTCATAGTTTCGTCTTTAATTTAAAGCGGTTCCCCCAAGCATTTATACACTGTAATAATACATCATACATTACACTATCACAATGTAAACTGCATTATCTCAGTGTATAAAAAATAATTATTTTTCATTTTTTCAATAAAGTACTAGTGTATCTTATATATACTTTATTTTTTATAACAATATGTATTTGAATAGATGAATATATATATATATATATACCCGAGTGATAGCGTGCGGTCGGTGCGGATCCGACGTGCGTCGTCCGATCGTGGGTCCATCGCATCCAACGGTCGATGTGAATCGCCCTCGACCGTCTGATGCGATGGACCCGTGATCGACGGCCCGTGGTCGACGCCGCACGACCGCACCTAATCACTCATATATATATATATATATATATATATATATATATATATATATATATATATATATAACGGAAGTGATTAGGTGCGGTCGTGCGGTCGGTGCGGCCGCGATCACGGGCCGTTAATCACGGGTCCATCGCATCGGACGGTCGGGTGCGAATCACGTCGACTGTTGGATGCGATGGACCCGCGATCGGATGGCCCGTAATCGCGACCGCACGACCGCACCTAATCGTTTCTGTATATATATATATATACTGAGTGATAGCATGCGGCGGGCCGCATGGTGCGGATCCGACGTGCGTCGTCCGATCGCGGGTTTATCGCATCCAACGGTCGATGTGAATCGCACCTGACCGTCTGATGCGATGGACCCGTGATCGACGGCCCGTGATCGACGCCGCACGCGATCGCACGCCGCACCTAATTACTATATATATATATATATATATATATATATATATATATATATATATATATATATATATATATATATATATATATATATATATACGACCGCGAATGAACGTGCGGTCGTGCGGTCGCACCGTGTCCGCGCAGCCGTCCGATCGCGGGTCCATCGCATCCAACGGTCGACGTGCGAATCGCACGTCGACCGTCCGATGCGATGGACCCGTGATCGACGGCCCGTGGTCGACGCCGCACGGTGCGGCCGCCGCACCTAATCGGTGCTATATATATATATATATATATATATATATATATATATATATATATATATATATATATATATAGATACGGTGCGGATCGTGCGGATGTGCGGCGTCGACCACGGGCCGTCGATCACGGGTCCATCGCATCGGACGGTCGGGGGCGATTCATCTCGACCGTTGGATGCGATGGACCCGCGATCGGACGACTCACGTCGGATCCGCACGACCCGCATATTATCACTCGCGTGTATATATATATATATATATATATATATTCGCAAAAAAAAAGCAGAAGACCGAGGACGGACTGCACGAGACTGGACGTATCAAGCTCACCTTTAGCGGAGGAGGAGAGCGGGTAGTACCCGGCGGCCCAGTAACTGGCGTAACACTGGGCGAGAAAAACGTCCGCGGCGACGGCCGCCCCGCACGCGTTCTTGAGCTTCCCCACGGCCTCGGCGAGGCATTTCCCGCAGTCGTCTGCGCGTAAATCCCCCAAACACTGCGCAAACCCCTCCACTGACCCGGAACTGCTCACCCTGAACCCGACCCCGTTTTCAAGGTCCCCCAACACGTCGTCCCTCCTCCTGAAGAAGTCCCCGTCCGAGCTCAGGCTCTCGCTGCACTTCTTGTACACGAGGGTCGTGTCGAGCGTCCCAATGAAGGACGGGTCGCTCTCGTAGCGGAGGTAGCACCCGTCGAGTTGGATGGTCGCGCCGAGGGCGTCGGGGGAGCAGAGGAGGGCGAGTTGGGCTATGGCGCTGCTGATGCAGTTGAAGCAGTCCGGGTTGGAGAGGTCGCCGCGGCATTGGTAGAGGCCGAAGAGGGGGGAGGAGGAGGACGAGGAGTTGGAGGAGAAGGTGTTGTAGGAAGATTGGGAGGCGGAGTTGGCCATGGAGGAGAGGAGGGAGTTTAGGTTGGTGTGGAATGAGGAGGTGGGGTCTGAGGAGGTGGTGGAGGTGGTGGTGGAGCAGCCTTTGTAGATGAAGGTGCTGGCTTTGGAGACTTGGAGGTGGTGGATGAGGAGGAGGAGGAGGAGGTGTTGAGTGTGGTGGGAGGTTTTGAACATCTTCTTTCTCTCTTGGGTTGGTGTTTTTTTTTTAGTTGTGTTTCTTTGGTTCTTTCATGTTTTGTGAGTGGTGTATAAGTTTCCAATGGTTCACCTAGCAACAGTATGCTTCTATTGCTCTACCACAACCCCGTTTTTACGGTCTTGTTTTCTTTTTTGTTTTGGGCTCGGACCCCGTGGGAAAGGGTATTGTCGCCCATTGAAAGGTGTGTTTTTAGTAACTCATGAATGATTTAGTTTGATTAATTGACATGATTGTCTAGTTTGATCTCTGAATTGTTTAATTTAATTGTAAATTTACTTGAACTTATTAGTTTAATTCGATACAATCATTGCAAATCAATTTAGTAAACAACATTATTATCATGTTAAGCATTCACATGCTGACTCTTTATTTAGCCACAGTCGCGTGTATTGCATATATTTAATAAACTTCTATTTGGATATTAGCATGAGCTATAACACGATAGATAACTACTATAATATAGAAAAATGATGAACTATTTTTTGAGTGGTTATGTTTGCAATTATTCTAGTTCGGAAACACAATAATGAAATTTTTGTTGTTTGATTCATCATGAATAAGTGTTGTGAATAACAAATGTTCAATAAAATGTGAATAATGATTTTATATATAAAATGTGAAAAAATGATTTATAAAAGCTGAAGACATGTGATTTAAAATGTAGGCTCTCATATATTATATTATTAATTAAAATAGATTGTATGAAGTAACACAATTTTAAGAGGATCTAAAATATCAATACCAATTTATTTTCGCATATTCAGACATAGCTATGTCCATCTATTAAACAACCTGAAATTCATATAACCCCCTGACTTTTCCTAAACACTATATAATCCCCTGACTTTTCCTAAACATAAATCTAAATAATCCCATGAGTTAAATTTATGTTAACAAATGAGAAATATTATATGAATATTATGTTTGGTTAACCCTGACTGAAAATACAGTATATCAAAAACCCTCTACAATATGTTGAAAATATAAAAAATTATTTATAAATAATATTTTTATCCCCCAAATATGATTTTATAACCTATTGAGATGAGTAAAATCATCACTTACAAAGAGATTTTCACATTTTTAACAAATAATAAGAGTTTTTTTGTATACTGTATTTTCAGACAAAGTTAATAAAATAAAATATTTCAGAGACCATTCCCCATATGTCAGCAGAAGTTCAATTGATGTGATTATTTGAATTTATATAAGTGTTTTGAATGAGTTATATAGATTTCAAGAAAAGTCTAATACATGGATTACAAACTTTTCACGTAAGGTTATTTGGATTTATCCCTAAAACTATCATACGAAATAGTGGATTGAAGGCAATAAATTCATAGTTCGACAAATATAAATAAGAATGAGAGGTATCCAATCACCCAATTTTTCTGCATTATTCGAAAAAGATTTGGAAGTACTCTGGGTGTTTCTTTTTGGGGTTTTTGTTGACTATAATAGTAGTAGGGTTGGGCTGGGCTGGGCTGGGCTGGGCTGGGCTGGGCTGGGCTGGGTTGGGTTGGGGGTAGGAGATGGCTCTTCTTTTGGGGAGATGGAGTAGCCTTTGTGGGGAAAAAGAGGGAGACCAATTAAATTAATGTTTGTGGACATCTTTGGCTCTCGCTACTACTACTTTTTGACAGGATTTAACAGTGATTCAGATTCTTCTTCAGCTTTTCTTTTTCTCTTTTTTTTCTCTCTCTCTCAATCTTCACTGCGAAAGATTGATCTCTCATTTAGACCGAATTGTTATTCTTTAAACACCATGTATACATTAAAGCTCTTCTTAGTAAGATGGAAGAGGTATCACTTTTTTAATAAGGGAATTTGGGTTCGAATCTTGTCACATACTAATAGAGAAAGATTTGATCAATAAAAAAAATTACCCAAAAAAAAAAACACCATATATACATTACTCATGTAACCTCCAACCTAGGAGGATGCACAGCCATTTTTGATTTATTTTTGAGTTTTTTGTGAGCATACTATCAAATAATGTTATTTATTTTTATATTACCACAAATAATATATTTATTTTAGTCTCTGTAAACTATATGATTTAGTGATTCATCTTTCACTTCTTCATATTTCAGTTTAAGTCCATGAATTTAAAGGGTATGTTTCTTATTAATCCCTGGGATGGATTTATCCCTAAATTATTTGGTTTTCTTTTTAGTCCTTGAGAGGGACTAAAAAGAACATATCATTTAAATCTAGAGACTCAAACCGAAATATGAAGAAGTGAGGGATTGATCACTAAATCCTATAGTTTATGGTAGGGGTGGTAAACGAGCCGAACGAGCCGAACTTTGACATGTTCAAGCTTGGCTTGTTTATAAACGAGTCGAACCGAACCGAGCCGAGCCGAGCCGAACTCACGAGCCTCAACGAGCCTAGCGTTCTTCTTCATTTTAGGATTTTTAGGGATTGAAAACAAATTTTTAGCCTAAATGAGTCAAGTTCATAAGTTTAAACGAGCATAACTTTGTATTAATTTAATATTATGATTTTATAAAGGAGTTTAGTCAAGCTTCAACTAAGTTTTAATAACACAAACGTGTTGAATTTGAACATAAAATGAAACTCGATACAGGTCCCGAACCTAACCGAACTTTAAAACTTGTTCAAGCTCGCTCATTTGTCTAAATGAACGAGTCTAAACGAGCTCAAACCGAGCCGAGCCCGAGCGGCTTAGTTCGTTTACCAACCCTAGTTTATGGGGACTTAAAAATAAAAAATATTTTATTTTTATACCATTACAATTTTTCTTAATAAAAAAATGTACCCCTCTTTTATCTTTTTTAACCTAAATGAAATTTAACCATTGTTAGTTCTTAATCAAGAAGTAAAAATGATATAAATAACCTCAACATAATATGTTTCATAATGTAAATAATTAAATATCATAATCTAATTAATTTCTTGTTCTTTCTAAATCAATTATGAGACATTTAACTTTATCTCTTCTTTCTTTTTCTTCCAATCAAGATTTTTTTTTTTAATTTAATTTATCATTTTATAATATATGAGATTAATTATTCTCAAAATAATTTTATTTCATTTGTACTAAATATTAATAAATATTATATCTTAGATAATAAATAGTTTGTATATTTAATTTTTATGTTTGGATTTTAGATGAAATTTATCATTTTCATGTTAAAATTAATATTTTTTTATTTTTATAAATATTGTATATGGTAAGGTAAAATATACAAAATAAAAAATAAGGGTAATTTGGTCATATATCCAAGACTTTAATGATTTTAATAGAAATTTAGATGAAAATTAACTAGGATGGTAAATATGCATAATTTCTACATATTCCAATGGTATAAAATTAAATAGGTTATTTAGAATGGTATAAAAATAATAATATGTTTTTTTATGATATACATTCAAAAAACCATTTATTTTTTATTAACAAGGAATGGCATTTTGTGAGATCAACTGCATTTTAGCATTAAAAAGACTAATTTCAAATATTTAAAATAAATTTATTATGTCCTAATAAACATATTTTGATATCAAACAATTACATCTAAACTCCTAACTATCTGAAAAATATTCACTTTAGCCTCGAATGTCTGTTGCTCTCTTTGTTGATTGAGCAATCAAAACAATGATTTGGCCTTAAATGCAGGAGAAAATTTATGAGCAACAAAGAACCTAATAGATCTTTACGAAAACTAGTAGTGTTTGATTTAAAATTACGTTTGAAATCCAACTTTCAAAAAACATGCTTTTCTTTAATTTTCAAAAAAATAATTTACACTACAAAAACTTGGTTTTGAATTGTTTAGTTTCACGTTTGACTTAAAATAAATTTTGAAACACAGAATTTACCAACATGTGCAATCAAATGCTGCTTAAACCTAAAACGAATCTCAATAACCAAAAAGTAAGCCCTAATATTTGTAATGAAGCAAAATAGTTAGTGCTCCAAATCGATCCTTTTGTTAATATTTATAATGAGCAATGATGCATTCAATATAATCATTCCTCCAACCATTTTTAACGTCTTAACCGAGTATATATGAGTTCTCTGATAGGATATATACGCGATTAGGTGAGTATATTTAGTCAACTAAAGAAAATACGAAAACTATTCATTTAATTTTTTTATTGTATCTTCATTTTTTGGATAAGTCTGTACTTTATTATATTTATACATCTTCATATGTAAATAATCAAAATGGATTAGAACAATAAAAAAAAGACAGTAGAAAGCACTGTTTTTCCTAACACTGCATGCGGATTCTTAATTCCCGTGAGGCCGTGATCAATCCCCCAAAAGGGCCCATCTTATCCGTTTGGATGCACGATTTGGGGATGATTTTATTTTTTGAAAAGCTAAAATCTCAAAATCGTGCAGTCAAACGGGTTGGATTCCGGCGGAATCAAAAGCTGGATTCCTTTTAATTTCTCTATCGAAATCCGTGTTTTAAAAAGCTCAGAAACTGTGATTTTCGGTCGGAATCGATTTTTTGAATTGAAAATCAACTTTCTCTATCAAACATTAAACCCCTTTCAAATATTGATTCCTAAATTAAAAAAAACATCTCAAAAAAGTCAAGGTCTAAAATCATCTTAAAATGCAGCTTTATTCCAAAATCTACTTTTCAATATGTGTTTCCAAACGGAGCCTAGTCAGGTTGTGGAATGCTTAATTGCATTATATTAAGAAAAAAATGATACGTCGGGTCTCTATTGCAGTTTCAATTACAATCCACATTAGTTTTTTTTTAAATCATACACTCTCCAATTGAAGTATATATTGTTTTATAAAATGAAGTGTATATTGAGATATATTAATGTATTTTTATTTATATTGAAAAATTTTAAAAAATAATTACGTTATACATCATGATAGATACACATACACATTGATAACGCAATATATATACTATGTTATCATAGTGTATAGAGTTACAAAACAAACTGCAAATTAGACTAAAGTGTATCAATGTTTTATTAAAAATATGAAACAATACTTTCTGCGTGTAATATCTCCCCAATTATAAATACATATTCAAGTAAATAGTAAAAGACAAAAACAATGCCCAAAAAAATAAAAATAAAACAAGATTAGTCATAGATGATGATGACAAATCTATTGATGATGACAAGTCTATTAATACATGAAGCAAGTAAAAAAAAGCTGGTCTTCAAAAATAAAAGAGCGCTCTCTCAAGGGAGTCTGCACAATTCATCATCATTCTTTGTACATATTTTTCAAAAGAGTGATGTTACACATGATATTTTTTTTTTAGTTTCAGTTCTAATCCGATATGCATAGATATATCAATGAAGTATATATTTATATTAACAAGATATATACATGGATATAATTTTTTTATGTTTTTAATAAATGCATCTATGCAATTTATTGAAGCATATAATTCTTTTATAAAAACATGTATCACATTAGATGATGTATACTATTTATAAAAAAAATTAAAAAATGCGTGTAGATTAAAATTGAGATTGAAAAAAATTACACGTAGCATTATCATTTTAAAAATAAAAATAAGGAAAAATTAATTAGAGGTCCCCTAGCCTATCCCTAATTATTTTTAGGTCCCTAGACTTTTTCAAAATATTTCTAGGTCTCTAACATCTTATTTAATTATTTATGAGTCCAAACTAACAGCTGCCGTTTGCTTCATCCGTTAGCATACCTAATATACCCCTTCAAGAATTGGTTTTTCCCCTCCCTTCTTCTTCCCCAACCCTCCGAACACTCCATTCAAAACCCTAAGTTGCATTGAACACCCTCCCATGGCTAAATAGAATAAATAGATAAGTAATTATGCAATAAAATAAAGGGTTTTACTTTCTTTAATAACAGTTCGTATGTCATAGTCTCCATTTTATTTATTTTTATTTTTGCTTTTCATCAACCAATTAATCACCCATTGGATAATGTTACATCTAGTTTATTTTCTGGCCCTGAATTTAGTTTATAAGTGTTTTAAAATTATTAAAAATAATATACATTATCTAATGAAGTGCATGTACTATATGAAAAAATAGAGTACAATGCATTTGGACCCCTCAAGTTTTAAAAAACCTATAGAAATACTCCCTAAAGTTCAAAAACATGCATTTACACTCATTGTTATGATAATTTTATGTTAAGATGGGGGCAAAAACAATTTAAAATTATGTTTTTACCCTTAACTCTTTAAATAATTACAAAAAATCAATTAATTAATTATGTATATGCTTTACAAATACTGATTTATACAATATTAGCTCTTCAAATAAATTTGAATGCATTTTTATGAGAATTTGGTCATACAATAATTAATTAATAGGTGAAAACAACAAAAACTGAGGTGAAAACATGATAAATATCTAATTGAAATGGTAAAATTATGTTTTTATCTCATCTTATAATGTTAAATCTAAAAGCAAGAGATGTAATTGCATTGTTTTAAAGTATAGGGGGGTATTTCTGCAGATTTAGAAAACTTTAGAAGGTCTAAATGCATTTTATCAAAAAAAATAAAATATATACTATAATGGATTACATATATGCATTTATAAAAATTATAAAAAAATTTATCAAAGCATATAACTTTTAAAATAAATATATACTCTGATCATTTTCTATCAACGCATACATGAGACCGGAATAAGTGTGGTAATAACATATCTGTCGCAGCACTCCACCCATTACATCTCATAAAAAAAAAACAACCGTTCTCACCGCCAGTGATCATATTCGAATCATTTCCAAAATCCCCCCGACCCCAAAAAAAACCATAAAAAAGGACCCCTCCTCCGCCGTCAAATCCGGCGGAGGCGGCGGCGGGAGAACCCCCGGGCGGCGGCGATCCGGCCACGGACGCTCTCGAATTCGGAGATCCGGCAGGGGATGGTGATCCCCCCGGGGTGGTCGTATCCGAACTCCTCCTCCGCCTCCTTCAAAAGCCCCCCAAACAGGGGATCGTTGAAGTACATCACCGGCACCAAAAACCGGCTCGGCCGGTCCTCCGCCCCCTTCCACCCCACGTACACCGCCATGTACCCCTTCGGCACCGCCGCCTCCGCCTCGCTGGCGGCGGTCCGACTCTCCCGCCGGACGACGTTCGCCAGAGCTTGCGCGCCCAGCGGAGGAACTTCGCCGTGGTGGCTGTCGTTTTGTTGACGTGGATGTCGTGCTCCGCGGAGGAGAGTAAGGGGCGGTAACCGGAACGGCGGGGGTTTCGCTTTGGGAGCCATCCGAAGAGGGCGGAGAACCTCCGCCCGATCTTGAAGCCCCTCGTCTTCTTCATTCGTTCAGAGAGAGAGAAAAGAGTGTTCTCTATTGAATTGGAATTGTTATAAAAATGAAGAATCCGAGAATGGATCCACTTATAAAAAGAGAGAGGAAGGAAAGTCGGAGTGAAAATTCACTTTAGTCAACTGATGGTTCATTAAGTTTTAAGCACGTGCCTTCCTCATGTGTTTATTTGAGTGATTTGTTTGTCTCAATAAAGACAAGTTATTTTGAAGATGGATAATTATCCTATCATAAATAAATAAATATATCAACGTGTTTGATTGACTTTTTCATTGAGAAAAGTTATAATAATTTTTTTTTTTTTTGTTATTTGATTGATTGTTGATTATAGATAAAAGAGTACTGTAATTTTATTTATTTTTGTTATTTGGTTAACGGTTGATAGATTGTGGATAAAAGAGAAATAAAATGTGCGTAATGATTTATAAAAAATAAAAAAAATATTAGGCATGTGAGTCTGCTAAATTATAAGAGGAGATGATATATGATTTGACATGTGAATTACTTTACACAATAAAATCAAATAATACAATTCTAAGATAATCTGAAATATCAATTTTAATTTATTCTTACATTTTTGATATAGCTATACCGACTTATTTCATGCGAACACGTGTATTTTGGGCTCATTCATTCATATTTTATCATATTCCACATTTATTCTCATATTCAAACAGTGGCAAAGGTAGAAATGTGGCTTGGATAAGTAGCTTTTTTATTATTATTATTGATAAGAGAATTTAGAATATCTGATGTACCCAAATTGAATGCCCATGATGAAGCTCCAGTGGTTGACATTTAATTGACAGGGTTAGTAAATATTTGATCTTAATTAATATTGATTGACAATTTTATATAGGATTTTCTTGTTATAATTTTAGGAGGAAAATTTTTAAGCAAGGGGTTGAAAAAGGTGGCTAGCTAAGAGAGCCATGAAAAAAATTCGTTAGTATCTTGTAGGTCTTGTATCTCATGGATGTCCATTAATTTTGACTTGTGTATATATGTTTAAGTCGAACCACGTAAATTTATGTTTTTTGTGTGATGTGGTACATGTTCCATTCTTGGTGTATAATATTTATGGGTGATTACTGGAAACATGTTTTCAACAAGTAATTTACTAATTAAAAAAAAAACTCTAAAAAAGGCGTAAAATCTCCTTCCATAGAAATCTAAATAAATGGTAAAGAATAAGGTATTAATAAAATTTAGTTCAGATCAAATGGTTGCTACAATGAAATAGATTGAGTAGAATTACCAAACTGATCCTAACTTTAGCTTAGTCACCCAAAAATCATGTGTATGGGCTAAGCAGGTGAACATGAACTCTATGCCTATTGAAAACAAACCTGTCTCTACCCAAAGAAGCAACCCCCTGTAAAAAGAAAAGGTCGGAAGCATTCATTTTGAAAGAAAGTTGGTGTGGTCCTAAGATATGACCAGGTCCTAAGATGAGACCAGGGTCCGTAGACCATTTTAATTTGAACATTATTATACGCACAATCCATGAGACTCACGTGCATCCATATATCTTAATAGTTATCTAATGATATACATATTTTTTCAAGATAAATATATGTTAGTTAATAATTTTTGAATTCATGTAATATATTATAAAATTATATATATTATTTGATAAAGTTTCTATTTAAAAAAAATCAAAACTGCTCTGATGGTCCCCAACATTACTTTTTATATGATAATGAATCGGAAACGTCCATTTGTTTATTTTGGAGGATATGGAAAATTTGAAGAGGAGATAACAACTACAACCCAAAAGTAATGGTCATTAATAGTAAGCACATTAGTGTGAAGAGACACGATGCTCTTAAATAGTGCAACTAAAGTCACACTAGCTCAAGACTCACAACCAAAAGTAGAATAAGAATGAACAACTTAAAGATGAGGGAAAATTGACAACTTGATATTCACTACAAGAGACAAGCTTATATTCAAAATTAGGCTACTAGAGACAAGCTTGCACAAGTGTATGTTTTAGGTGGTGTTGGGATTTTTGTAGAGTGAGATATATTGAATTGAGTTGGTGAAAATGATAGAGAGGGTCTCCTTTTATAAGCAATGTTGGTATGGGGAATAGATTATAGGAAATTGGTGTACATAATAATGACTTGTGTGGTGTACCAATGCATGGGTAAGTGTAGATATTGGAAAAATGTGGTCAATGTGATTTACCAATGCATAGGAAATATAAGGCTTATGGGAAGTGATGGTCTATGTATAGGTAAATGGGGTTCTTGAAAATGATGGTCAATTTGGTTTTTCAAGTCCTGAAAAATGGTGGGTGTCATAGGAAATGAATGAGGTGGTTGGTAGTGGAAAGTGTAGGAGATAAACACTTGTGCAAGTAAGTCAATAATGCCCCACACAAAATACAAAGTTGCATCACTACATCACTCAATATAAAAATCTAAGATAAATAGATAGATAGATAACAAAGTTCACTTTAAAATTTCACACTCCCCCTTAAAGTGAACTTTTGGGTACAAGCCCAAGTTTGACTCGTAAAAACTCGAACCGAATGGAAAGCTCGGACCGAAGCTTAACAACCTCCCATTCATCGTTGCCAGTGACGATCATGTCATCCACTTATAAGAGAACAATCATGTGGAGACACCCTTGCTTCTTCACAAAGAGACTAGAATCGGAGTTAGAAGCACAATATCCACAAAATTGTAAATACTCCACAATTTTACTATACCACGCCCTCAGTATCAGAGCTACAAGGGTTGTAGTTTAGTGCTTTTCAAGATTCTCTTGGTGAAGAAGTTTGTTCGGAGCTTCAAAGATGGATTCGGGAGGTCGTGTTGGCGGACTTGGCTTTGTGGTGCTTTCACAAACCAACTACAAGAGGTGGAAGTCATGCATGGAGTCCTACCTTCTTGGTGAGGACTTGTGGGAGGTTGTTGGTGGGGTGAGAAGGAGGTTCCGGAGATACGCCGGAGAACGCTAATGCATTGAAGAAGTGGAAGACTTCTAATGCAAAGGCGGAGTTCATATTAAAGAGATCGGTTTCCGAAGAATTGTTCGAACACATCATGGATTGCATTATTTGAGAGCCTCGTGTCTCTTCACAATTAGATAAAGCTGAAGTTGAATGGGCAAAAAAATAATAACGGAAATGATATGTCCAACCCCAATTGTAACCACAGTCAACAATCGCAATTTACATCTTTTTTTTGTAAAAAAGAAAAAATCATACATTATTCCATTAAAGTACATGCTATATAAAATAAATTATATATAGTAAAATAGATTGAGTATATCAATGCTTAAGACATAAATAATACAAGTCGAACAAAAGGCATTGATTTTTTTTTTCTATTTTATTTTTGCAATCCGTTTTGTTTTATTTTATTTTATTAGAATATCAGCTATAGAGCACATCCACATTGAAAATGCACGGGATTAGCGATTAGTTTTTCCAATTAATGGAGATTAGATTTTTCTGATAACTTTTTATCTAATAATATTTTTCTAGCTTTATTATTATCATTGTTTATCTTCCAAATGAAATTATATAAGAACATCTCTAGACATGTTTACTGCGCTCGTGATTTTCTGATTTTATCACTTCAAGATAAGCATTGTGTATGAGATGTTCTATAAGATATTAAAATTAGTCATGGGTCACTTCCCAACAGAATTAATCTTCCCTGCTCTTTTGCCGGAGCATATCCCATTTGTAAATGCCATAGAGAATCCTTATGGCATCCAATGATATCATGCCACGTAAATGAAATAATTTTATTTAAGTTATTCATACACGATTACTATGTATATCAAATAAAGTATGATATATTTTACTGAGCTGATTTTTTTTCACTTTTGTTGTGTTCTCTCAGATCTGACGTGACTTTCACACAAAGGATAATGTCATAGGAATCCGAATTTTGAGGGGAGAAGTGGACGCAAAAAAAATTCCTACTAACTTTTTATAAATAAATAACTCATATATTAGTTATCATGATAATGTAGCATAATGACTTGGAACATTTCTAATCATGCTTTTCAATGAATTTATTGAGCATGAAGAAAATTTAATTTTAGAATCATGTCTACTCCAACCATGCTCTCTATTTGTTTCTTAAAGTATTTTTATTAACACCTTTTTATTAAAAAAATATAGTGGATAAATGATCTAAACATAATGACCAAGTCAGAAGGACCAAGTTATGAAAAAGATTATCCAACCCCACTCCCCATTCGGATCCTAAAAAGTTTTTTTTTTTTTAAGCATTGTTTCCGGAGATTTAATGTGAGGGGAGTCACAAAAATAAACGCGTGGGAGAAGAGTTTGGATGCAAAGGCGAAAATATTATTTGGATCCACGTTTGACTTTAAAAACATGTCTAAATGCGGATCACCTTAGTTGTAAACTTATGTCCTGTTTAGATCCGCGGTGGTGTGAATTCCGCAGATCCAAACGACTTTACCGCTTCTGTTATAGTGTCATTTAGGCTCACGGTTTTTAAAAAATCCTGGAAACATCGCTTTTTCCACAATGGCATTGTCCCCCTGTTTTTTAGAAAATGGGCGTCTCCACCTTGGTTCCAAAAAGATCATAGACTCCAACTACAAAAGAAGAGCTCCAAAAGAAATGAAATAGACCAAAATACATCTTTATCTCACCATGCATGTGACGTGAATAACATACTTTTCCAACACTAATCCGTGATTTCACCACTGTTAATTGCCATTCACCATTGTGTTTCAGGTGATCTTCTCACACACAGACGTTGCCTGGCTGATACTTGAACTGCAATTCCATTTATATATATATTTTTTTGAAAAATAGGTAGATATTGCTATCCCGATTTCATTAAAGATTTCAAAGTACAACACTGAAGGATGTGAGAGGAAATAGAGAAGAATATAACAAGTCACTAAGTGAACATAATAAAAGGAAGGGGAGATAATTCTCGACGGTGAGCCCGGTTAGAGATATTCAACCGGGCTTGACCCCAAGAAAATTACCCGTTAAACCTTGATCCTCAAGCGTCCGTTATCTAAGTGCACCTCCCTCGCACCCGCCACGCACCGACCCCAATATATTTGTTATGAATTAAAAATGAATAGCAACCAGAAATAACTTCTTTCAATGTCACATGAAAAACACAGTCCCACCCATTCTTCTAACTACAGTGATCAATGTTAGATCCAATCAATTTTTATCGGTTCCTAATTAAACTTTCTTGATAAAGGGGGCCAACCTAGCTTTGTGTCTCCATCGCGCTCTCATTTTTTTTCAAATAAGTGAATGAAAACTTTTGAAAATTGCAACATTATATAATAAATTGTAAAACTCGTGAGTTTTATCTTTTAAGTAGAGTTTTGTGGGATATTATTGCTTCTAATAGATGTGTTTCAATCAACTCGGCATGTCAATTTTGTTGGGAAGTGACACTCCCACGACTCATTTTCTTGTTCCCACCACTTCTTTTTCCTGTCCCCCCACCCACTTTAGACCTACTTGCTCCTTTTCAATTGGGAACAAGAATAAAACAGAATAGGAATCTCTCTGTTCCCTATGCCCTGTTTGGGGTGTAAAATAGATCACATTTTTGGAGTTCTCTTGTGGTAGCCAATAAGAGGATACCATGCAGACACTGTAAAAATTTTGTTCATCTTCTTAATAGAATTTACCATCTATATGACACTCTTATTAGCTGACATAGAAAATTCTTGTGTCAAAAGACAGGAATTCTCATCTCGCAAAACGGGGGCATATAAGGCGAGAAAAGGAAAAAAAAAACATATTTGTTTACAACACACACACCCAATAATTATTCTTGGATAACCTAATATAAACGCTAATAGTAATTATGAGAAAGAGGAGTCAAAATACCCTTTCCATATCTTATAAGCCCTCCTTTTGTGGGTGGAGGGCCCCTTCCCCTTCTACAAACTCTAATCCACAAAAACACTTGTGACAAACAAAACAAAAACAATTAATCTATCTATTATCCTAACCGGAATGTTTAAGCTTTTAAGTCCGTTTTTTTTTTAATTTTATTTCCAATTTTACCCTTATTTATATGATCTTTAGTTTTAGGTAAAAATAGAAAAAAATACATATTTTTATTAGTTTTATATTGAGACAAGGATGAAACAAAAATTTATTTATATATATATGCGTATATATAAAAGTTGAATAATATCATATTCATATCCATCAAATCTCAATATTTTTTAATAAGTTTTTTTGCATATATGTCCTTAAAAAATGAAAATTATCTATGAAGATTTGTTATTTACAACACCATCAAAAGAATTTAAATTGTGTATGAACACTATTTTTTTTTACCAATTTGAGGGATATTGATGGTTTAAAAGTTTTTAATGGGGGATTTTGACAGGGTTGGTTGAGGACTTGAGGGGTAAATATATATATACAAAAAAATCATTTTCACTTATAACCTATTTCTTTTCTTTGTAATTTTAAAATAAGTTTAAAAACAATTTATTTATTCATTATTAAATTTGATTATATTTTTTATGTACATATAATATGATATAATATATCGTATATAAATGAGTCATAAAAAAATTGAGGATGTTAATTTAGGACAATCGTTTTAAAAAAAAATTTATTTACATGCACATCATGCATGATGAAAACCAGTAGAAAATACCCTATAGCTATTTATCCCAGTATCCTTGATAAGGCTATGTCGCATGATACAAGAAAAATAAGGCACCATAAGCTTCAAATAGGAAAAACCATTAATTGGTCAGAATATAATTTAACAATCATGTTTTTTTTTGAAGAAACGATAGGCTGACGCCCAAAAAAATTTGGGTAAGATCCACCAGAGGTGGGTAGCCTTAACCGTGTGGTAACAGGTAAGCCCGAAGGCCTATCCCGTCCTTGTCAGGGGAGATGCCAACCGTCTCTCCTTTCAACGAACACTTTTAAAAGTGTGGGTCTGTCAGACAACCGAGTGACCATACCCAAACCCCTAGAAGGGGAAGGGACACGATCCTCTACAGCCGGAGACCCCCGTAAGGGATGATCCGGGCCGTCAATCACGCTCTGATCACGCGGTCATGTCGCATCAACCAGACTTTGGTGACTGACTCCTTTTGTTAAAGGATGCAGTTGTACGAGCCTATAGAACAGATCCTGTTCAAGTAAGGTCGTAATTTAACAATCATGTTAGAAAAACTTAACATAAACTTCAAGAATAATCTATGTATGTTATTGGATTAAAAATATTATTTCATACTAAAAAATATATTTGACCTACAACCCTCCCCCCTTCCCCAAAACACACACACATCCATCATAATTTACAAACATAAACAACTATTATCTAGTATTATCATTTAAAAAGTTATAAATCCTTATTCACCTTTAATTAGTCACTTGTCTTCAATTTGTTCAAGATATATAATAATATGATTTTTACATGGGACTATAGGAGTAATAAAAAGGCAAGGACGCAACCAAATAAACAAAATCTCTTATCCAACTTAGATTATCATTCCGGTGGTTCCCAATAGAAAAAAAATATTATAATTTGTTTTTTTATATTTGTTAGATAAAACCAAAAATATTCAAGCTTTCACCTCCTATAAATGTCTGGGTTTATCTATAGCAAGGTATAAATAGGACTTATTCAAGGTATTCTTTTTACAATCAAATTGAACAAAATCTAACCAAAAAAAAAATGATTCGAATTTCTATTCATATTTGGGGTTTATTCCCAAGCCAGACGAGGGTTTCATAATTTAAAATTAAGCACAGGTAGGATATCGATTTGAAAGACTCATGAGTCATGAGTACACAGGGGAGTATAAGTATGCCAATCAAAAGAGTGTACATTAAATCAAAATTTGACTTCACGTATGGCACAAAAATGAACAAACTCCACATCAACTTCATGTATGATCTGAAAACTCACTAAGCACTGTTAATAAAAGATCTCTTTTTATGGAGGCTCAGTTCCATTAATACAATGGGAGGTGTGAGAGACCAGAAATTATAATTTTGTTTATCATTTCCCTTTGATGCTGATAAGTGATAACACAAGATATGTTCTAAGCAGACCTATGAACTGGCATTCTTTGGATTCTAAACCTACCTTAAAACATTTAATGAGATTCCAAACTTACATAATCTATGCAACAAGGTTCTTGAATGCACAAATTCATGTAACAGTTTGTGTAGATACATTAAAAATCATACAGTCCTATTTTTTTAAAAGGGAACAGAACATAAACAATACACATATCAAAACAATGCTTTCACTCAGCAAAATATGTCAATCACTGTGTGAAGCTGCCATATTTCATTATAACAAAAGAATAACATATTTGAGTCAGTTAGGAAGACATCTTCCCCGGAAAAATTCTTTTAGTAAAAGGTACTGTAAAGTTCATGTATTACAAAAACTAATCTAAGTGAGCATTCCTTAATTTCGCAGCTTGCAGTAAGAAGAGAATCAATAAACAAACACGAAATAATGGCAAAGAAACAACATGAAGCATAATCTCATATAACATGACTTGCTTACAACAATAAAATTTTAATTCACGAGTCCATAGCAATGCAATGGTAAAGCATTTGGACTACATGAAAAAGTCATATTTGTGTTAAATGTATATATGTTAGGGTTAAGGGTATATTAGTCTTTTTCCGTTTCCCCTTTTGTACTATAAATATTGATACAAACCCTAATAATATTTTCGGTTCATTCTCTTCAATTGATTCTAACATGGTATCAGAGCTTGAATCCAATTTTTTTCTTTGAAATTCTTTTTCCCTGCGCGCCGTCCCCCCGCTGCCGCTGCCGCTGCTGCCCCCTGCCGACACGCAGCCCGCGCAGCTGCTGCCCCGCCGCTGCTGCCCGCGCCGCTACAAGCCCCGCCGCTGCTGCCCACGGCGCTCGTCGCTCAGATCCGCGCCCCTGCGCGCTCGTCTCGGTCGAGCCCGTCCGCGCTCTCGCTGCCCCGTGCAGCCTCTGTTCCCTGCGCGCCGTCCCCCCCGCTGCCGCTGCCGCCGCTGCTGCCGCTGCCGCTGCTGCCCCCTGCCGACACGCAGCCCGCGCAGCTGCTGCCCCGCCGCTGCTGCCCGCGCCGCTACAAGCCCCGCCGCTGCTGCCCACGGCGCTCGTCGCTCAGATCCGCGCCCCTGCGCGCTCGTCTCGGTCGAGCCCGTCCGCGCTCACGTGCCCGAGCGCCTCCGCGCAATTCCGAGCGCTCGTTTCGGTCGAGCGATCACGCCGCGCGAAGATTCCGCGCACAATCCCGAAAAATCCGGGATTTTACGTGTCTATCGCGGACTGCCGAGTCATCTCACCGAGTCGACTCGCCGGGTCAACTCGTCCGCACCAACTCGCCGGGTCAACTCGCCCGCACCAACTCGCCAGTCATCTCGTCCGGGTCAACTCACCCGTCCACTCGCCCAGGTCAACTCGCCGGGTCAACTCACTCTTTCGGTATTTTTTTTATCCGGCCGCTACGGGCTCATTCGGACTCCAAATATAGTCATATTGGTACTCATTTCGTTCAGTTTTTCGTTCTGCACGTATCTGTGACCTTATTTTCTTCATCCGAGACATATATTTTTTTGTTATTCTCGTTATTTGATCATTATGGCTACGGATAACACTCAAATCATCGATGTCAAGTTTAATGGTGAAAATTATGACACCTGGTCTATCAGCCTTGAACTTCAACTTGATTTTCGTCATCTATTGGGTCATGTTACTGGCACCACTCCGGCTCCTGTACTTGAACCGTCTCCACCGGGTTCTGATGAGACCACCATCAAGGCCACAGCTGAGGCATATACTAAGGCATTGTTGACATGGAAGGAAGCCGATTCTCGGGTGAAAGCCTATATTGCTTCCTCGGTTGTTCCAAATATTCGTAAACATTTGAAGCCATTCATTACAGCCAAGGAATATTGGGACTTTCTTAAGAATTTCTACACGCAGACTGATGGTGCTCAGGAATTCTATCTGCATCAGGCCATTTCTACTTCTTATCAAGGGGAGCTTTCTATTCGTGATTTTTATTCTCTTTTGTCTGATTACTGGGATCAACTCGCGCCTATGGATCCTCAGATGGAGGGTATTTTTCTGACACGCTATCGTGAGTACCGTAATCGTCAGCGATTATACCAATTCTTGATGCGTCTTCGTCCTGAGTTCGAGGCTATTCGTGCACAGATTCTTCATCGCTCTCCCAAACCGTCTCTCGATACGGTTCTTTTTGAGTTGGTTGCTGAGGAGACGCGTCTTCGCACTGTTGTCACTCCGCCTATCGCTAATCACAGTTCTGTCAATGTTGCACATCGTCAAGACAATCGTTCAACTCGGGTCACTTGCTACTATTGCAATAAACTTGGGCACGTGCAATCTGAATGTCGCAAGCGTGCTCGTGATGGTGCTCCTCTTGTTTATGTACCTCGCACTTCAGCTCCTGGAGTACTTTCTCCAGCGCCTCGTCCACTAGATCATGCATCATCCCGTGCACCAGCACCTCGGGCACCAGCCCCTCGCCCGGCATCATCTACAGTTCCTCCACGTCGCTATCAGCCTCGACCTGCAGCTGCTGTTGCTTCTGATTTTTCTACTGATCCACCGGCTTATTCTCCCTCTCAGATCACTGAGAGTCTTGCGCAGCTCCATCTCCAACAACAACAGCTAGCAGATATGCTTCGCTCAGTGACTGGTAGTGATTCATCTACTCCCTTCTCTGCTTCTACTGCGGCGACAGGTACCCTTACTTCCTCATGGATTCTTGATTCTGGGGCTTCCCATCATATGACTTCTCAGGCATCTTTTATTAGTCGTCCTACTCGCTTGTTTCCCACTCCTGTTATTCGTACAGCGGATGGAACTCCTCTTTCTGTGTCGAGTTCTGGTTCTTTGGTTGATCCTTCTCATCGTTTTCAACTTCCTGAAGTTTTTCATGTTCCAGGCCTCTCATTAAATTTGCTTTCGGTTGGTAAAATTGCTGATCATGATTGTCTCATTACCTTTGATTCTTCTACTTGTTTTGTACAGGATCGTCGTACGGGGAAGCAGATTGGGACAGGCTCTAGACGCGGTGGGCTCTACTACATGGATCATCTCCATATTCCCTCGCCTTCTGCAGCTTCTGCTCGCATGATTTCCTCTTCTCCTTCCTCCTTTGATATCTGGCACCGCCGTCTTGGTCATCTCTCTCCTCCACGACTTCGTTATTTAATAAATACTGGTGTTTTAGGTTCCTTTTCAAAAACTGAGCTTCAACCATGTGTGGGCTGCAAGTTGGCAAAACACTTGGCTCTTCCATTTCCTACTAGTAATAACATCTCTGCCTCTCCTTTTGATTTAGTCCACTCTGATGTTTGGGGTCCCTCCCCTATTCCTTCTAAAGGTGGCAATCGTTATTATGTTATTTTTATTGATGACTTTTCTCGCTATACCTGGATATATTTAATGAATAGCCGTTCTGAGTTGTTACCCATCTATAAATCTTTTGCTACAATGGTTGAAACTCAGTTTTCCAAACGCATCAAGGTATTTCGCTCTGATTGTGGAGGAGAATATTGTTCTCGTGCTTTTCGTGATTTCTTATCCTCACAAGGCACTCTACCACAGCTTTCCACTCCTTATGCTCATCAGCAGAACGGGGTTGCTGAGCGTAAACATCGTCATATCCTCGAAACGACTAGGTCCTTACTCCTTTTTGCATCTGTTCCTGTTCAGTTTTGGGGTGAGGCAGTTCTTACAAGTGTGTATCTCATCAATCGCACTCCTTCGTCTATCACTGCTGGCATCTCCCCCTTTCAGCGTCTTTATCACAGTCCTCCCGATTATTCTCGTCTTCGTGTTTTTGGATGCACGTGTTTTGTCCTCCTTCCTCCTATTGAGCGTACGAAGTTGTCTCCTCGTTCCGCTATGTGTGTTTTTCTTGGGTACAGTACTGAAATCAAAGGATATCGATGCTATGATCCTGTTGCTCGTCGTCTTAGGACATCTTGTCATGTCACATTCTTTGAGAATCATCCATACTATGCTCTTCGTTCGCCTCCTGTTCCTCTTCCCCCATCCACGGTTGAGGAAGTCACATTTTTGGATTTTTCTATTCCTGATTTCTCATCTTCATCTTCTGCTCCTGAGTCATCTATTCCGTCTGTACCTGACCACTCTTCATCGTCAGTCCCACCTTCACCCTTGCCGTCTTTGTCCACCTCTATTCATGATGATTCACGTGGGACGATCCCGTCTACTCCTACACTTATTCCTGATGCTGCTTCACCGGAAGACGATTCTGCTCCCGCACCAATTGCTCCTCGTCGCAATCCACCTCGCGCTCGTCGACCTCCTCAACGACTTAGCTTGGTTGCCTCTGATTCTTTTTCTCCTAGTTTTCAGTGTTTTCTTTCAGCTGTTTCCACTCATTGGGAGCCCCAATCATATCGTGAGGCTGTCGGCATTCCAGAATGGGAAGGTGCTATGGCAGAGGAGCTTAGTGCATTACAACGCACTCATACGTGGGACATTGTCCCACTTCCTCCAGGGACGACGCCTATCAGCTGTAAGTGGGTCTATAAGATCAAGACCAATTCTGATGGTTCGATTGAGCGTCACAAGGCTCGGTTGGTTGCCCGTGGTTTCACTCAGCAGCATGGTATTGATTATGATGAGACATTTGCTCCTGTAGCGAAGATGACGACAGTTCGTACTTTGATTTCTGTTGCTTCTGTTCGTCAATGGCCCATTTTTCAGCTTGATGTCAAGAATGCTTTCCTTCATGGTGATTTATCAGAGGAGGTTTACATGACTCCTCCTCCGGGTCTTCCTCATCCATCTGGTCATGTATGCCATCTTCACCGCGCTCTCTATGGTCTCAAGCAAGCTCCTCGCGCTTGGTTCGCTCGATTCACTGATGCTATATGTGCTGCTGGATTTGTTCCGAGTTCTTCTGATCCAGCTTTATTTGTTCACACCTCTGGTCCTCATCGTACTCTTCTGCTGCTTTATGTTGATGACATGATCATCACCGGTGATGATTCTTCTCATATACAGTCGGTCAAGCAACATCTTCAGCGTCAATTTGAGATGAAAGATCTTGGCAAACTTCGGTATTTTCTAGGCTTGGAAGTTGCTTCTGCTCCGCGTGGTTATCTTCTCTCCCAACGTAAGTATACTGCTGACTTGATCGACCGTGCCTGTCTGACTGATGATCGCATTTCTCCAACTCCTATTGAGCTTCATGCTAAGCTCCGGCCTGACGATGGAGAACCACTTTCTGATGTTACTCGTTATAGACAGCTTGTTGGAAGCCTTGTCTATCTCACTGTCACTCGTCCTGACATTGCATATGCTGTGCATATTGTCAGCCAGTTCGTCGCTGCCCCTCGTACTGTTCATTATGCGGCAGTTCTTCGGATTATACGCTATCTACGTGGCACTATATCTCGTGCCCTACTGTTACCGTCTTCTTCTGCTCTTGAACTTCGTGCTTATACTGATGCTGATTGGGCAGGAGATGTCACAGATCGAAAATCTACGACTGGTATATGTGTGTTTCTTGGTGACTCTCTTATATCTTGGAAGGCCAAGAAACAAGACATTGTTTCTCGTTCGAGTGCTGAGGCCGAATATCGTGCTATGGCATCTGCTACTGCTGAGGTCGTTTGGCTTCGACGCCTCCTCTCTGACATGGGCATCATCCTCTCTGCGTCTACTCCTCTATATTGTGATAACAAGAGCGCCATTCAGATTGCTAGCAATCCAGTCTTTCATGAACGTACGAAGCACATCGAGATCGATTGTCACTTCGTCCATCATCACTTTCTTGCGGGCACTATATCACTCCCATATATCTCTTCTTCTCTTCAGTTATCTGACTTTTTCACAAAGTCACATACCCTTCAGCGGCATGGCTTCTTGTTGAGCAAACTCTCGGTGTATGATCCACCATGAGTTTGAGGGGGGGTGTTAAATGTATATATGTTAGGGTTAAGGGTATATTAGTCTTTTTCCGTTTCCCCTTTTGTACTATAAATATTGATACAAACCCTAATAATATTTTCGGTTCATTCTCTTCAATTGATTCTAACAATTTGAATATTGAGGGAAGCTACCTAGTGTAAAAAAAATGGCAGATGAGACTTTCATTTTGCACCTAACAAAAATTGCAATTCATTATATTTGAAAATATCAAATCATGTCTTCCATAAAATTCATAGCCCAATCTAAAAATCATCCACAATTAAATGAAAAGGGAATTGTCATATCATAAACATTTATGGGCAACATCATTTTTCATCTTTTTTGCAAATATTGATGTCTGAGCAAGTAAAATACTATAAACAATTGTAAAGTGGTCCAATCTTTGATGGAATTATCCAGTCACCCAGATCATATTTCATTCATAATCCAAACCTTGCACAAGTCAGTAGTCTTTACAATCCAGCAGGTCTCCATAAATGAACATTCTATTATCATGACAGTTTATATCATCGTCTGTGCTACAAAATTGTAAAATAGTATCACTATACCATGACAATCCTCATACCGAAGGATGGAGCATCTTCAGATGGTTGATACAATTCTGATTTTTTAAGTGAAACGCAAACTAATCTTGGTTTGATAATAACTAAATAATCAACTGACATAGGTATGAAATAAAGATAACAATTAAACAAGTACATGATTTAATTGATCAACAAAAATGAACATACCTAGAACCCCACCTGGGGTGCTTTCTGGGTACCCACTCGACGTGACAACCGTACAATAAGTCATGGTACCATACTTTGAATAGGGCTCCAGGAGATTTCCAATAAGAAGTTGAAACCCTTGCACAGTAATACAGCGCAAACTTCTGATAGCGCTAGGTGGTTCTGTGCAGCAAAAAGGATGGGGATCAGATGGTTCAAGCCATTAGATTTATGTAACTTTTAAGCTGCGGAGCACACATGAAATGGCTCTAAGTTTGGACAATCTTGTCAAGACATCATTTATAACTTTAGCTACATTGATTGTTGCTAGAACTTTGACTCTTCGATAACTAAATGAAATATGACAATCTTTTTTCGGTTAGGTTCTTGCAATTTTTGTTCTCAGTATCTCAAGTGCAGCAAGATACCAGCAAAATATAGATTAAAAAATCAACACCAATGAAAATTGCCCAGGTGGATATAATTTTCTACAAATTTGAAGTGTTGCTTCCCATCACATCAGTCAGATAAGTGTAACACACTTAAGTTTCTACAGTAACCAAATTATTGGTATGCTAAATTGAATAACGAATCCATAAAAAAAAAAGAATTTCAATATATCAGAAAAAGATTTTATACCCATCATTTTTTGCAAATATAGATCTACAGAAATTTAAAATGGGATATGCATTGCAAAAGCAGTATGTTAACAAAAATGGTTAAGAGAAGGGAATCTATGGTAGCTCAAAGCTAAGGAGGTATATTTCAACAGCTGCTATGGAGGTATATTTCAAACCTTTTCCATTCTGAATTTTGTTGTTTGAGATATGTCATTTCCTTTGAGAAATCTCTATTTTATTGCTTAGAGAAGTCTTCTCGATCTTTGTTTTTTGAGAATGTTGAATAGTAAGTTAGGAGGTGAAAAAAGAAGCTTTTACGCATTATGAAACTTTTCTCCATTCTGAAAATCATTAATGAGTCCTCATAAGTGAGGAGGATGCCTCTCTTATATTCTGTTGTAACTTGTCTGGAATCTTATTACCTCAGAAGAGTACCATGTAATTAGGGAGGCTTCCACTTTATCTTTCAAATTGTCTGGTCTAGAGCATACCCATGTGAACCACATTTTCCCTTGAAAAGAGCACTAAAGATTAAGAAAGTGTGGTGTCACACTTGGTTCTTTTTTACAATCAATAATGCAGTTTTATATACCTCATTAGAAATCCAGTGAAGCATATGCATTAATAGACAATGTATGTACATCGTTATATTTTTTTTTACACTTATTAAAAATGGATTCATTCAACTCGAAATAGAGCGATAAACGCTTTTTATCAAAACATATACATTATTAAAAAAAACTTATTAAAAATGAGTTCATTCAACTTGAAATGGAGCGATACGCCTTTATCAAGACATCAAGCACCACATCCGGAGGGACGTCGCGCTTCAATATCTCATCAAGCAAAGGCGCAATCTTCTCTTGAAGGACCTCCTCATCGCAAGAACAATCGGACAGCTCAGAAGACATCGCTACATCAACACCAGACACTCGCTTTGCGATGGCCTGCAAGATTTTAAGCACCAGGACCGGTTCATACCCTTTCGGGTACTTCGAGATCATGAGCACAAACATCAGGTGGTCCGGAATCAAACCCGCATCGAGCATCCAATCGAACAAACGGTTCGCCTCTTCGGTGCGGCCCGCCTTGCAGAGGGCGGATATCAGAACCGTATAGATGTGCACGTCCGGCGGAACCCCAACCCTGTCCATCATGCGGAGGAGCTCCAACGCACAGTCGATGCGGAGGTTCTTGCAGAACCAGCTGATCATGACGTGGTAGGTCACGGCGTCCGGACTCAGCCCCTTCTCCACCATCCGATCCAAGAGCCTCCACGCGTCTTCGATGTACCCCTGCTTCACGAACCCGAAGAGCAATGTATCATACGCGTACGCGTCCGGGTGTTTCATCCAACAGAAGACGTTCAAGGCCAGGTCAAGCTTCCCGGCCTTACAGTACCCGTGGACGAGAGACGTGCACATCACCCGATCAACGTAGAAGCCGTGACCGAGCATCAGACGGCAGAGATCCTCCGCTTCTTCGATCCGGCCGCGCTTGCAGAGGGCGAAAGCGAGCGACCTGAAGTTCCGCTTTATGGGGCGGACGCCCGACCTAAGCATTACGTCGAGCACTCGGAAGGCCTCGTCCGGTTTGCCCGTGTGAGACAGGCAGTCGATGAGGCACGTGAAGGACGACGGGAACGGAAGGAGACCGGACTCGAAGAAGAGATCGGCGGCCTCGGAATGCCTGTCCTCCGCGAAGAATGCGCGCATGAGCGCGTCGTAGGCGGGCTTGGAAGGCGAGTGACCCATCCTAATGAGGTGCTGGAAGTGTAGCCTCGCGTGGTCCGGGCTTCCCAGGGCGGAGTAGCAGAGGATCATCGAATCCAGCACGCGAGGGTCCGAAGAGACCGACGCGCGCGAGCGGACGCCGGCGTAGAACTCCTCGGCCTTCGACGATTGGCCTGAGCGGACGAGGCCGTGGAGGAGGCGGGGGTAGTCGAGGCTCAGGCCGCGGGAGTCGGCGTGGTCGGCGGCGGAGACGGCGTCGGAGGCGGTCCAGCCGGGGCGAGTGATGATGCGGTCAATGAGTCCCCGTGCGGCTGGGACATCGCCGCGGAGGATCAGACGGTCGACGAGGGAGAGGCAGAGGTTCCTGTGGAGGTCGGAGGAGGGGGAAGCATGGGAGGGAGAGGGAGGGGGGTCTGCGAGGAGGGGGAAGGCGGTTGCGGTTAGGGTTTTGGAGAGGGTGGAGGGGGTTTGGTGTCTCCTGGCGAGGGAAGCGATCATGGGAGGAGAGGTCTGTGTTGGTGAGGAGACACGAGTCAAACAAATTCACTTAGAAAGCATAAAGCCCCCCGTTTGGATACAGAATATGATTTATTTTTGGGTATATATTTATTCCAACATAAATGAGTATAAAGAAGGATAAAATAATTTTGTGTTTGGTTGTGTTTTGAATTATTCTCGTTGGGAATCGTAAGAATAAATGTTTTGTTGTTTGGGTAAAATATGAATAAAGTATGTATAATGATTTATAAAAGGTAAAAAAGTAATGATAGTTGATTTGACAAGTGATTTATAAGAGGTGATGACAGTTGATTTGATAGTGGGCACACATATCATTTGGGTGGAATAACCTAGGATAATTTTTATTCTAGGAGTTTATTAGAATCCATATACCAGTTTATTATGGCATACTTTATCTGGGTTTATCCGTGCTTTTCAAATATAAATTTTTTTTTATCCAGGGTTATCCGGAGTTATTCGGAGTTTATCCGGTATCCAAACGAGGACAAAAAGTTTTGTAATTTTACATTATATACCATATTATTTTTTGGCTTTTTTTGAGTAAAAGTACGTTTTCATTTTTACTCATCCACCTCGCCTAGTACATTATTAACATGCTGAATACACTGTTAAGATAAGAGCAGTGGTGGAGCCAGCAATTTTTCTAAGGAGGGCTTTTACACGATGTACAAAAAAATTCGTTATTTATGTATATGTTTTTTATATAAAATTAATTTTAAACAGAGACATTCATAAAAATTTATCATACTACTTAGAAAAATTGTATTTGGAATCATTCATTCACGTGTTCATTCCTAAATATATCAATTAACACAAAATTTACCTGAAACGGATTATTTGAAAAGAAAGATTCTTATTCTCAATTAAAATTACCAAACCGATTCTTAATAGTATGCATAATAAGGATTTATATATGCATAATAAGAATTTATATATAAAATAGAGAAATTGAATAACAATGTACGAGTGAATAACATACATAGAGGGTATAATCGTGTGTAAAAAGTATTTCATGGGGTAAACGATAAAAAAAGATATTAAAGAATTTAGAAAAAATATAATCACCACTTAAGGGTGTTTTCATATATTAAAAAATTTGAGAGACCTAAACAAAATAAAATGTTTTTTTTAACAATATTTGAGTTTATTTTCCCAAGCATTTTTATTATGATTCAATAAATATATATATCCATATTAAACTCAGATTCTCAATTATTCTTGTTTGTTTACTATATAAAAAAAATGTTAATACACAATGTTTTTATTTCAGCCCCACTTCCAGTTCTATATACGTCGATAGAAAATTATCAAAGCATATACTCACTTTTACGAGGAAGATGTTTTGATAACTTTTTTTTACATTTTCTATAAATGCATTTATGCAATTCATTATAGTACATACTTCATTTTTTATATAAACATACACCTCATTAGGTTAGATATACTAATTTTAAAAAATTCAAAACATTTGTAGACCGAATTTAGAACTGAAAAAAGGCTGAATGTAACATTATCACAAAAAAAAATACAAGGTGGGGCTTGAGCCCCCCCCCCCCCCCCCCCCCCCCCCCCCCCCCCCCCCCCCTTGTCCCTCCCTACATAGCTCCGCCCCTGGATAAGAGGAAGGGAGTAGTAAGAGGGAGGAGGTGTCACGCGCGGATTGAGAGAGGCTGTGATACGTGTAGATGGGAGAGAGAGAGAGAGAGAGAGAAATATAAATAAAAAGAAATGAAAACATCGACAAAAATGAAAAAAAAGAGATAAAAGATAGGGAAAATACAAAAAAAATCAATTAAAAGTTAGAAATACCCAAATCAGCTACTTTTAAAAATTATATAAAAGTCTCATTTTTTAATTTTAGAAACTAAAAATACTAACATACCCTCAAGTAATTATTAGACTCTCTCTTATCATATTTAAAATATTTCATAATCATCATCTAATTGAAAATTAATATTAATATAATGAATTATTTTTATTTGAGAGTGGTTTTACATGCTATTAAATTTTTTAACTATGCTATTAAAAATGTTAAAATTGTCATTATTGTGATTCATAAATATAGAAGATTTTTTTTTATTTTTCTAAATTTTTTAAAATTTTTCTGTTTTTTATATTTTATAAAGGTCTTGCATATAATTTTTTTTTGTATTAATATTAAGCATATATAAGTGTCTCGAAAGACTTTAAAAAGTTTAGAATGTCTAAAATATTTTATAAGAAAAATGTTCAATTTTTACTATTAAACTCTTAATGGTGTATTTATATTTATATATATATATATATATATATATATATATATATATATATATATAAAATAATAATAAACTTCTGCACAAATTAAAAAAATATTTGATTATTTATCAATGTTTTTTAATTGGGGTGTTAAACAATAAAATATATTTGATGATGTTTAAATAGTAGATAACCTAGAGGTAGTCAAGTTATTTTACTTTCTATTTTTGTAATAGAAGATTTTTTTAAGTACAATTTTAAAAAGTGATTGATTTGGGTATTTCTAACTATAGAAGTCAAAATATGTCACACCTTAGGATCCATTTAAAAAGCCATACCACCCCGGCCCATCACATTCCATCATAACACACCATCATCTTAGGTCGGGCCATTAAATAGTCTAGTCAGACTCCCGACCAGACCTGGGTGATTTGAGGCATAACTCATGTCCGACTTAAATAAAAAACACGGAGTCCGCATCGGCGATATATGAGAAATCCCAATGAATAGTCCCTGACACAGTAGCTATAACAAACCGTTAAAAAGTAGATCCCACGTGTCGACCGATCCAAGAACCATGTGGAAGATTCCATCCCATGATATGTTCACCTCTCCATGACAATAAGCACACCCCCTCCCACTATAAATAGGAGGGTATCCCCTTCATTAGAGAGAGAGACAGAGAGGGACAGGGAGGGACAAAGAGGGACAGAGATATACTTCTTCTTCTTCTTCCCCAAAAAACAAGAAAACCCAAGAACCAATCTTAAAATCTCATTTTAATAAAGATTGAGCTTCATCGTAGGAGGTTCTCATAAAAAAGGAACTACATGTGGCTTTATCCCTTAACAATGGTACGTAGGCAGCCTGATCTACATCAGATTCAGTTCAAACAAACATCCACAAATCGTTCCACCGTCGTCGTCTCTTCGCGGATCTACCTAAACCAAGCTCGAACCATCCTCGAGTTTGGCACATTCAAGAAGGAGAACATTTTCACCTCCCACACTAACTTTTAGAATATTTGTTTGGTCATTTTCCATAAAAGATAACCCAATTGAATGGAAGAACCCAAAAATAAAACTCCAACTAATATAGAAACCTAAAAACAACCAAGACATAAAAATAATTTAAGGGTTCTCGGACGATCTAGAATTAATTTCCCCAAAAATTTAAGTATTTATATCTATATACTAAGTGAAAGTGTTTTTAATTTGTATGTAACACAATTTTACATATTTACCCCTGATAAATTTGTTAAAGTGTATTATTGTTCAGAACCAATATTTATTCTCTTAATCTTACCTTAGGGTTTTAAAAATATACTGAATTAATGGTATTGATTGGGCTACATTATCATATTTTTTATTTTTTTATTAGATTTAGGTTGAGATAATCATGGAAAACATATAATAAAATAGGTAATTTCGTGTTAAATATTAGTTTCAATATTTGATATCACTTTTCACCTTTAAATAATCATTTTTGGAAAAAAAAACTATTTCATAGTCATAAATATATATCGAAAATCTCTTACAAATGAGTTATTGATCATCCCAATCTAAGTTTGAAAAGTTATAAATTTTTAAAAAATTTAGAGAATAAATTAATTCTTAATTTTTTTTGTATTTATCCACAAATTGGATAATATCATCCATATCCACCAAATAATAATTTTTTATATATATATATACCTCTAAAAATCACATTTTAGCAAAATATTCATGATGATTTGTTATCTATACTCTATTATAAAGCGCATTAAGCTGGCACCTCGTCGCCCAGCAGTCCACGTTAGCGCCGAAGTGTTTGGGGAGAAACATTTAACCGAACATTTTGCAGATTGCCCCCATGTGCAATAGTTTTTACAAACAGACTCGTACACGTTAAGGCCAACAATTCCTGCGAAACAATGGGGCGTTTTACATATAACCCCCAGTTTTCTAAATTTTATAAAACAGCCCCTATGTATTATAAACAAGTCTTCCATATTTATAACCAGGTCCCTAATAAAAATGGCTGTTTTTGTCTTTTCCAGGGCTTTCTACAGATCGGCCCTAACATCTTTCATATTTATAACTAGAACCCTGCCAAATTCTCTAAGTTTAATAAAACGACCCCTACATGTGTTATGGAAAAGTCCCTCATGTTTATAATCAGGCCCCTTATAAAAAACGGCTAATTTTGTCTTTTCTGGGCAGTGTTTTTTTTTATTGATTAGATTATTTTTAGAGGGTTCGGTAATCTATTTTTGAGTGGTAGTTGTTAAAAATAGTTGAGTATAAAACTTTCAAAAATTACTGTTCTTAAAAGAGAATGAATAAATGTTTTTTGGTTTTATTTTAATACAACTTTGAGTAGATATTCACATAATGTTTGGTACAGTCCTAAATACAACCCTAAATGCATTTATCATGTATATGTTTTAATTTTTTTTTAAATAGTAAACATTGCATAATTTTGAATTTAATATATTCAATTTTAGTAAATATGAAAAAAATTAACAAGGTATATATATCTCACATACGGAGGTATATATATTATAATATGATTTTTAAATTACTAAAAATGTATATGAAGGTTTTCGAGTTGTAAAAAGAAGTATTATATAAAAAAATAAGTATATACTAAAATACAATAATATATTTTTATTTCAAAATATAAAATAGACATAATAGAAGCCCAGTTGCATTGTGGTTTGACTTAAAAAATGTATTATTTTAAACAGTAATAAAAACTTTACACAAGTGTCAAACATCTTTATTTGAGAATAAATATATAAAAATTATAGAAGTGTGAGCACTACTTCAAAGTGGATTGTACAATTTAAAATTTATCATACACATTAAAAAATTATAATTTTACTTAAAGAACTTCAAGTTCGAAATATTGTTTATCTTTCAATTATAATATAAAATAGCTTATATAATTCAATGACGGACGACTGCGCATACATCCAAAAAATTAACAATGTATATATTTTACATATGGAGGTATATGCATCGTAAGATGATTATTAATGACTAAGGATATATATAAGGGTGTATTTCGAGTTGTAAAGTAAACTGTTATATGAAAAATAAAATATGTTGAAATACAATAATATATTTTTTATTTTAAAAATATAAAATATACATAATAGAACCCAAGTTATTAATCATTGTTATTCAAATTTTAAGATTTACAAACAACTCTCTCACTCACTAGACTTTAGATTTCATTTGATGATTTTTTAGACTATTAAGATATTCAAATATTTGGTGGCTTTTTTTTTTGTCTTAGTTTTGATATGTAAAAATGTTTGAGTCTAAAATTTTTCAAAAATTAATGTACATCAACGAGAATATATAAAAAAAATTTAATGTTTAATATAACTTTGAGTTGATCCTTACTTAATATTGAGTACAGTCTTAAATAAAATCTCAAATGCAGTTATCACGTATTTTAATTTTTTAACATAGTAAGCATTACACCGTTTCGAATTTAATTTACACATTTTTAGTAAATGTTCAAATAAATTATATATCCCTTCCTCACTTTTGTTATTGTGCATATCTAAATCTACCATCTTCTCGACAATGGACCATCAAATAAAAATAGGTAATTGAACTCTATCTTCCTTCAATAGTATTTACATTATATTGTTCATTTTATAAAAAAATTATTATATTTTCTAAATAAAATTGTCTTCTTCTTACAATTTTAAAATTGAGTATATTAAATTCAAAATAAAACATATACATGATAAATGCATTTGGGGTTGTATTTAGGACTGTACCAAACATTAAGTGAATATCATGTATATGTTTTAATTTTAATGTTAAAAAAAGAACTTCATGGCATAAAAACATTTTACATTGATTATTTGTATATTAAAATATAATAGACTACAAATAAATAATGAACCATAAAATTATGCAGTTACAAGCTTTTTATTATATTGTTTTTCAATTGTAAAAAACAAATATTTTTCTCTGAATAGTGAACCATATTTGAATCACATATTTCACGAGAAATTTTTTTTTTGTTTTCTTATAGAAGATTTGGCATAGATCCGGGGACAAACAATATGAATTAGGTTCCATGTAAAAACTGGATTAAAGTTATAAACACACTCATTACTGATACTTTATTCAGGCATGAAATAGAGTATAATTATATTTTTTAATAAATAAAGATGAATAAATTTTATCTATCTTTACTGGATACAATTGACATAACTATCATAGTTCAATCAGTTACATAAAATACAATTACGCGTGAAGCGCGTACATCTCACTAGTTTCTAATAATATCATGCTAAACAGGGGTGTAACTCAGGCATGTTGGGTCAGGTTGGAGCTCAATTTAAATCTCACTCGACCCTCAGGTTTGAAAAGCTCAACCCGGATTTTGTTCGAATTTGATTCAGGTGGGGTTGGGGTCAGATTGGATTTGGATTGTGTTCTGTTTGACTTAAAAAATATTATTTTAAACAATTAAAACTTTGTAAAAGAATTTTCATAATTGAAAAAAAGAGGATGAACATGAGGAATATTTTTATTTCAAGAATAAATATATGAAAACTATAGAAGTAAAGCATTCTACATAAAAATAAATTGTACAATTCAAATTTTATCATACACATTAAAAAATTATAATTTTACTTAGAACATTTTACTTAGATCTGAAAATTGTGGGTTCGGGTTGGTTCGGGTCACTTGAACCCGCAATCCAAACCCAACCCAAACTATGTTCAGGTTTAGACTCAAATTGAAATCGAATGCTAAAACTCAAAACCCCAACCCAAAAGACAAACTCGCTGAAATTTCGGGTTGGGTGGAGTTTAACCTATTCAAGTTGCACTCTAATTCTATATTTCTATATACATGAACATTATTTTTTTATCCATTCAAGCGATATTGTTGGTTTTAGAGTTTCAAATGTGATATTTTTAAACTATAAGGTTGGTGGAGGGGTCATTTTTAGTTGTAACATATCTATTTTATATTTTATTTTAAATTTTACTATTTATTTAATTACTATTGAAATTTCCATTATATTATTCATGTATACAAGTAGTATGTACGCAAGTCATTCGTGCGTCAAAGTTTTTTTTGGTTGATGTTAGCGTCCGCTCGATCGGTCCTCAAACGCATCCCCTCCATCCATAATCCGCCATGGAATTCGATCATCAAAGCTTCTTACATCATCAATTGCCCAACCAACCATTCCCTCTTCGCCTACTCGCAAATGCTTCGACAGGGCTCAAAATCCAATCACTACACGTACCCACTCCTCTTCAAAGCCTGTTCGGCTCTCGCCGCAATCGAAACGGGCGACCAATTGCACGCTCACGTGTTCAAACTCGGCTTCCACGCCGATCTCTACATCGGGAACTCCCTCATCGACATGTACGCGAAGTGCTTCCGCGCCATGGATGCGCGTCGCGTGTTTGATGAAATGCTTGGGAGATGGGTTTCTGTTTTCGTAGACGTTAATGCGATCCCCGTAAATGTGATGCTCAGCACAGCATTGATTGACATGCATTCAAAGTGCGGGGATGTGAGTGAGGCTAGGAGAGTCTTTGATTTGGTCTCCGACAAGACGAGTTTGGCCTCTTGGAACAGCATGATCACTGGGTATGTTCTAGCAGAGTTACCCGAAGAGGCAATTCGCTGTTTGGTATGATGGGTGCGGCCCATGCGAAGCCGAATGAGATCACACTTGTGAATGTATTGTCGGCATGTGCTAGGTTGGGCGCGTTGGAACTTGGGAGAGAGGTCCATCTCTACTTGGGGAGGAGCGAAATGGATATGAACATGAAGCTCGCGACCGCTATTGTTGATATGTACTCAAAATGTGGGAGCATAGATGATGCTTACCTGGTTTTTGTCAAGGCGCACGAGAAAGATGTTGCATTGTGGAATGCTATGATATTCGGTCTCGCGATGCATGGAAGAGGAAGGGACGCGCTTTCCCTTTTTGATTGGATGGAGAGGGAGGGGATTCACCGACCCGATGAGGTCACCTTTGTTGGGGTCTATCTGCGTGTTGTCATTCAGGTCTCGTTGAGCAGGGAAGGTACAATTTCAAGAAGCTTGTTAGTCGATACCAACTGCGCCTCAAGATTGAGCATTACTCTTGTATGGTGGATCTTTTGGGTCGAGCCGGGTGTCTGGATGAAGCATTTGAATTGGTTAATAACATGACAGTTCCACCCGATTCTATCATCTGGGTTTCTCTGCTAGGCGCGTGTAGGACTCATTGTAACATAAAATTAGCTGATGAGATTCGACGAGTTGTGCTGATTAATTCTTCTGAGAGCTTGAATTTAGGGTTGTTTTTGTTGTTGGGGAGTGTATATGCTTCCATGGGTTGGTGGACAGATGTGGAAGGGATTCGAGATTGGTGGAGGACAGGGGAATGAGGAAGACATCAGGGCGCAGTTGGGTTGAAGTTGGTGAAGTTCATGCTTTTGTTGCGCAGGACAAACAGTGTATTCTGTCCCAATAAGTGTGAGCTGCTCTGTGTTCTAATGATTCAATTGATGACCGAGGATAATGAAACAGATTAGATCACAGTCATGAATGTTCTTAAAAGTACTCTGATTGGGCATCTCCCGTACTTATCGGCTGAACATACTTTTGTTCATCAATCTACGCGTTTAGTACATTCAGAAGCCAGGTATCTATTTAGTTTTGATTATTTATCACATTCTTCACAATTTAAAAATTATCCTATCGTCCTTGTTGCATCCTCACCTAACACGTTGTTTCCTGTATTTTTCACAATAATGATAGAATATATCTAGAATAGTTTAATTATCTCCGTACTTTTACTGTAGTTATCTTGTATGATTTACAAATGTATACATACCGTCCGAATGGAACACTTGCTGAATATCTGAACACTTGTTGTACATGAACTTTGTAGCTCTGGATTAGATCCCTTTTCTTGGTTTTTTTGGATATTGTGCTTCTGATGTTCCATAGAAATTACTGATTGTTCATCTTATATTTATGAAAAGAATGATATTGTTAGCCTCCACACAAGGGTTAAAAAATTGTTGCTTCTAGGTAGTTAGGGCACAGGACGTACAATTTCTAGGTAAAAGCAGTTTACTTTTGAACATCAGGTTGCTTTCGATAATTCATCTACACGTACAAGCAATACATTCAACAAATGTGAGGTATATCAAACTTTGTTCCAATCTAAGCTTGTTGAATGACATGCAAATATTAATTTATCAAAGTTCAGTGGATCAATCATATAGATGAAACCTACACTGCAAATAGGAACTTGAGAGAATATTTTTTGAACAGATCAAAGCCAACGGAAGCTCTAGAGGAACCATTTATCTCCATCGATAATTCATCAGTAAGATATTGGTGTCTCAAGGTGAATCAAATATTTTCAGAAATAATTTGATGGGTATTGGTTTAGCTTTTTAGTACCATGGGTGAGAACATTGACATTTAGCCACTACATCAGCCACTAATACATAAATACACAGTTGTCAAAACATGTTATATAACAGGAACACATGATTTTCAGGAAATATTCACTCCTGAAATATATAAAGCGCAGTCTCTAAAACCACTACCAAGAAAGTAACATCTGACTGGAATAACTCACCTTAGTTGAATTCTTTGTAGCATACTGTCTTAAACGAACATCAAAGGATGATAATATTTCATTTGCCTGTCATAAGAAACAATAGATTTAACAGAATTGTCACTTCATAATTACTTTTGTACAAGTACATGAATGTTATACATAACCATAGACCAATCTGTTTGTGCAGGCAACATGCTGATGCATGGCACAAGAAAGAGAAATAAAAGGATGATTGAACCATGCACTAGAGCTGTTAAAGAAAAACCTCTATTAGACTCACATGGGAATATCTTTGATGAACATCTCTGACAATGAAATCACTACGTTAAGCGCCTGTACGATCACCTCCTACAACAACACAGTGTAAGAGTCTGCTCTTTTCTACATCAGAAATGCCTGCATGCAATCAGAGAAGCAAATTGTTAGATTTATATATTAACATGAGACACGATTGGCTGTTCAAGCAGAGATAAATGAATGATTTTCAAAATCAATAACATAATTCCAGCATAAGATCAGTTCCACATAGGACATAAACGTACAAGTGTAAATTCCATTTCAATTCATAATTTGAACTATTTTTCTTGGGATACAATACTATAGCATGTCCAGATCTCCAAGCTGTTAAGCATGACCCGATACAAAGGAATTCAGAAATCGCAGCATCAGAACAAATAAAGTATCACAAGGTCATCACTATATTGAAAATAGTTTGGATTCCAATGAGAGTGCAAATATGATAATTTCTCTTATTACAGTAATAAAAACAGTGCACATATTTATTAAATTACATTCATTCAGAGGTGTCTTTTCCGCCACAAGTCAATTGAACCTTCCATTCGAGCTATAATTACATGAATTCTATGACCACTAAAAAGTTGTGATTTCTTCCATTAGTCCACTCAATGAACAAGGTACATGCATTTTTACATCTTTTCCTACTTTTCTTTCTTATTATTCTAATTAATTAATGTTATTCCCCCCACAGTTCACTTTGTAAATATGATCTTAATAATTTCATTGCCATCTTTGTTATCTTTTCTTCTTCTTTTTTTGTTTATTATGCTAAACATATTATCATTGTTTTGAAGGGGACATATAAACCAACTTTGCAATCATATCCTAGGTGGGCTTTCATTTCCCAACCCACCCCTCAAAGTTGCATGTCACAAGACACCACCAAGTCATAATTAAAGCCATTACCTATTAAGCCTTTCCCTTCCAAAAAGCTCAGGATGAAAAGAAGAAAGGAGGTCAGACAGTTGACGAGCAGGTTTATTAGTCAAAAGATTTTATCGAATTAAAAATGTATCAGACCTGACTATATAGATTGATTATTGGACTCATTTATAGAATGCTTTATTATTATTTTTTTGTAAAATAATATACTAATTTTTTTTATATAAAAATACATGACTCGTCACGAATACTATTTTTTTTTTCATAAAAAAAAAGATGCGGACTGCATTTTTAACGGGAAAGAGAGCTAAATCTAACGTTTCCTTTCTTCTAAAATAATAGATCTAGCATTGTGTACAACCCCGCCTCCAACCCCCAATATTTAAATTTAATAAACTAAATACTTTATCAAAAGTGAAATATATATCTATGAATCATTTTTTTTCTAATAAAGTAATTTTTTTTTAATTTATGTGTATTGTACTAAAATAGTATTAACTAGTGAGTATAGGCAATTAAAGGGCCATTTTTAGACCACATATAGGCCTATCAATGAGTCATGGGTCGACTCGGATTTATTCCGAATCTGACCCGATAAAAAGCATAAATATTCGATCCGAAGAACCTGATAATTAAAATGGGTTGGGTCTGGATCCACCCCGACTCGATCTAATGGACCCGATTGACCCAACCCAAATACTATCTGATTTTTTATCCATGATTCAACCCACCACCCATGATCCAATTCAACATTTATAACTAAATACTAAATAATCATTTAAAATTTTAATCATTTGAAATATTTTTACAACTTTTTGACTTCATGTAAAAGCATAATAATCCAAGTCATATTCTAAATGTTTTCTCATAAAACATTAAAAAATAAAAATAGTGAAGAAAACTATTTATAATACATTAGACTCTATTAAAAAAAATGAAGTCATTATAAGCCCTTAAAAAGTTCCCAACTTCTCTTTATCTGACATAGGCCTGTTAATGAGTCGATCCGACCTGATCTGATTCGAGACTCGATATGGACCTGACAATCGAATGGGTCAAGTCCGGGTCCACCCTGACCTGATTCGGATCTGACCCGACTCGGATTTGTCCCGTTAACATGCCTAGGGACTGTAAAATAAATAGTGCTATAAAATTTATTTTTCCACATGCGTCTTGCATGCCTCAAAAGCCAATGAAGATCTATTCTCGAAAAAATATCCTTTTACCAAATCTCAACTTGGTAGGATATGAGAGATACTCTCTCTTTAGTGATGAGATTTGATCTGAATTTTGCCGCCTTTACCGACAAAAAAATAAAATAAAATTAGCCCCTCATTTTAGACAAAGGTCGCTAAGATAGAAAACATCATCAACATCACCAACTCAAATCTATCCACATTTATTCGATCGATAATTGTTTGTCTAGTGCATGAACGTGCGCGCTTCCTTTTAAATTGGGTTGATAATCATGCGCGAGCGATTAGGTGCGGCGAACGGCGGGTGCGGCCGCGACGTGGGCCGTTCGATCGCGGGTCCATCGCATCCAACGGTCGACGTGAATCGCATCCGACCGTCCGATGCGATGGACCCGTGATCGACGGCCCGTGATCGACGCTGCACCCGCCGTTCGCCGCACGTAATCACCCCTCGATAATCATGAATGCTCTCACCTTTACTTTCCTTTCCTCTCTTTCTGGATTTTTTTTTGGTGGGTAGTAGCTAGGTTTTACTATCTAGATCTGTTGTGAGGACAGTTATCACTTATCAGGAACATAAAAAAATACCATTTCTCATTTGAAAAACAAAAACAGTTCGTTTCATCCGTATATGTGTAGCAGTTATGACTTAATAACATTGAATAACTCTGGTAACTATTTTAGGAGGGGTGTGATTGGATATTAATTTAAATCAATTCTCTTTCAAAAAATTCTACCACATTCTAAAATATATCACATTTATGTTATTACACATCTCCCACATGCATTTCTTATAAATTAAACTAGGCCAGGCCATAATCCGTTCCCTTGACCTCAATTTGCCCTCGTTTGGATGGGAGAATAGAAGAGGAATATGATAGTAAGATTAAAAAATTGTTTATTTGCAAGGAATAAATGGTATATCTATGTCAAAATAAGTGAGAATAAACTGGTATTGGTATTCCAGGTAGAATTTTCTTATTTCATTCAATCCGTTCCATTAGTATAAATGGACTTACATGTCAAATCAATTTTTTACATTTTATAAATCATTGTTCATATCTTATTCTTCATTATCAACAAAACAACAAAAACTTTATTATTTTATTTCTCTGTTGTCGTGTTTGGATTGGGAATAAATGGTGGAATATGTGAGCATAGAGGAGAATAAGGAAAAAAAGTGTTTGAGTGAAAGAATAAGTGGATATAGTATGCATAATTATGTGAGAATAAACTGATATTTGTATTCCAACCCCCCCTTAATGAAATGGTTTTATTCCTCCACTAGTATAAGGAGATCAGATCCACCTACCAAATCACATGTCATCACATCAAATCATTTGTCATCACCTCTTATACATCAATGAGGTTCACATGTCAATCAATTTTGTATACTTTATTTCACATTTTATTCTTCATCAACCAAACAATTTAACATTTATTATTACGTTTCCCAATGAGAATAACAAAAAACACAATAAAAAGGAAAATCACTTATTCAATTGATAAAGTTATTTATTCCTGTAATAGGTACAAAACCCAAAATAGTTTATGTCTCTACCCAAATGAGCACTATGAGAATAACAAAAAACACAATTAAACAAAAAATGACTTATTATTTATTTATACTGGAATAGTTATTTGTAGGAGCCATTTTATAAACCCAATGGTTGTGCTCCACGTATCCACGTCTCATTACCCGATTAACGAGAGTTCACAACCCAAATAGCCCACGACATGTGAGTCCAACCCATCGGCCCACTCACTTCCGACAACAAGAATATTCCAAGTAAGAATATGGGACCAAATCCCAGCACAAATTCTTCAAATCTCACCAGATAAATCAAATCCCCTAAATCGAGGGATCTCTCCCCATCCGTCTAATATGTGAGAAATCCACCATTGATATTATGACATATAGCTCTCCCTATTAAAGCATGAGAGAAATCTCTTCACCCACAACCAAGCGAAACTAGACTAGAGCAAGTGAACAGATCTTACAATTATATCCCATTCATTAATTTTTGTTCTCCATTATCTATCCTAAAATATCTTAATTATATCAGTATCCAAACAGGAGCTTTTTGAATTGTTGCAAGTGGTCCAAGTTTTCCGCGGTTGCGGCCAATAGCAGCGACCCCGTAAACATGTTGTACACGTGGCAAAAGCTACTCTGGCACTACTTCCACAATCATTGCTTGTTGTGCCTCCCGCCCTCCCCACGACCCCACATCGCAAAATGTCACATAATTAACACCAAATATTTCAACCCGTCTCTCGAGGCTTTATATGAATTTAGTCTCTCAATCATTCCTTGTTCCATCAAATTTTATTTATACCGTCATAATTTGTTTTGCAGTTTTATATATTATGATAATATAATATATATTATATTATTATATATATAAAATAAATATAATTTTTTTATTATTTTTAATGTAAAAAAATATTAATATATTTTAATATATATTTCATTTTATTTTTTAAAAAAATCGATGTAAGCTATAATTGAAGCTGAAGGCTGAACATATTATTTTCCTCTCGTTTATTTACGTACAAACAAACTATCGGAAGCTCATTAATATTTTATAGATCTTTATTTAAACACAGTCTAATCGAGTCAAACCATCAACATCGTTACATTGTTTTTGTATAAGCTGGTCCAGTGTACCATGAGCACATGCTGATTATCCTGCCCAGTGCGGTAGGGCAAGTCTTTTCGCACGCATGCATTCATTAAAAGCTTTTTTTTTTATACTTACGATTTACATCTCATATACAGTCAAAAATGATCTTCCAATAGTATGTGCACTTTGCTGTTTTATCTAAAGATATATTTAATCTAAATAATGATGTGGTATATGTAGTTTAATTTTTTAATTTAAAAAATTGTTGATTTATCTAAATATTTTTTTTTAATTTTATGACAATATATATACTTAAATGGATGGTAGATCAGACCTGACGTAGGATTAAACTTATCATTATTTTTTTTTAAATTCAACGATAAATGATGATGCAAAACAAGATCCACGGTGACTGTTGGATAACGTGTGTGACTTTGGCTTCACTTTTAAAGAAATACAAATAATATATATTGAGTTGGTAATTGGATTGTTTTTATATTTTTATTAAAACAAAAATTGGGGCCCATCTAATCTATTGGTCCCCGCAGCACTTTTGTATTTGTTCAGTGCAACCAGATTGACTATAATGCTCCCTGTTCACCACAGTTGTAATTATACTCTTTACACCTTTCGGGGCTTGAAACCATTTGTTATTATTTGCTAGCTCTATTATTATTATTATTATTATTATTATTATTTGGGTATAGTTTCGTTTGAATATGTAAACAGATTTTGTAGTTCAAACATCAAATATAATATAAATGATTTTCTGTAATATTTATAGATTTGATATTTTCCGTGCTCTATTCATTAATATTTTAATGTTGTAGAATTTTTAAAAATAATATTTTTTAAATATGAATTAGATTTTAAGAAGACGATGGTGAAATCGCACATCCAAATGGGGTCTAAGAAGACCCCTTCTCAAATTTTAAGGTTAGAGGATTACATACACCAATAATCTATTAATTTTAAAATTTTGTTAGCTGATCTAAACGCGGAGCCTGCAAAAGCCTAAATCATGAATCCTCCATTTGATTTATGTTGCTAGCTCCAGTTAAAGATGATCAACAATTACAAGTGATAAATTGTTCTTGGACACATATATATTGGATGGCTCTACTGACTGGTCTTCTAAATATATAAGATTCGATTAAAGCGATGCGCATGTACTAGTAGATGTTACACTTATTCAACTCTAAACTGCTAGTGGTGATGAATGTTTTTTTTTCTTTTCTCATGGGTGGTGGTGAATGTTTTACTAAGGCACATTTGGAAACGGGGTTCAACATTTTTTGGGTTTAAAATTGAGTTTATAGGAAATTACCTCTCAACAGATCATGAAAAAAAAACTAGATTTTTGAATTTTTTTTTTTTGTAAAAAAGTGTCTACAACTTTTAATTAACCTGTAGTTTTTTTTCTTCTGTTGAAAACATGTTTAGTGAACTCAGCTTCTTGCAAACCCAAACACACCTCTAACCCGTTTCCAAACATAAGCATCACATAATATTAGGCAGATTCTATTAATTTTTTTTATAACTGTGGCATAGTTAAGAGACGCCCGTATTTTCATCTGTATATATTATATAATACATGGGAAATTTGGATATCTATATTAATGCTTGAATATATCTATTTTTTTTAATTATCTCCTCATTTTTTTATATTTACTCTATATAATTTACAAATACATACACACAGTATCAAACATGATATTACAAAATAGGGATTTTTATTTTTAACTCCCCGCAAACCATCGTATTTAGCGATCGCCCCCTCCATTCTTCGTATTTGGGTTTTACTCCCCACATTCAAAGGATAATTCCTTTTTACTCCATGTGAGGGACCTATCTGTAAATTATTTAATTTTATTTTTAGTCCCTGATAGGGAGTAAAAAGGAATTATCCCTTGAATGTGAGGAGTAAAACCCAAATACGAAGAATGAAGGGGGCGATCACTAAATACAATAGTTTGCAGGGGGTTAAAAATAAAAAGCCCTACAAAATATCTGTCGTCCTCGAATTTTGCGAGTCCAATTTTTTTAGCAAAGGTTAATCACGTCAAACATTTTTTTTTAAGAGAGAAAAAGAGACTCCCAAACGGGCTTTTATAAGTTTATTCCGTCAGTCCTTAATTCCAAAGCCGTTTAAAAAATTTAAGCAAACAAAAGGGAACGTGTGGGTTTTCCTGAGATCGAATGCAGTCCCTATCGGTGGCTGGTGGCCGTTGCCGCCAATCTTAAGCTGTCAATCTTTCCCGCCCAAATCTTTGAGAGCAATCAAGCAATCTAGCACGAGATACACAGATAGGGGCCACTAAAAGATCTTTTTCTGCTTTTCTTTTGTTTAGGTTGTTTTTAGGGCTCTTATTTCATGTGACACACAATTCATCTCTCTCTCTCTCTCTCTGGATTTGATCTCTTTGGGTACAGTTGAGGTTCTAGTTTTTTTTTTGTTTGACACTCTTGGGCTAAAGACAAAATCTACATCAGACTCTGGAGAATATAATCTGTGAGTTCTCTCTCTCTTTCTCTCCCCCCCCCCCCCTCCACTCTCTCTCTTTCTCTATCTTTTCTCTAACTAAGTGATTTATTAGTTAATTTTGTTAGATTGACTGGGTGATCACAGGAATCTGTTTTGTGATCTATATTATATACCTGGATTCATAGTTCAACGTTTGTTTCTTTTTTCTTTTTATATGTGTGTATAGGGTTACGAATATATGGATTTTATGAGGAGTTTTTGTAGATCTGGAGATGTAATTGATGTTCTTGTTATTCTTTGTTAAACTTTTTCCCCCACTTTTATTTGTTAAGATTAGAAAGCAAGGATATATGAGATTTCTTTTGCTTGAGTGAGTGCTGATTGAAATTAGGGTTTTCTTACAATTACATTTATGATTCGATTAAACTTGAACTTGCTTTTACATCTAAAAACAAGAAAACACAAAAAAAATGCAATTGGTATTTTATTCCTTACTTTTTGGTGGGATGGACAAGCATTCATCTTGCAAGTGTTTGCTATTATGATTGACTGTAATGTATTTGATCAATTCATCTATATATTTATATGCCTGATAATAATCTCTTATTGTCTCTCATGTAAAATGCATTCCATATATAGGATTTTTTTTAATTGGTGGTGGAAGCATATGATGATTTTTTTGAGAGAGAAAATTTGTTGATTTATTGCCTTTCTGAATTCTGATATATCAGTATAATGGAAAAACTATCAAATCCACATACCAAACCAATTCATATAAATTATCTGGTCTTATCTCGTTTGATCATATGATGAAATAAATATTTTGTTCACAAGATTCATTGAAAAACATGTATTATGGAGCAGAAAACTTCCAAGGATTATGAATGTCTCAGTTCAGTCAAGCAAAAGATAATTATAATAATACTTTCAAACATTATTGGCTTCATTATGCTTCATTTCAGTTTAGATTTCAATTTAATATTTTTTTTCTAAGTGAGTCAGACCCCTAGATTGACATGGAAGTATGGAAGAAATCAACATTGCAGAAGTAGGAGTTCAATTTTAACACACTAGCTAACAACAAGTTAGTAACTATGACTTTCATACTTATTACTTACAGTCCTATTTGCTTATTAATCATATATAACTAATATTAAAAACATTCTTGTCTTAGCTAGCCTTCTTCATTTAAAGTTATTGGCTGTTTGCTTCTTCATTTAAAATCTATTAATCATAAAATTTTCACTGCAGATTTCTCAGAGGTTTCTTGAATGGTTGTTTAAACTAATTAACATAATCCCCCAATTTTGACTTTATTATCAATTCCTTGCTATGTCAGCCTTGCACAAATTGAAGATGCATGTCCAGAAGATGCTTAGCATTAGTATTGTCAACCATGCATGGATCTTTACAAGAACTATACATGGACTCACATAAATTTTTTCAGTCATCAAATATCCAATGCTGACAATGTAACACATAAAATGCAGGAGGCCGGGGACAATGAATACATTCTCACATGTTCCACCAGGTTTTCGGTTCCACCCAACAGATGAAGAACTCGTTGATTACTATCTTAGGAAGAAAGTTGCTTCAAGAAGAATCGATTTGGATGTCATCAAAGATATTGATTTGTATAGGATTGAACCATGGGACATCCAAGGTAACCATCTAAACAATAGTATCCACCATTTGAAATCATAACAACGCATCAATGATGCGCAATTGTTTCTTTTAATTTTACAGAGAAATGTAAGATAGGATCTGAAGAGCAGAATGAGTGGTATTTTTTCAGCCACAAGGATAAGAAGTACCCGACGGGGACTCGCACTAATAGGGCGACAGCGGCAGGGTTTTGGAAGGCGACTGGGAGAGACAAACCAATCTATTCGAAGCATAACTTGATTGGCATGAGAAAGACCTTGGTATTTTATAGAGGGCGTGCACCGAATGGACAGAAATCAGACTGGATAATGCATGAGTATCGCCTTGAATCAGATGAAAACGGAGCTTCACAGGTAGTATTTTCTGTTCCAGTAGTTCTCTCCTTCAAAAGAATCATGACTCATATAATTTTGCATTCCTTATGCGCTTCAACTTAAAAAAAAAAAAAAAACCAAAGAAGCTTTTAAATGCATAGAATCACAATGCAAACAGTCATGTCTTCGGGCAACACCTAAAATTACCCCTGTGACTTTTTGGTAGCCAGCATATGAAATCTATCCTAGAAAGTTATATAAGGCGAAGTGGACAAAACTCACAGATATATCATATATGTTTAATGATTCAATCTACTGAGGCATATTCTTGAATTTAGCCTAAATGTTGGGATTTTAATAAAACCCCAAAATCATAGATCTCATGTAAAACCTTTTGTTCTCAATTTAGTTTGTCTTGATTTGTGTGTGTGTCTATAAGTAATAATTTGTCATGATTTGTGTGTGTGTCTGTAAGTAATAATTTGCCATGATTTGTGTGTGTGTGTGTGTGTCTATATACTTACGTGTGATGTTCAACGAGTACATAGAATCAAATTTCTTTTGGGATATATTTTCTTGCTATTGCTTTTGATGCTGATGCAACCATTCAAATATCCTCAGGAAGAATGCTGGGTAGTCTGTAGGGCATTCAAGAAGAGAATTGCAGCCATTCGAAAGGCTAGTGAACATGAGTTCCCCTCTTGGTATGATGAACAGGTCCACTTCATACCGGACATTGATTCACCATATCGTGTCATACCTCAGCCATCCGATTCATTGCATCCCTACATATGCAAGCAAGAACTTGATATGAGCCACCACTTCCATTATCGCCAAACCCTTCATGACCCATGCCTTCATCTCCCTCAATTGGAGAGTCCGAAACCTCCCAAGTCAAATGCCGGTGTAATCTACAACTGCCTCGACCTCAACCACCATGGGAGCGCCATCCGTTCCTCATCGCTTGTGCTAGAGGAGCCACAACAAATAATCTCGATGTACCCAAGCAGTAGTAGTGCTGATCAAGCAGTGGATCAAGTGATAGATTGGCGTGTATTCGACAAGTTCGTGGCGTCCCAACTTAGTCATGTGGATGGCTGCACAGCCATTAATAATGCATCATCTTCCACAATCAGCAACCAATTCGATATGTGAAGTGAAGCGCTTTAATTATAAAGAAAACCATACCACATATGAATGTTCTATATATATATAAGAAAGGACAGTCTATCTTCATGTCCATGTACATAATAAACTAAAACAATACTATAGTAGATGGGCTGCTGTTTAAAGCTTGTAATATTGGTTAGTATCTGGTTAGGCGAAAACTCCGAATAATTTGTACATCTTGATGGAAGTACCACTGAAAAGTGCGATTACTTTCTTGGTGATATTGCTGCATGGCATTCTTGGATTGTGGCAGCTTAATGTGCACCCAATGGGCTATATTTCACTTCCCATCCTTTGGTGGGAAGGAGTGCACGATGTGATGAAATGAAGTTTGCTTGATTGTATATATATTTATTTGTCTGTTGTCCCTGAAGCATATGTGTAAGTCTTCTCTTCCTTGAATATCTAGATCATTGTAATGCTTCTCCAAGTTTCTCTTATAATTAAAAGGCAGTTTATTTAATTGTTGACAAGGGTTTGATACGTTATATATATAACTTTATAAACTAGAAGTAAAAGATTTGGCTAGCTAGGTCAATGGTGACCAGTGGGAGGAAGTAGTGTTTGGCTTATATGGACTGAATACCAAGCATTTTTTTTTACATACTCGAGGATACTAACCAGGGCAGGCAAGCGCCCGAGAAACTAATCAGGGAATTATGAGATAATTAAATTTAGCACATAGAAAATGAGTAGCTAGTACTGATTTTGAAAATCAGAAATTGCTTCTGAAAAGTGAATATGTGCTTAATGGAAAATTTCATTAATTAATATTTTAATTTAAAAATATTTATCTATCCTAGAATTAATATGAATCTTCTATACGAGTCTTGGTCTTTTTTATTGGAGATGATTTGTCCAGCAAATATATTAAAAAAAGAGTAAAAAAATATAATCACCAAAAAACAAATAGGTAGCACTTGTTTAATAAAGAAGTGCATGAATCTGGATGGCAACTATAATGACAAAGCAAATTAAGTTTTCTTTTGTGAAGGGTGGCATATGCACGATTTGCTCCTTCAAACCTAAGCATAAGAGTGAAAGAAACACATTCTAGTTAATTTATTACAATATATATTTTTTTCCCCTTGACCAACCTATTTCCATGACAAATCCTCCAGTGATTTTTTCTTCAAATTCCACTAAATGCAAAAACACACTCGCCCACGTGTTCATGAACACCTTCAATTACACACGGGTCATAATCAACTTAATTTAATGTTGTGCTATGGCACTAGGGACCACAGAGAATGGAAAGCAACACAGGAGCCAATGTTATAATTTCAGTAATATTCCTAAGATAATTCATAAGGTTTACCCTGTTTCTTCCATATTCTATAATTTTTGTATGTGTTTTCTTAGGTTATGATAGCTTGTGGCAATCCGGTATTCTTTAGTAGATTTTTCCCCCTGTTATTTGAGGTCAATTTAAATTTGCAGTCAAGCTAATGTAGTCATGCCTGGGAATGCTTCTCTAATATTATATTGCTGACACAAGATCAGGTGTCACAAAATTTAAGACTAAAATTGCACAAACTTGATTTCCCAAACCTTAAATCTTAAATCCTAAATAATTTACCACAACAATAGTTATCTAAGGAAAACTCCTACCGAATGAAATAGAATTCAAACATCTCTGATACATAAACGAGGGGGGAAAAAAGCAAAGAAAGATCAAAGTTTAATTTATAATCCTCAGAAAATAGAACAATGTCGCCAAAAATAAATCACACCAAGGATAAACAACCTATCATTGACACAGTAGATAATGAATAAATTAAATCACACTCACCTGGATAGTCAACCACTGCAAAGCTTATCCCCCCTGGAATCAAAGTTTTTCCATTCAACCATGTATCACAGCCAAGCATTGTGTGGTGTTTGAGAGAGAGAGAGAGAGAGAGAGAGAGATTGAATGTGTGTTCATGCATGCATGCAGTCACAAGGGTTAGGGTTTTTTTTTATATTTATTTCTGGGTATATCATTGGTTTAAAAGGATACGTGGGGACACGTGATTGGGGGAGGGGGTGACTGAACTGCCACGTCAAAGCATGCATTCGCATGGGAAATGTGCCCGAATAATTAGGGTTTTCCACTAGGGTTTGCTTTCTCTTTCTTTTTATGTATTGTATGGTTGTTTGAAGTGGAAGATAACATGATTTCTTTTTTCATGGCTTGCTCATGTGACACCACCCCAGTGCATGCTTCCACTCCAAGCTCCGATGTATCTGTCACGCCTTCACAGAGTTCATATCATGTTGTTTCAAAGTTTCTAGTGTTATTTATTCCATCACCCCTGGTGGGGGTTGATATCATGTGTATGTAATCTTTATAATTTGTGTGTGCGTGCGCACGTGAGAGAGAGAAAGAAATGTTGGAATGATGGATCTTCTGATCACCTTACAAAAAATTAATCTATTTAAATTTAATGCTAACAAAAAAATAGATTAAATAAATAGAGATATATATAAAAGACAAAACTCTCTGGCCCCCTGGTACGGTTGTGTTCTGTAAGAACCTTCAGCCCTCTCTTGGGAGAATGCAAGCTTTGGTTTATCACATTAATTACTGCCCACGAACTTTGTTTTATATGCATTAAAAACCTGACTTTCCCATGCATTTGCATTAATTTGTCTCTAATATTTTGTTTGAACATTAGACATGAATTTGCTTTAGTTTGACATTCTTCCGACACATTCTGCAAAGAGCCCTAATAGCTAGGCACACACTAAGGAGACAATATTTCTTTATTTATCTTTTATACTTTATACAGTAATTGATGTTTCATGTTTGTTCCTCAGTTGGCCCACTCTTCTCATAGAGAACACTTAACGAAGAGAAAATGATGCTCTCAGGAGCAGTCAAATCATTTTGACTCCCCAACTTCAACTCAAATCAATATTATTGATTTTTATTTTAGGCTTTTGTTATGTGGCCCTTAAGATAACAACCTCACTATTAAAATTTGGACATATATGAACCTAACATGGGTTTAATTGAGACGGTAGACAAATTAAAACCATTTGAAATAGAGCTATATATGTCTTTTTTTTATTTATAATTAAAACATATATCTTATTAAATAATGTTTATTATTTTTTTAAAAATAAAACATATATAGTATAAGTTTTGATCGATAAAAATGATAAAAAATGATTGAGTGTAACATTTTTCTTTCATTAAAAAATAAAAAAATGAAATGTCTAGATAGTCCAGTTTTCATTGTAACCCTAATTGTAGTTCACACTGATTTATTTATTTATTATTTTTTTTATTTTTAAATCATACACAAGCTCTTATACGAAATGAATTATATATTGAAATATATTAGTGTATTTTTTTAATTTAAAAAAAAATATTTTTTTTTACATCATGTACTATATTAGAATCCTGTACACTATACAATATGATAACATAATATATATTACGTTATCACAGTTCATGAGATTACAAGACGGGTTGTAAAATGGTACGAGTATAACAGCCAAATACCGGGCCAGCCCATGTGGAAATCCAAGCCCACCTCTCTCGATTACCGATCTCTGGTACGTCGAATCGCGGGGCACCATAACATCGAGTGCCCAAGCCTCTAAGCCGCGGCCACAGCTGCCATGATCACCGGACGCCGCCGCCGCCGCCCGCTCGGCGAGATTTAAAGAAGAGCACGTCGTCTCGCATTTCAATCCTTCGATGGGAATCTCGGGATCCATTGACGTTGTAGAAGCATATTGAGGGAAGGGAAGGGGAGGGGGAGGAACATTGAGGTCACCTCCGTCTCCGCTACTCCCGCTTTGTTCCCCCCTCTAATGGCGGATCCGAATCTGGAACCCCAGGAGGTCCGGTGGGAGGAGCTGAGGAAGGAGGCGAGGAAGATCGAAGGCGATCTCGACGTCAAGCTCTCCTCCTACGCCAAACTCGGCTCCCGCTTCTCATCCGCCGGTAACCCTAATTGAATTGCATCTTCAATGGTGTTGATTATCAGATCTTGAAAGGATTTTGTGTTTTTTTTTTGAAATGTAGATACGGGTTCACCTTCCGTTGGATCGAGCAGGACCTGGACATCCATGGAAATGGAGATCCAGTCGTTGCTGGAGAAGCTGCAGGACGTCAACGATGCTATGAGCCGATGCGCCGCGACGGCGTCGGCCACCGCTTCGGTCACACAGAAGCTCGCCAGGCACCGCGACATACTTCACGAGTTCACACAGGTGATTGTTCTTGATACTTGCATCGATTTTTAGCTGTGTTTCGTGAATTCCATCCATTGTGATGGAAATTGGTTTACAAATGGGGATAATTTTATATTTGTTACAGACAATGAGGATTTACAAAGATTTGTTCTTCATTGTATGTTTTTTGTGCTCCTTGTGCATAACTGATGCTTACTGGTTTTCATAAAGTCAGGTTATAATGTTACAGGATGTAGTAGAAACAAAGATGAACTTTCAAATTGTTATGAAGGAATGCTTGCAATTGAAATTTATTGAAATGTGAGAAACTAAGCCCAAGTTTAATCATGACTCCATGTGAAAACATCAAACCTTTTAATTTTGGTCGTTTGAAAAATCTTATGTAAGACTCAAACTGAGGATGCCTCAGTGAAGAAGGGGTACCTTTGGTTTTGGCTGGTAATGATGTTTGTGCAAGTTCTGTTTGTCATCAATGGTTCTGTAATTGCTGTAATTTTTATGTCTTCTAGCTATTCACATATTTCCAACTTATGTATGGCCTTTTATGCGTTACAACTCATATAAGAATGTTTTGATGGCTTGTATGCGTATTGCATGTTTATGTTGAACTGGCAGGAATTAACTTTTCTGGTTTCGTGAATCTTTAAGAGTACACATTATGAAGTTCTTTTGCTAAATTTCATTTAAGTAGTGTTATTAATTCTGTGATCATAAATTCTCTAAAAGACACTGAGGTTTAAATAATTAGATATGTTGTCAAAGAAACACGTGTATTGTTAGAATTTATATTATGATTGAATTATTCATTCCAAGATTAATCAGAACAGCACAGCTCATATCTGAGCAGCTGACGTTTAAAATTTGATGATCAATCATTTGATGAACTGATTTTGGTAAACTGGGCATAGTATTAATGTAAACCTGCATGGGTTACATATGCCCTGATGATGGAAAATACTGGAAACCGTTTCACTTTTGCTGTTTGTGGATATTATTTTCTAGGTTATTTCCTGACAATATCTGTTCATTTATGTTTTTTTTCAATTTCATGAATACTAAAGAATGTGTTTAAGAAATTCTATCATTGGTCAACAAGGCTGAAGGCATATTGACATTTTTGTGGTACCTTTGCATGACTCAGTGAGAAGGGATATTATATATTCAAAAAGTGAAGCTAGAAAGGATTTTTTTTTTTTTGGTTATTATGGGAGTATGAGTCTTCTACTTGTGATATCTACCCTTTCTTTTGGATTTAGAGTGGTGTTGTGGTCTCCCCCTATAAGCCATTTAGTCTGTCTTTGTGAACTAATGCATTTCCCATTTTGGCATGTACATTCTCCTACTTCAAAAGGCTTCATTTCTTATTTAGCAAATACAATTGGCACATTTTCCTATGATGTTTCAATACTTTTATCTGACAGGGATAATGTTGTTCATAAACAAGTAACAAAATATAACGTGGTCTGTTGGATATCACAACTCTAGCCTTCATGCTTATCCTGCATATTCCCAGAAACGCTCTGTTTCTGCACCTGAAATTTGAACAGTAGCCATCCTAGTTGTTTTTCATTAGCACGTAATATACACACACATCAAAAGATGACATACGTGCTGTCCCTTGAGATATACACTATGGATGGTGTGGTCTCCAGTCTCCCCCTTTTGACTTAATATTATGTTTTTCTGCATTATTTTCTGGCAAATTACATGTTCCCAAATGACTCATTATACTGACTTTTTATTCTTTTTTATGATAATTCCTGCTATGTTAGCATGTGTTGACTGTGTTGATACTTCCTGCTATACTAGCATGTTAGATTGTATATGGAAATTTCTAAGGTTGCAAGTCTCTTTAATTAAATGATCATTTATCACAGTGAATTTGTCCTTTTAGGAATTTAGACGAACAAAGGGAAACATAAACTCCATATGGGAGCATGCAGAGCTCCTCAATTCTGTCAGGGATGATATTAGTGAATACAAGGTGAGAGGAAAATACTTTTTAGCAAGGCTTTTTTACTATACTTTTCATTATCATAGCTAAAATGTGTTTCTTCTGCTTCACCAAGGCATCTGGAAGCATATCACCAAGAGTTCATTTGTTGCGAGAAAGGGCTGCAATACATGGAAGCATAAGTCATGTAAGGCTCTCTTTCATCAGTGTTTTTTGTGTTCCTACATCACTAGTTAACTGGTGTGTATATGTTTTACCTTGAGAAGATGTTAATGGCACACTGTATTTTTCACAATTTTCACCTGGCAGTCAATTCATGGCAGGGTACTTGTGAAAGTTATCTTTGTACATATCACATATCTTGTGAAACTATGAGAGCCCCCCAAAAAAAAAAATTATATTTGATGATCAACAATAACCCGACCTCGTGTAAAGTTGAGAACTTGGCACTTAATATGAACAAAACATATTAGTAAATTATGAAGATGCATTTGCAAGGTTGTATTAAATAATGATTGGTGAACTGAACATATCTTTACAGATTAACCTATTTTGAATGTAGAAGCCAATTCGGTTGGAATTTAATTTCTCTCAGGACATGCTTAATATTTTGTTATTATCTTTTGATTGATTGTCCAATGTGTCAATTTTAGGTTTTCTTTATATTTTTCATGGCTGATTGTCATCAACGGAAAAAACCATCCTTCACAAGTCATCCATTTATTAATTCTAGAATTTGTTGGCATGCAGGTTTTGCAGAGTGAGTTGGGCACAAAAAACAGTGTTTAGATATTGATATCTTATCTCATAAAAATGTTGACATTGCTCAAATTTTATTGTTTCAATAGGTTCTGAACCCAGTGCATATCCTGTGGTCAAAATACTAGGCATTATGCTACATAGCCTACATTCCCCGTGGTCAATAGCGATGACTTCTCCTAGATATCAACATTAACTATTTGAAAAACAATTTTCTGACGTGAAGTGAATTCACTCTGAAAGGGGAAAAAAAATAATTAGAGGGAAAGAATTCACAGCCTTGTTTGTGTCTTAGAGTGATCTTCATGATTATACCTCTATTTTTCATGTAGTTTTTTCTTCATTGTTGACAAACCTGCCAAAGGGAAAATGATTTATGTGGCAAATGAAGATAGGTCATTGAATTCCCACAAGCTTCTATTCTATTCCATGTATTTTTCTCAAACCATTAACTAGCATGAATTCTAATTCCATTTTCCACAAACCATATGAGCTAGCTGAAAAACCATGGTTATTCTGTCACATCAAACTACTGCACCAAACTTCCTGGATGAAAAACATTTTGATTGATGATAGTGAAAGTTCTACAAGGTGTACTTACTCTAGTTTCAGGAGGAACCAGTGGCAGATATAGTACCAGGCCATATGCCTGTAGGGCTATGATGCTACTTGGCTAATCCATCTCTCCATTTACTTGGCCAGCATCTATATCATTGTCGACCATCAGGAAATTAATTTGATATTTCATCCCTGTCATTCTGCGCATGTCACAGTTGGACTTTCTGGACCCCTGTCTTGTGTTAGATATACTCATGCCATATTTTCTCATCCATTTAATGTACACACTACCCAGATTGATGAGGTGATAAGTCAAGCTCAGACCACAAGGTCAGTCCTTGACTCTCAACGTTCTTTGCTCGGAGGCGTCCAGGGAAAAGCGAAACAACTGAGTGACAAATTTCCCATCATTCGTGGCCTTCTTGGTATCTCTCCTCCGACTTAAATTCATTCTTTAACACCTTGCTTTGCCTTTTTTGGTTTGTTAAACGTGCCCATGAATTTGCAGGTGCAATCAGAAAGAAACGTTCAAGAGATACACTCATCCTTTCTGCAGTCATAGCAGCTTGCACTATATTCATTATCATCTATTGGCTTTCAAAATGAAAAGATGAAACATAGATGGTGAGTGGAAAATGAAGCCTTAATTTTTTGAAGTTTTTCCCCGTTAGCATAATTGAATGCAAATACCATTGCATCTGTTTTTTCAATATTTTGCAAGTTTGAACTTTTAGAATGTATCATAATTAATCAAGGGTCATTTATTCAATGTCTTGCAAATCTTTGGTTGTATTACTATGTATAAAAACCGAAAATCAATAAAGAAAAATAGAGGACTCATCATTTTGCATCACAAAATACATCCCTATGCTTCCGTAGTGTTCAAGTTTAGTTGAAGGGGATAATAAGTTTGAGTTATTGGGATCAGATCATTATGTTAGAAAAAATAATAGTTGGTCATGGAAATGTAATCACAAGCATACAGAGTTTTATGACCTAGATATAAAAAAACAGTTGAAAAATGTTGTTTCAGTTTGATATAGTGTTTGCCTAGCTCATCGCTGGGTTGCTGTTGCTGTCTATAGTCTTTTTCCGAAATTTACAGCTATGAACCTGGGAAGATAAAATGGAATTGTTCCTTTATTTTTCTTTGGGAATAATATTCTATTCTTAGTCATTCATACTTTTGCATACCACACCTTTTTTTTTAAATATATACTTGGTTGATGAATTACATACTTTTATAAAAATATAGATGTCCCTGAAGATTATCACAACGATATGAATGTTGGGTCTAACTGGTTGCTGTGATAGCTAGGTTGGTTGAGGTAACCTCCTATTTATTGATATAAACGGGCATGGTAAATTCAATAAGTCATATTTGTTTAGGAAAATGTTACATACAGTCATGTGTGTAGTCCTCACATACGGAGCGCATATATCTTCATAAAAATGAGATGTATTTTTCAATGAATTGTATGAACCTACTTATAGAAGATGTGAAAAGTTACATGCTTCATAGGGCCGCAAACAGAACCATTTGTACCATTTGTACCAATGGTATGTTATGTGGATCATTTTGGGGGATGGTGGGCTGATCTAGTTAAAAGCCCAATGGGCCGCTTTTCAATCGGGACCTTCATTCTTCATGATGTTTGTAGATAATCAATAGTAATGATGCAACTGGGTGTAAATTACGAGCATTCACAAGGTACCTGAACTTTTCCAATTCCGTGGAAAGTGCGCTGCTACACTCGGTCTTTTTTACAGTTCAAAATACAGTTTTGTATACATCTACAAATTCATCGTCTAATGATGTATATACCTTATTTTTTGTTATATTTATTAAAACAATAATGATTCTCAGGCCCCAATTTCATCGGCCCTAAACCAGGCTCCTTGATGTGGCAATAGAGCATTGTCTATTATGCTCATAACTATCTCAACATGAATCCCTATGATTGTGGAGTATCATTTAATTTTGAAAATCCTATATTTATTTATCATTAATTGATTATGAAAATCATACATCAATATTAATATTTTTGGAACTGATTTTGTTTATGAAGAACACATGGGCAGATCTGAAATTCTATTTTTGAGGTTTTGAAAGGTACGAAAATCGTTTTTTTTTAGATTTGGATCTCACCTCAATGTCTCTCGGATCAGGTTTGATATTATTAGATTCGTAATCGAATTGTGTTTTGTCTCTTGTTTTAAATGTTTGAACATGAATTTTTTTCATGTATTGAATATAATTTTCCACAGCTTGATTTGTTTTTGTCTCAATATCTATATGTAACATTCCATATTGTTACATTTTTAATGGGTAGTTTGTTTGATAAAACTGCTACATTGTTGACAATGTAAATAATCATTTTTTTAATCTGTGTTATTTTTGTTACATTCGTAAATACAACAGTCAACCGTATGCATGTATTGATTTATATTTTTTACATTCATAAATGTAACAGTCAACTACATGTAAATTTTTTGACAAAAAAAAATGTAACAGTCAACAATTTAAGTAAGTTTTGGTGTAATTTAGGTAAAATCTAGGTGTAATTGAAATTGAAAATTGAGTTATTAATTTCAAATTTTAAATTTTGAAATACATAAATTTTAGTGTAAATATGAAAAATTAGTAACTGATTAGAGAAAAAAAGGGATTTGGGTTAATGGAGAGATTTTTAATGAATGGCAGATTTGTATTTTGTCCTTTTACCCTTTTCGAAAAATCAACAAGCTAATCAATGAGATGATAACACCTCATGGGACTTGTGAGTGGGGTTTATATTTTGGGGCTAGATATCATGATTCTTACTAAAAATAGGTTCATTCAACTCAAAATGAAGCGATATTTTTTTTTATCAAACCATATACATCATTAGATAATATTTATTATTTAAAAAAATGAAAACATGTGTTGATTGCGTTTTGGACTGACAAAATGATCTAATGTAACATTTTCCATGCGGAAAAGATCTTGATTGGATCTCTCATACCTTTCAGTACTCGTACTGTTGAATTTCTAGTGTTTATTTAGTTTCATTTATTTTGGATGATTTACTATGTATTTCAAAATTTAAAATTTTAATCCTAGTTGTTGACATTGCTTTCATACCCAATATTTCTTGGACTAATAATGTAATCTATCCGTATAATGGTTTAATTATCTAAATATTTTGTTATACTTATTTTGTATAATTTATGAATGTACACTTATTGTGCCAAATAGAACCCTTGCCAAAAAATGCCTTGGATGAACTTTGTGTAACTGAGGCGCAGGAGATATGTTAATATATGTATCATAACCTAATCATAAGGATATTGATATTATTTTTCGGTTTTGAATCTCTTAAGATACTAATCAGACACTGTTATTATTCAGAGAATTGGCATGTTTAAGTATAAACATTAATTTGAATAATCAAATTATATATTAAAGAGAGATGATAATTAAAAGACATTCATGCTTATTCTCTCTTCCGTATATCATAATTCAAAAACAATAGTCATATAAAATATTATGATTGTGATTATTCATATATGATAACAAATATGAAAAATATATAATACAAACATATATGATTTTTAATATGATGTTTCTCAATTTTCCAAATACATATTTTTCAGATAATTAATAGGCCTGTCTTTGTATGAAATCCAAGGTTTTTTTTATCCCTTTGCAACAGCAAATGCAATGCAAACGTGAAACTTGCTTTTGGCAGAGGCAGTCTGTTTGATTGGAGCAACTTGGATCCGATGAATATTGCTACTGCAAAAAAACAATTAGAGCCATCCTCCCTCTCACTTTGCACATTCTATGACACACACAAGCAAAAACTGTTCAAGCTTCTGTTTGCTTTGCAGTATGTTTGGTGACTACTTTGTCTGATACAGTCAAGGTGGTGAAAATTGGCTTCTGTTTCAGTGCTTTCATTGTACATGTTTCCACTTGATGTTTTCTTGGTAAATTATCAATGGTCTCCTGTTGTTCCCTGTGGAAGGTTGTTTTGAGGACTATTGGGAGGGAATAATGTCTGCATGTCCTTTCCTGTTCTAACAGCTTCTTGTGTGATTAGGGGGGAAAGAAAATGAAAGCAGGCCCTCAAATTAAAGGGCTGGATCATATCCCATCTACCCTATTTAAAAGTTGTGCATTGACGCAAGGAAAATGTTAGACAGTCTTACATGCAGTCTCACGTGCAATCTTCTCACTTTTTTTTCTCTCTCTTAAAGATCTATAGTTATGTCTCATCTGTCACAGATGATCATGCATGCTATAGATGATCTTATTCTTGATACATCACCTTAAACGAATGTTTATCAACACCCATTAAGAATGTGTCCATCTACATGACACACCACCAGTCAAGTCAATGAATCATGTATTCTCATCCCATCCAAAGAGCAACAGATGCAACACCTAAGACCAAATGTGAGACCCACTCCACTTGTTTGAATAGTTGTTATGGCGGGCGGTTATTACCACCCCATCAGGTATTCACTACCCCTTTAAAAATTTGTTTTTATGTTTAGAAATGAAACCAACACCACCCCATCCCATCCCACCCCCAAAACAACCTAACCCACCCCTACCCTTACCCACCCCCCAAAATCTATTGGTAATCAAAACCCCACCCCCTCTCAAAACCTACTGTCCCTCACATCGACCAACGTTTTATCGACGTATCTCTTATTCATCGACATTGGTGTTGTTGAATATATACTTGTAACGAAACATATTTGATCAACTTCGGTCGACAACCTCAATGTCGGAGGTTACAATATACATCGACACATAGATTGTCGATTGGAGGTAGTTCAATTGTTTACATTTGTCGACATCACTAGTGTCGGTGTTTACTACAATGGTCGACATTGAAGGTGTCGTATGAAATATCCTGTATAGTGGCTGCTAGGTTCGACACCCCAACTGTCGACACAGAAGAAACAGGTCGACAACATCAGTGTCGAACCCTGCAGATATAAAAATTGAATTGTAAGGTTCTGTAATGCAGTGAATTCAACTACATTGTATATTTTCTGTCTGCCCACACTTGAATTTTATCGTGAAATCTACAGTGCACGTACACAACACATTGAAACACATTCAACAACAAATTCAAACACATTCAACAGATTATCAATCTGACAACCCATAAGTACAAAACATACAAGTCAACTAGCACATGCAAAAAATAAAAAAAGTTGTTGTTGAGTTCTACAACCGTTCAACCATTGCAGAGATTAGAGGGCAATTGATTGTTTTAAAATTGCATTGCACCAAGGGTAGCAGTATACTTGAAAATGACCCTTCAAGATGGCTTCATCAATCTCTTAATCTTTCTCTATATCTAAATCTCTGAAAAGCTAAGTTAGCACTCATACATATGCTAAAAAACAAATCATGTTAAAAGAGGATGGAGAGATAATATTCTCATTCGATCACCAAATTTTCTAGAATATTAATGAAACAAGAATTATCAAACAAGAATCATTCAACTAATGATACACATTGAATTATTAAACAACAATCATCCAACCAATCAATACATTGAACCAACCACCACCATGCATTAAGATTTATATTCATTGCTCCTCCAATTTATAATGATTTTAGACACAATTTTCAACTACCTAATGAGAAAAAAAATCAATACACAAAATCATCCTCAAATAACATAAATTTCTCTCCTTCAACAACGAATGTCGCTCATTCCATCAACCAAAAACAACTCGACTGTATGTTGTCGAATTGGTGCTAAGAATGTTGACAATCGCTTAGTCGAACTAGGCACAGAGTCTCGTCCCCCCTTTTTGGATCATATTCGACACAAGTTTTGTCGACCCCTAGAGGAACCATCAACGGTACGTAGGTCGCCATTTTCTATAAAGTTCGACAATATCATAGTCAACAGTGATAAAACAACTCTGTGTTCTCGCCGACTGAGCTATTGTCGAATATCACTGCCGTTCGACCTCCTTTCTGTCGACCTGGACCACAAACCACGACACTACATTTGTCGAACCCGGATTTTGTGAATAGTAGCAGTAATTTGTGTATGAATTATTTCCCTTGATAGATTGGATGCTCATGGGCGAGGAGTTATTCCAAATTGGCATTTTCACATCCCAATAAACAAACATGCATAGAGTGACGTGTGGAAGATGATAGGTAGGTAAAGGTTTGGGCAGTGGATTGGTACTTTCTTTACTAAATTTTTTGTGGTGATTTCAATTGTCGATTCAAATTCTTCCTTAAATTTCATCCCTTGTTTTAACATATCATATCATTTAAAACCCATATAAAACCCATACAAAATATTGTTAAAAAAATCTTCAAAACCCATACAAAATATGGGATGCACTAGTGCGAGTGGGTTGAACCAGAGGGAGCATCGGATCTAGTGGATTGAACTGGAGGGAGAGCATCGGTGGGGCGAAGCGGAGGTGTAGCAAGTCGTGGATAGGGAAATGAAAAGGAGGAGGAAGAGCAAAATAAGAGAAAGGGCTTTCAGGGCTTTCAAAATGGCCGGATGGGTTGTCATGAATATAATCATGTATATATTAGGGGGTGGGTTAGTAAAGTGTAAAATTCTGATGGGTGGGGACAGAAAACGGGGTGAGGTGAGTATCTTAAGGGGTTTATTTAACCGCCCCTTTGTTATGATCCAAACTCGTACTTAAAAGTCTACTGTCCACTCACCGTTGAAGTGTTCTTTATTCAGGTTAAATTCATTCCACTTGCAGACATGGAGCTACAGTGATTGGATGAAAAATGAAACCCTTAATTCCTTGGCAGTGTTAAAAGATTCAAGGTGAAGCAAACCATAAACATCAGAGTTACATAAAATACATATAACCAAGAAAATCAAGTTTATAAATTTATTCAACTCTTATTCATTCTAATTAAAACACCGCAGTATAAGCAACCGACAAAACACTGAATTTCCATGTCAAAATATATATAATAAAAAAAAAAAAACAGGATGGATGAACGAGTAGGTAAATTGCCATATGAAGTTCAGAAGAGGTAAACCGGAATGGAAACGTACTTGTTGTACTGATAATAATTTTCAAAAATAAAAACATAGAAGAACAAACATGGATGACATCATTTGAATAGATTCCAACCACACATCACGCATAAAACAGTGTCTTCATCTTTTTCATTACATGCCTCCGGAAACATATATATTATACATCTAAGTTTCCATGATATACTTACTACATACATATTCATATCACGTCATTCACCCTACAAAGTACATGTTATACATGCATGTACAATCCATGAAAAATAAAACATGAAAACAGATTCACCCATCACTCACACTTCTGGGTTTATTGAAGTTGTTGCTGTGTTGTGCGTGTTCAACAATAGTAGCATCAAAAGACGAATCCTACAAGACAAAACAATAGACTGTGAAGGACGATTTTTTCAAAGAATTTTTTTTTTCAAAAACCAAAAATGAAGAGATTTTTGTCCCGGGCGGTCCCCGGTTGAACCAAAAACCAAAGCATACTGAAAAAATGGTACGGATCGTACCCAGCCTTTATGGCTTTGGAATTTACACCATTTCACTCGAAATCGGCGAATACAGTCTAGGCTCTGTGTAGAGACTGAGTTTGAATGTTAGCTTTTCTAGGTTCAAAATTGAGTGAGGAAGAAGTTGTCTCTTAACATGTTATAAAAAAACTTAATTTTTGGGTAATTTTTTTTGTAAAAACGTGTCTATAACTTTTAATTAATTAGATGCAACCTTTGTTTATGTTTGAAAACTGGTTTAGAAAAACAACTTTCTACAAACTCAAAAACTCTCCAAACCGATTTTCAAATATAATTTAATTACGTGTTGTATCATTTCATAGAGAGTACATCATTTGCCCTTGTTTGGATAGAAGAATATATGTAAATTCAAAATAAAATGTTTATTTGTAATAAATATGTGGATATAGTTGCTCGAGGAGAGACTCTCATCTCATCTTCAGACATCCGACCCGACCTTCGTATGGCTTTGGGCTCCTTTGGAGCTCAATTGGATAGACACTATCCATCTTAGAGTCAAACGTTAACTATTATTTTTGTAATCATTGTAACTAAGCATTGGTTGTATGAAGTCCCATATCAAGAGAGTTTGGTTGAAGGGATGCAGAGTAATCTGGACGGTGTTTCCCTCCTTCAATTCAATCAAACTCTGCATGGCCTTCTCATTTGTGTTGTAGAGTGACACTTTTTGTAAAATATTGATAATTTACAACAATGCAAAGATTTGATTACCAATAAAAAATATATGTGGATATAGTTATACGAGAATATTTAGAATTAAAATGATATATATTGGTATTTCAAATTTCTCTTGGGTTTGCATTATTTCACCCAATTCACTGAAGTAAGAGAACTATATGCTAAACCATCTGTCACCTGTTATAAATTACAAGTCCTAAATGTCGTCAAATCATTTTTTTATAATTTATAAAATCATTATCCACTTCTTTATTTTGTATTTACAGCTTCTTTATAATCAACCAAATAACTAAACAAAAAAAAATTTATTATTACATTTTTTAATAAGAATAATAAAAATATAATATAATATGAAATGATTATTTCGATCCACTAGGCAAAGTGAAGTTAATTGAACTGAAATAATTACATATCAGCTAAATTAATGTGAAATAGTTAAACGAGGAATGAGTGCTGGCCATAAGCATAGGCAAGAAAGATGGCATGGCTTGCCTAATTGCCAAGGGCGGCCCCATCTACAGAGATGGGCCTCTACATCACAAATAATTGTTTTATTAGAAAATAAATATAATTTTAAAAAAATCACTCTCATTTTCCTTTGTAAAAATAGCCTCTCATTTTATTTTTATTACTTTTCTTTTATAGCTTCTTAGGTTTTGTTGATTCGTTGAAAGTTTAATCCTATGTTATATCTTAAATTTATGTTTTATTGAAAATTTTATTTTATTTTCTTGAATATTTTTGTTTCTTTTTTTAATAATAACTTGTTCTTTTCTTTATTTTGCTTCTGCTTTAGATGATTTTACTAATGAATCAATAAATAAATAAATAAATTCAATATTTGTATTTTTAAATTTTAATAGCTGTTTTTCTTTATGAGTTTTGAATTATATGTCACTAAGGGTCCATTTGACGGAGATGTGGGGGCGTCCACAGTTGCTCGACATAGGGGGGAGACCGGTGGTGGAGGAAGTGTTGTTTTGAGGCGTCGGTGAGACGGGCGAAAACACATATATGACAAAGCAACTGTGGGTGCTTGACACGAAGGAGAAAAACATGTTTGTTTGGGGGATCCCGTCTGCCGGCGTCCACCGCCCGCAAACACTCCTCTAAACAGAGCCTATGTATAGAGCATATGCGGTGGTATATATAAAATTAAATGACATGTTTTTGGATGGTACAATATGCATGAAGAAAAGAAAACCTAATTGAATTAATTATCCATATAAACAATAGTATGCAATTTATATATGTGTTTAAAAGGTTTATCCGCAGTTGGGTAGCAACATAAAATTTGTAGAATAGATAACTATTTCAGTACTGATAATAATATCAGTGGAATAAATAAATTTCAATTTTGATTGTTTTTAATTATTCTTGTTAGAAAATGTAAGTATAAAGTTTTTATTGTTTGGTTTACCATGGTAAATTTGGATAAAAATGTAAATAATATATGGATAAATATTTATAAAAGTTAAAAAAATAATATAATATGTGGACCCTATAATTTATAAGAGATGATGATATGTGATTTAACATGTTAGCATGTGATTTCTTATGTCGATGGAATTAATAACAATTACAAAGGATATGAAATATCAATATCAACTTATTTATAACTATTCACCTTTATTTCACATATTTTCAATACAAACTAGGGATCTCAACATTGAATGAAAAAAAATGAGAGAGTATAAGTTTTACCTCCTGTTTTTTAATAGTAAAAAATCGAAATAACCTCCAGAGAACTGCCTCAAATCTATATAATCACCTGAAAATACTTGTGTAAATCCAAATAACCCCTTGAGTTAAACTTCCATTCACATATGAGGAGCATTATGCTTGGTTAACCCTGATTGAAAACACAGTATATTGAAAACCCTCTACAATGTGTAAATAATGCGAAAAATCTGTGTAAATGACGATTTTAACCATGTAAATAGATTATAAAACCCTATCCAGATGGATAAAATCGTTATTTATAGATGATTTGTCACATTTTTAACACATTGTAGAAGATTTTAGCATACTGTGTTTTCAACCAAAGTTAACCAAACAGGATATTCGCAAAATATTCATCATCAATCAACAAAAATTCAAGTAAAAGAGTTATTTAAATTTATATAAATATTTTCAGAGAGTTATATGAATTTAAAAAAAGTAAAGAATTATATAAATTTCAGATAATTTAAGAGGTGTTATACGAATTTTCCCCTTTTTTTAATTGATAATCAAATTTTGCATTGTTAAACTTTAAAAAATTACAAATGCACATTGCTTACTATAAAGATTTTTCCCTTTTTAATAAGAGGTATATGAGTTTTCCTCTTTTTTTTTAATAAAAGCCACAGAGTTCGAGACACCTGCGAGAGTGTATGGCATCTAGCTTTAGCTGGAAACTCGTACGCGTATGCGTTTTTATGGCGTTCGCAGAGAAATACAGTTCATACAGAGATGGATCAAAACTGAAAGGGATGGTGGGGAGAGTCCGAGAAGCCCACATAGTTAATGCTCTCTCTCTCTCTCTCTCTCTCTCAACACACTCATCTTTTGGTGTTCGACATGACCACGTCTCTCTCTCCTCTCCTCTCTCATCTTTACACCGACAAAGCAACGTCCCTTGTCCTCGGCCACACTTTACTGCACACCAAACCTCTCTCTCTCTCTCTCTATCTCTTTATCTCTCTCTAATGGAGAAAAACTGAACTGCTTTAGCAGAGACACACAGCAGGGTTTTGAAGGGGAGGGGAGTTTAACTGGTTGGGACTTGGGGAGAGGAGATCGATCAAGACAAATCGTGACTTCTTGTATCACGAGTTTCTCGTGATCTTTACATCAATCTCTATATGATATCAAACACTGTTTTTAATTTATATATATATATTTTATATCTTCTGCAAAACCTGCATGCACCACCCCCAGTATAGCAGCATTTATGTTTTTGTTTTTCCACTTCTCTCAACTGAGTGGGGGCATGCACATGTTTGCATGGCACCTGCTGATGATGTGATGGCAAACAGATCATTGGAGGGACGTTTTGGGAATAGTTGGAATTACAATGATGGGGTGTGTGGGGTATTTTGGGAGCAGATGTAATGGATCAAACACCTTCCAAAATTGATCATCAACCAAACTCTCACACCCCCAACGCCCCTCTATCTCTTCTTTTTTCTTCTTTATTTTTTGTTTTTTTTTAACTGCTATGCAGGCTTTAGTATTTGAAGATAAATAAAGCGACACAAAAACCCTAGTGGGGGACAGACAAAAGAAGTCACAATCTCTAACGTACCTTCCCATATATGCATTCAAGTTGTGGAAAGTCGCCCAATTGAATGCCCATTTACATGTGATGATGATGTGAACGTGGTGTGTTAATTGTTATTGTTCATTCCGGGATCATGCAAGGGGGATAAAGTCACTCGCGCTGACATTAAGCTGACCTTTGGATTTCGATTGAATATTATTGTTTGTTTAATCTATGATAAAGAGTTAGTTGGGAAAAGATTAATGCGTGATAGGAGATTTAATTTGTTTCACTTAACCTTAACTTTATAGCCTTACTTTTGTCCCTACATACACGTACCCTACAAGCTTATACATCATCCATTCTTTGTTCGTATTAAATAAAGGAAATGTCTTGATACAATGCTTGTTTACAGCTCCGTCTATGGTACACATGTTTCAATTTTAAGAAAATAATAAAATATAATAAGATATATTTTTTTAAAATAAAGTATATACATAATCCAATAAATTGTATGGATCTGTTAAAAAATTCTAATGATATGGCAAGCACAGAAGTACGATGCATGTGGACTGTAAATGGGTGTAAAGATTATTGATGAATTATAGAAACAATATCATAACTTATTGATATTCAGACAATGATATTTGAATTTGAATAATATCTGATTTAGTATATTTATAGCCGCACGATAATATTTATTTTATTTTCACCCGTATAAAATATTAAATATTTTTAAATGTGATACCCAATGCCAGAATGATTTAAATCCCTTTTATATAATATCAAATACACAACAGATTAATGAAATGTTTTATTCAAATAATTGACTCGCTTAAAAAAATGAGTGGGCCGGGAGCTGCCAAAGGATCGATGTAAAGAAATGGGCACCCAAATAAAATTTTATAAATGTATTTATCATTGGGGAATTAAAGTAAATAAAGCAGGTTAAATATAAAGAAGAGAATGGTGTTAGTACTTAGTAGGGCCAATTATTGGGGGGAAAGGAGGGGGAGAAGCCAAATTAGCATACATAAGCCAAAAGAAATAAGAATTTTAGGAAAGAAAGGACAAAGGTGGTAAAGATTAGGTGACACACACACTTATGTAGAGAGAGAAACTGAAGAGAGAAAGAGAGAGAGTATCTCTGTCTGATCTTTTGTTGGGGGGGGGGGGGGGGGGGAGAGAGAGAGAGGGCTGAAGAGGCGTGTGTGTAGTCACGTCGCAAAAAGTAAAGCTTTTCTGCTCTTCTTTATTGTTTTTTTCTTCTTCTTTAACTCTTTCTGATAAAAAAAAAAGAAAAGAAAGAAAGACTGTTTTTAATTTTATTGTTTGTTGTTTTTACTTTTCCCTCGGTTTCTTCGATGATGTTTGAATGTTTTGGGAGTTTCTGAAGAGGGGATTCTAATCTCCCCTACAGAGGCGGAGACGGGGACGGGAGGGGTTGCTATTGACCGCGGAAGGACTCATGAATTAATGACTGACAAAATTATTGATGTTTGATGTACTTCTTGTTGTGGCTGTTTTTTTTGTTTTCTTTTGGTTTTATTCAGATTACTTTTTTTTTTTGTTCGATGAGAATGATTAATGTGCATTAATGGTAGTGGAGCCTCTTTAAAAACAACCACCCATATGTTTTTTTTTTCTTTCTTAAAATAGGAATGTTTTTGTGTGCTAATCTACATATGTTTGGATGTTTGGCTTCATTCGTGAGTTTGATTATTAGATAATTAAGTCTAGAATTCTGAATTTAATTACCAAGACTGAAAGCCGCACATGATATATGGATGGTTCTTCACAAAATTAAAAAAAATATTAATCCTATGTGATTTAGGTTTTGTGTCGCCACTGTTATAACACTTTACTTAAAAAGAGTTATTGTAGTGGTGATCTGTCTTTTTCAGAGAATGCATGTATACATCTATGTATAAGAGCATTGTTGCCATTTTTTTTTTTTTGTTAGTTCCCTCTACTCACTGTAGAGCATTGTTGTTATATATATATTAGAAAAATTTTACAATTTATATAAATTCAATTAATTGGAATATTGCATAACTACCAAAAAGTCGTGGAGATGGGACAGCCAAGGGAGAAGGGTGAGTTGGCGTGGGGTGAGGACATTGGGGGTGAGGATTCATTGGGGGTGAGAAGGATTAGAGTGGGGTTAATATTTTTCAAAATGATTTCACATGTGATTTTCTTTTTTATTTGGGTGGGCACGGGGATCTACTGGTGGTTATAACCGCACCGTATAATAATAATAGGGAAAAACTAAAAGAATCCACTTAAAGAAAATTTGATATACATTGAGCAGAGAAACAATCGATTCACCATTCAAATAATTGTCATAGTAGCCTTGATCAATTTAGATATCGCATCTCAATTGGTTAATAAATTAGACTAAAATATTTGATATTGATCACAGACTATAACTGTGTGATCTCTGAGAGTATAAGTTTAATTTAACTTTCATAGATTAAATATTTCATTTTCATTTCTGATATTAAATTTAAGTTGTATAATTTAATTTGATTCAAGTAACAAAATGGATAAATCTTAGATATTTAAAGACAAATGATCAAAAATAATTAATATGTACACATTATCTAGTAGAATTGTTTAATATGGTGTAACTTCCTATATATTCCATATGCATACGTATTTTATGGTTTTTTTTATATTTTTAAATTTTTTTTATTACCATTCCTTATTATTGCCATCATAAAATTTGAAACAACAGGTATATATTGGTATGTATTATTTTTCTCAATAATACAAAGCTGGTATACACATACTCAAAGACCCACATGTAGACATATACAAATTAAGACTTAAAAATCAAACTTCTAAAGCATACTTTATCTGAGTATTGTCTTTCAGAAACTGAAATGCAATCCATTCCACATTCAGCATATACACCCGCGAGATGGAACAATTTAATAAGTCAAATATATGTTGCAAATGCTTATTAACCCATAAGATACATTGGCAACAAAATAATTTGACATTTGAATGTTTCCACATGCATCACTTATAACTCTTTCAATCACATAAATTAAGCACACACGAATAAAAAAATTCATTTTTTATGGAATATAATATCCTTTCATATAGATGAAAACCTGATCGAGCGTAATGCAGGTCGACCACGCAAACGAGATATACTGGACATTGGAATTGGGGCTATAAAAAAATTTGTATAGCAGCACTATTAATGATCTAGGACCACGCAAACGAGATATGCGGGTCGACCAAACAACTTAAGCATAAAGTGTTTATTTATATACTATTCCAAACAATCTAATCTAATGATCTAGGATTATACTTGTGATACATATATATATATATCGAAAGAGAACATTAAATTTTGTAAATGAGATTGAATTACAATAAATTAAAATTTTTGTGGATGAGAGAAAATCTCAACATCTTGTTAACAAGAAGGTGGTGTTACAAACAATCACATTTACAATCATGCTAGTGTAGTATCTCATATATCTTTAAGGAGATATATATTTCATTAACTAAAAAATATATAATCTTTAATTTCTTCTAGATGAATTCATACAATTTATCGGATCATGTATTTCATTTTGATAAAAATACATACTTTTGGATCATGTACTCAAATTCATTTACATAAGACAAAAGGTTTACAATTTTTTGGATATGTATTTATATCTTAAAAAAATAAAATACGTGTATGAATGCATATATTTGCTTATATTTTTCATAACAAGCGTATGCGTGTGTACTCTATTTATTTAGAAAAATGTTAGACTTAGTTCTTTTTATATTTCAAAATACTGACTACATATGTTTTTATTTTTTTAAATTATAAACATAATTTAATAATATATATGCTTTGATGAAAAAGGTAAATTGTTGTATTTCGAATTGAACGAACCCAATTTTAATAACTGTAAAAAATTAACGATACATATGTTTCAATGGGTGACATGATGGGCGATGGCCTCGCTTGGTCGGTTAGATGTCTCTTCTAACCCGATACGCGGGTTCATTCACTTCCTTATGTTTTTCTTTCTTGCCTTTTTACTTTTTCTCTCCTCATTCAAAATTTGTAATTTGAGTTCAGAAATGAAATTGGGTAGCAAACATCTACATTTTCTTTAAAAAAAATATGTTTCAATAGAGTTCTAGCAATGCGATACTACATTTTGAATAATAAAAAAACCTAACTATTAACACACTTTTTTTATAAAAAAAATTACTGGTTGTCCCTGAAATTAAAAGAGATAGACGTAAAGTGGGGGACCTGATCAGCACCCCCTACATATACATTTAGAGAAAAAAAAACATGTTGAATTCACGTTCAGAGGCAGACACAGATGCAGTAAACCTAAAAGACCATCAAGCCCTTCAAATCCACCATTTTTTCCCCCTTTTCTCTCTCTCTCTCTCTATTTTTATAGAACCCTCAAACACTGCAGCAGTAGTGAGAGTGCTCTCCCCCCCTCCCCTCTTTCCCTCAAAAACACAATCCCTCCTCCCCAAACATCAAGATCAAATCCGAGGTTGTTGATCAGTCAATCAATCAAATCATCCATCAATCTCAAACTCCCCCACCAAAAAAAAAAGTGTGGAAAAAACCGAAGGGAATCAAATCTCCTCGTCCAATCAATTAAAGAGAGACCCCAAAAAAAAAAAAAAACCTTCAAAAACATGTCATCCCCTTCTGCCTTTTCTCTGGACCACCTCTCCTCCCCTCCTTCCGAGCAACTCTGCTACGTCCATTGCAACTTCTGTGACACAGTCCTCGCTGTATGTATCTTTCACTCTCTGTCTCTCTCTCTATCATTACAATTGTTTGTTCAGGTGAGTTTGTATGTGATCTGTATATGTTTTGTTTGTTATGAATGGCAGGTGAGTGTGCCTTGCACCAGCCTCTTCAAGATGGTCACTGTGAGATGTGGTTACTGCACAAACCTCCTCTCTGTGAACATGCGAGGGTTGCTCCTCCCAAATGCAAACCAGCTCCACCTCGGCCACCACCACCCTTTCTTGACCCCTTCTCACCCTCTCTTGGTATGTCAAACAGACATAGAAATATGGGTTTCCTTTCTCATATTGGTTTTTTTATTTTATTTCATGTGGGTATATCAAATTCTATTATGATGAACTTTATATTTTGTGATCTCCAGCAGACACTTCAGGATGAGATTTCATGCCCGCCGCCGCCGCCGCCACCACCACCACCAACTGGTTTGTTTTTCGATCAAACCTTAGTGAATGAATCAATGATACCTGTCAAAGGAGCTGAAGAGCTGCCCAAACCTCCCCCGGCCAACAGACGTGAGTCATCGATCCATCGATCTCTTCTTTGTTTCCTAACCTAATTTTTCATTTTTTTCCCTTTTTGTCAATCTCATCTTGCAGTGGAGTTCTAATTTTCCACGGTTCCATTATTTTATTCATATTTTTCAACAAAAAAAATAGAATCCTACATATATATATAAAAAAAACAGTTACACCAATGTCTTTTCAATGAAATTCTCTTTCAAAACCTATCAAGAGACCAGTTGGGGGAAGGGGAGAAAAGAAAGGAGAACTGTGTACATGACCAAAAAAGAGAAAAAAAGAAAGAAAGAGAAACATGCCCACAAAGGCTCATAACCCAAACATTGGTGGTTGTCTTCTGGTCTGGTCTCCGGGAGAAATTTTTTTTTTAAAAAAAAGGGTCCCTTGAAACAGCATTAATTGCAAAACCCACACCTCCCCTTCCATGGCCTGCACTTTCACAGGCTTTTCCTGTAGTAAATAGTATCTGTATATCAGCTTCAGCTATGACAGTACCTTCAATGGAAATTCATTTTCTGTTCCTATTAGCCATGTTACAATGTCTTTTCTCTTAGGGTTAGGTAACGGATCCTATTTGTAGCACCGTACCTTCGCCGTTATTTATTTTCATCACTTCAATTCTTTTTCTTTTTTTCTTTTATATATTCACTCAAAAAAATGAAAAAAAAGAAGATCCAAAGGTAAGATATTATAAGTGTATCCATACATAAATGTTACATGTAGCATATGTGTTTAATTTGTATGTACGTGATGTGTTTTTAATGTGTGCAGCTCCGGAGAAGAGACAGAGAGTTCCCTCGGCTTACAACCGCTTCATCAAGTAAGATATAAATTCATTCTTTCCCTCCAATCACAACATACATTAATGTTGTTTATTAAACCTAATCAGATCGTGAATGAATGAATGCAGGGACGAAATCCAGCGCATTAAGGCGGGGAATCCCGACATAACACACAGAGAGGCCTTCAGCGCCGCTGCGAAGAACGTAAGCAGGCTTTTCTAGGGTTTCTAAACTTCATTTTGTGTTTAGTTTCTTCACTTCCTATAAGAATCTGTTAATCTTGTTTTCTTTGTTTTAATTCATTCTTTCTCAGTGGGCCCACTTCCCACACATCCACTTCGGTTTGATGCCTGATCAGGCCCTCAAGAAGACGACTGTGCGCCCTCAACAGGTCTCTCTCTCTCTCTCTCTCTTTCTTCATGGCTTTCTTTATGATTTTTTTAGCCTAAACAAAGGATGGGGGGTTCTTGTTTTGACAGGAAGGAGAGGAGGTTCTACTGAAGGATGGATTCTATGCGGCGGCAGCGGCAGCCGCCGCCGCCGCCGCCTCTGCTGCAAATATGGGTGTCACGCCTTACTGAGAAGCTTCACTTGTGGTGTTGGTGTTCTCTAGGGTTTCAGCTTTGTCAGCTCATTAGGGGTTTCTCTCTTTGTCTCTCTTTTAATATCTTTTTTAATCTCTCTCTCTCTCTCTCTCTCCCTCTCTCTCTCTCCCTGTGTGTATTATTAATCTGAACCTACTCACTGCGGTTGATCTTTGGACTTAATTAATTCGCACAAATCCTAGTGTTAACGGCTCTCTCACACTCATTCTCTCTCTGGGTCCTTTTATGTCTCATACTACCTGCCATAGTAATGATATTAGGTTTAAAGTACAGTGTTCTGGGTACTATATATATTATATTGATATCGTACTGTGTGTGTGTGTGTGTGTGTGATTCTTCCTCATCTGGTTCAGAGAAAGCTTATCATCTCTTATTGAAATCAAAACTGCGGATCAGATCATCACCTGCAATTTGTGAATTTGAGGTCAATGCATGTGCAACTTTAATTTTTTTCATGTCATGGTCTTTTTTTTCTTTTCATGTCATGATCTTTACATATTCTTTCTATACACAGAACCTATTGAATTAGGTATGTGGACAATAAGCACGAGATTTGGCAATCTAGCATTAGCATTGTGCAATACAATTTGACAGATTTGTTTTTGAATTACATATTTCAGTCATATCTGAGGATCTTATAGTTAAGCCAGGGAGAAAGTCAAGAATGTGTAATGTCTTGTGGTTAATAACCTGTCAAGAAACACTTTTGCACTAAGGCATATAGATGGCCGCACTTAATTGTACTTGTTCTCCTTGTCAAGAGTACTTATTTATATATAACTAGGGTAGGTTAGCATGCATTTTATGAACCTAACATTCTTCCATATCAAACCTAAATAAGAAAGAAGATGTTTCCTAGGTTTTTCTAAGCCTGAATTAAATGAACTTTGATAATCTGATTTAAAACATACATTGAATCATATAATAATTTTGATATTGTGGCTTCCTTGCGGGGTGGGGTAAGTGTGAAATTTGTAACTTCTCACATTCAAAAGAGGTGGGTGTCCATGTGAGGGGGTGAAGATTCAATTGTTGGGAGACAAAAAAAAGGATAATGATATACTTTCTTTGTGCAGTTCCAACATGCATATGATTTAATAGAAGATATGCTTTAAGATGTGTTTGGTTGCGTGATTGTAAATTTGATTTTAAAGGAATCTGAGTTTTAAAACTAATTTTGCAGAAAGATCAACCCTTAGCTTTTCTAAATCGCAGTTTTTTAACACTATTTGTTTAAAATATGCCTATAGAAAGCTGTTACAGTAAAACTGTTTGTTTACGTTGCATGATTACAGAAGCAATTTCCGCAATTGCAAAAGTAATGCAATCACCAACTAAACGCACCATACAACAACCAAACATATATCTTCATAAAAATAATAATTATACACTCTAGTGAATTGTACGTATATACCCACATCCAGAAAAGTTAAAATAAATTACATGTTCATCCAACCAAACATATATCTAATGGGACCCAAAAAAATATATTAGGTTGATGTTGCATGCAGTCCAATGTCAAAAAAGTTCATTGGATTCCATGATATATGGTGTCTATTATATTTCTTTGATCTTCCAAGATGGGGAGAGAAGTGGGAGGGGAAATTATATTCTGAATCAACATCTGGGTGTCAAAAAGAAAAGAAAGGTCCATAGCCATCTCTTGATAGTCCACAGAAGACTGAATGATTTAAGCGAAGCTACTCACCTTTTTTTTATGGGAGAAATCCATATAACTCCTCACAAACATATGAAAATCCATATAACCCCCGTCTTTTTTTAAATCTAAATAACCCCCTATAAACATAAACAAAATGCAAATAACCCCTTATGTCAGTTAAATTGACGTATAATAAATCTGAGTTTAACCATATATGTAAAATTATAATAATGTCCCCAAGTCCATCACTAACCACATCCTAACCCTAACATTCCCCCAACCCAATCCATCCTCTTCTCCTCTGCCGACATTCATCCATGTCTTCGCAGGCGGCATCCCCTTCATTTCATTGCGGAGCCTTTGTTCCCCCATCATCCTATTTCATCACCAACGCCAAAACACTTCTCTCTCACTCACTCCGATCTCTCCGTCCCCATCGAATGTCCCGTGACGACGGAATCAATGACGACGCCATCAATCCATCGAAGGCGTTCACGGCGTTGTCACTCCTCGCCGTCCCGACCATCGCCGCCCTCGCCGTTTGGCTCGGCTCCATCCACCTGTTGGCGGCGCTGGTCCTAGCAGCGCTCCTCCTCCTCCTCCCAAACCCACTATCCTTTTTGGGTTGCTTTTGTTCTTCGCGGTGATCCCTCTGCATGACAGGGACAACAAGTGGGAGAGGAAGTTGGGATGTTTGATTTGGGAGTGATTAGGGAGGATGGGTTACAGGGGAAAAATAATTTGAATAATTAAATGGGGTGTGGTGGTTGAGTATTTGTATACACTTGTGCAACTAATGATTGAGTCATGAAAAGTATGGACAGGTTATCAACAATTGAGAGATGAGAGGGTTGAAGGAAGAAGAAGAAGAAACATTATAACACAGGAGGGGTAAAAATGTAATTCACATGGGGTTATTTGGATATTTCTAAGTTTACAGGGACTTATTTGAATTATTTTATTTTACTTAGGTTAGGATAACAGAATATTCTTAAAATATTTCAATTCTGTCCATGGTTAATTAACTCAGGGGGCTGTTTTGAATTTTCATTGTGTTTGCAGGTAGGTATGTATTTCCTTTTCTTATTTTAATGTGGATGTTGTGTCAGGACATCCATGAAGTGAGACTGGTGTCGTGTATAGAAGGTGGGAGTCGATGGGGGCCATGTGAGGCTGAAACAACCAGATCAGTCAAGAGAGGATTGTTTTTGTAGATGCACAAGTTTCTTTCACTACAAGTGCCAACTTGGGTTAGTGTTTCACACACACAATTCAATTGAACTTACTCTCTCTTCCTACTGAGTTTTTCAAAACATGGTGGGCCAAGTTTGGGAGAGATATGAAGATGATGATGCGCATATGGACATGATGAGAACAGATAAAAAGATAAAAAATCTCATGATCGATCTGTCTGGATGGATAGTCAGATGTTAGTCTTGTCAATCAAATGGATGCTGATAGGATATGCCCCCCTGACAATCAGGGATATAAGTGTCAAATCTTCTGGACTTGTTGGAAATTTCAGTGTGTTCTGCCTTTCTTTAAAATCTTCTCACACATACTAAAAATGTGTGTGTGTGTGTGTTGAATCTATGTTCTCTGCACAATCTGTCCTGACATGTTCTCTCCATATTATTATTGCCCAGGCTAGCTTTTCAATTTATGTGTCTGATTCCAATCTTGAAATTTGACTACATGTGTATCCACAGTGCATATAACAATCAAATCATGGCTTTAATTCATAATTGGAAATCCACAGTCATTTCGAAGAATTATTTTCATCACCCACTTCAATTAGAAAGACTAGTTATAGATTTAGGGAGTGTGATATATAACCTATCATTTTGACTTTGGCCATGACACAAAAATGTGACAGCAAATGATTGGCAAAATATGACACAATTTGATCATTATTTTGGTGGTTATCAACTGTTGTCATCTGCATGCATGGGCCTGCAATGCTGATTCAGCTTAGATAATTGAACAATGATATCAGAAAGACCAGGTCAGCATTTCCCCCCACCCAGCTTGTCAAGGAGATGAGTGACACAAACGGCAGCTGATGAGACTTATCCCTTCAAATTTTGTCGGCCAAGTTTAGTTTGCAAAGCTGGAAATGCAGATTTTTTTTTCTAGTAGGTGAAGAAGGGCATGTGAATACGTGATTATCATGTATTACATCTTTTATAATTGTGCAACTTATTTTGTTGAAAAGAAGCTAAGGGTCACAGTTTAATAATTCTGGTTTAGAAGGAGAATTTTTCTTTTCAAGAATAAAGTTTTGGTAGATTCCGTGGAATGAAATATTTGATCTAGAATATCCATGAATGAACTCATGAATGGAGGATTCAAAATACAATTTTTCTGAGAATTCTAACAGAATGAGAATGAATGACAAATTGGCCATTTAGTTGATTATTCGTTCTTATTCTACTTCTACTGAAACAATTAAGAAAATTGTTTCTGAAATCATATGTTCATTCCTAAACATCCCAATCAAAATTTCTCTTTTCTATGGAATTTACCAATAATGGTTCCTTAGATGGAGACCTTCTCATTCTAGATAAGAGATATCCCCTACATTTTTCTAGTTGATCTCAACCATCCATTTCAAGAATTTTATTGGTTTTTGAAAGAAAAAAAAACATGTGGCTTTGTGGGTAAAACGTGCTCTCTCCCCCTCTGTTCTCTGCATATACTCCCATCAAATTAATATCACACAATATAATCTCTAATTTCCTACACTAATTGATATAGATTATTTATGGGTCCAACTACTCATTCAGGAAGGCTTCCCGAGGGTTGACCAAAAAAGGAAGAGTTTCATGTAATGTACTTGAAATCTGACAAATTTTACTTTATAGTCTGAAACTGTATAATGCAGGGTATTAGGAGTTCAAGAGGTTCCTTTTCTTTCCTGCCAAATTTTTAGTGGACATGGCTAATGTCTATCGGACCCAAATCAAGATGAACTCAACTTCATTAAGCTCTTATAATAGCTAATGTATGTGTACATTGGTTTTGGGGGTAATCAGGCTCAAACTCAGATGATTTCCACTACCTCAAGTTGATACTTCATTACTGATTTGATTATATATCTATGAAGTACTTAAAATTATTTATCTATGACGATGCTTTTAGGATTTTCTGATAACTAGAAAGATTTAATCAATAACAATGATAATGAATCAATGAAGCCTTCATTATAGAAACTGGCCAGTTTACAGCTACATATTAAAATTTAATTATAAAAAATCAAAATTAAAATTACTAGAGCATATGAATGATATAGAATTCCAATGATAGAAATTGACCATGAAATTCTTGTAAATTCAGAACAACCAATTAATCTTTCAGTTCATGCTATTCTTAAAAGAAAAATGATATGTCTAACCCCCTCGATATATATATATATAGAACTACATACTATTATAAAAACCAAAGTATATATATATACATTGGAGATGTTTTTTTTCTTTTTTTTTTGCTTCAAAAAAATAAAATTTAATTTCATACACCGTGATAATGCAGTAGTCACTGAAAAATTTACAAAATGTATTAAGATTATAAAAATGAGTGCAAGAATCAATGTACCTAACATCTTCCTATATATTTTGGAGCCATGAATTGTATGCATAGAAGTAGAAAGAATTCCTTTAAAATTTCAAGAAAAATGTTAATAGTCAACCCATTTTTGCCTCATTTTTAGCACTACTCTTTTGTTTTAGAGAATATGAATTATTATTAGGTTTTCTTCATTATGGTATACCTTCCCACTCAAATGCACATGACCCAAAGAATAAAAATTGGGCTAAAAACGGGGTAGGTGCATTAAAACCTAAATTTCAACGCATTAATCAATTGTGCGGTTAGAGTAACATTTTGGTATTTCGAGTACAAATTCATTGTCCATTCTTTTTCTTTTTCTTTTTTAGAAAAAAAATAAACCTTGAATTTACAAAATAAAAAAGTCTAAATTAACTTGGTGAGTGTAGATACTCACGATCTTGACTACCTGGTGTGGACGCTAATCTTTAAGGAGCTTTTCCATATTTAATCCATGTCAGATGTAATTATAAATTATGTAAGCATGAAAAAAGTTTCACATTCACATAAAGTTAAATTTTAATGAATTTTGTATCGAATTAGTAAATTAAAAATTATGATGGTGATCATAAAAACATTATGTGAATAAAATCTATTTTAATTCTTCACTAATGACCCCACCTAGCCCGGCCGCATTTTAGCTCCTCCCAGTACTCCAAAAATTCCAAGCATATATGCGTCACTAGTTAATCATTCCTATCAAGTGCCATCAAGAGCTTTGCCTTCAAAATCAACTGCACCAAAAAACAGACCCCTGTAAATCCCATCATAAGCTTTTGACTTGGATTCCCTTCTCAAACTTGTCTCTGGATCGGACCCTAATCACCACCATAAAAATTTTTTACTTTTAGTTTTTTGGAATTATAACTAAAAACCCTATTGTGCATATAACATAAATCCCACGGGTCGGGTCCAGACCCGGACCCGACCCGACCCGGACCCATAACGTGTAATATACCCAACCCTTGGACCCGACCCGAGTTGGACCCGACCCGGCGGACCCGAACAAACAAACTTGGACCCGTTGGACCGAGACCCGATTGTTTTATTAATATATTCATATATTATAAGACTATTAGTATTAGTTGATCATAATTTTATTTCTTACTCTTATGTTTGTATCCATAAGTTTATAAATCATAATCATAATCATCATTTTTTTGTTGTGTTGGTTACAACCAAGAATTTGATTGTTTAATATGTAATAAACTTAGTAATCACGGTTTGTTTTGGACAATTAAAAGCTTTTGAATTTATATAATTAATTAGTTTGTTGCATGATTTATGTTTATTATTTTAGTTAATATGTTAGTGTTTATTGTTTTGAATGTTGTTTAGGTTAATATTGTTTTGAATGTTTGTATAATTAGTTACTTTATTGTTTAGGTTAATATGTTTTTTATGTTAGTGAGTATTGTTTTGGATATTATATATCATTTACTTTTTTTGAATTGTATAAATTTTTAAACATACTTTTAGTTTTATACAAAAAATTTTTTGGCAAACAAATTATAATCTTCCCTTTTTTTTTTTGCCAACCATCCGGGTCGGGTCGGACCCGGAACCCGGACACGGGTCCGGGTCCGGGTCCCATTTCCCCGGACCCGCCGGGTCCTATTGGACCCGGACCCGTCGGGTCTTACCACGGGTCGGGTCCGGGTCCACCCCGACCCGACCCGGACCCGACCCGTTAACATACAAACCATCCTATATGCATGGAAATCCACAACACATACAAGTCAAGTCAAAAAAAAAATTGCAAACAAGGGAAGGTCTGAATGAATGACTGAACCTTTTCAGTACCATTTTCGAAGTTTGCAGCAGTTGTCACGGGGGCCATGTAGCACTAGCTGTGTATGCATACAAACAAGAGACTTTAAAAGAGGTGCGCAATCATGAGCTGTGGTTCTCAGGGTGTTTTTTTTGTTTAATTATATGTAAGATTTCAGAAATACAAGTATCCACATTCATGTTGAAAATTTCAAAAAGTTATTCAATATTCAAATACGGGATATATAATTATCCATATTCATGTCCAAAAATATTCAAAAGTTATCCAATATTGGAATAATCCGAGCGCGGATACAAATATCAATTGGGAGTGTCAATACGCATGTCAATACATCTATTCTAAAAAATATGTGGATCTAAAATATATATATAATATATATAATGACATTATGTATGATTATATTATATATTGTTAAATTCAAGTTATCTCATATGATTAACTATTATATTAAAATTAAATAAAAAGAGCTTTTTTATCTTATACTTGTCCCATTCCAGGTGTTATTATACAATCTCATTTGCGCATTATTTCAAACTATTTATATAACTCATTAAATGAAATTTTCAGTTCTTCTATAAGTCAATGCATGAAATTTATTGGAGTATATATTTTATTTTTATAAGAGTATATATTTTCATTATATGATGTACGTGCCTTTAAAAATTTAAAGCATGCGAGGACTACATGTGAAACTACCCATAAATATCGGACGTAGCCAGAGTGGCTAACTAGTGCTAATACTTTGTATTAGTAAAATAAAACTTTTGGAGTCTCATTTATTTTTTAGTTTAAGAAATATAAACCCAAAATTATAAATTTAGTGGAGATAAATTTTGATTCCGAAATTGTTTAGTTTTTCGATGTTAGATCGTTGCCACAGTGTGACCTAAAGACGATATTGGCTGGTTAATTATTTTTTAGTTTATTTTCTTAAACATTGTTTATGTATTGGGAGGGGTTATCCTAATCAACCCAACCTCCATCCCCCATTGTTTTGGAGAGGGACAATAGGGGAGAGCGAGAGAGAGAAAGCTAAGGGGAGAGTCGCCAAACAAAAAACGTCATTATGGTTTTTGGTGGGGTAAAAATATGGATGATGGGAGTATTAGTTCGTAGGGATAAACTTGTGGGGATCGTAATCACATGTACATAGATCCAATATAGACCTAAATCACACCCAAACCTTAATTTTTACGATAATGATTTTTAGGGTTAAAAGACATCCAAGTCCTCGCAAACATGAGTAATATCATATAAGTTCTTATCAAAGTTGGTGGCAGATGTACAAATACTTAAAAACACGCAAAAACTCATATACATTTCTAGTTTTAACAAAAATTAATCATAACCCAACCTATTATATTTAAGTTTAACCTATAACCATGAAATTATTAAATTATCCTCAAATTTTTAACCATATTCAATCAATACCTCAATGAAAATGAAAGAAATATAAAGTCTTACAAGAATAATTTAATCTTTATATGGACTAATTTATTTTTATGATTATATATGAAGACTATAAATCTATAATGTCTACACAATTACATGACGATAAAATATTCTATCAAATTTGAATAAAAATTTAATCCAAGAATGATAATTAGGTTTTTGTAAGTTTTAAAGGACTCATATATCTGCCCCAACTTTCATAGAGATTTGTATGAGATTATCTATGTTTGCAGGGATACAGATGTCTTTAATCCTATTTTTTAATTTTGGGCTGACAGATGAGATGCGGAAGGTTAGTTTGGATATGGGTAGGCCTGTCAACAATTCTAGTAGACCCAACCTAGACCCGACCTGACCCAACCCAATAAGAGAGTTGTGCGCCGGGTAAGCTTTTTCTTAAAAGAAAAAAAAATCCGAAATATTATAGAGGGTGTGGGGGAAGAGGGAGAGAGGAATTGGTTTCAAAATAGAGGAGCTGGGAAGGAGTGGGTAAGTAACAGAGATGATTAGATTGGATGGGTAAATTATTATGGTCTTCTGATTCTGTGAGAGATTTTGAGATGTTGAGGTGATGGGGTTGGAATGGTGAAGTTGATAAACAGGAGAAGAAAAAAAAATCTTCCATAAACCGAGTCTTCACCAGGTCCAGACCCGGGATGGTTTTGCTATATTTTCCTGGAAGCACTGATTCATGTAAAGAACCCCACTTCCACATGAATAGCTTAAACTGATGGATCAAACAATGTCACCAGAGACAAATAGATGAACAAATAGAATGGGAACTGTTGAGTAATCAGACTACACAAATATCATAGAAAAAAGAATGATAGATTCCTAAGATTCCTAACCAACCCAAATTTAAAAAAAAAAAAAAAAGGAACAGCGAACCATGGACTGAAACCAAAATTCTATGTAAAAAAAATTCATATTGGCTGGATGAAATTTTGCACACCTATAGTCTCATCACAGCGGTTCAAACCCACCAGCAAGTAAAATCCAGTCATGGAAATGATCAAGAGAAAATCACAATGGATGCAATTAGCGACAGAAATGTTAGCAGTTTTACACTAGCACCCATGATCGATGAATCCGAAGAACCCTTGTGGTGAACCGACGGCCTGCGAATTCGGAAATTATATAGAATCAGATCGATTTTGAGTATTAGCGCGGGAACAAGGAATTATGGATCAGGTGACTTACTGCTGCTTGTTTGAGAGCTGACCACAATAAATTGTATTTTCAGGTTGTGCGAGCTCAGTTTTGTTGGTGATCTCTGGATTGACTATTCTTATGTAAACTTCTTGCCCGCGGTACCATGTGTCAAGGTTTTCCGTGCGTAAGTTCCAAATGCCCACATTGTCAAGTGAGACAAGGATTGCCGTCCATGCCCCAGGGAAAACCTACAAAGAACGTGCATGGAAGATTATATAAGCATGAAATGACGGCAAGATAGAGCATAGTGCCTCAAAAGTATTCTTGTTACAGCGCAGAAATGGACACTTAAATTAGAAGGGTAATAAAGCATGTAGGAAGACTAAAGTCAAACAACCAATCAAACAAATGAATGAAATGTTGCTCAGTAGCTCAACCAATGACCTAGTAAGGTGTGCCTGAGAGAGTTAATCAAGTCCACGAAATTCTCTTCAGCAGATATATCAATTATATATCAATGTTACCATATTCTTATTATATACATATCATCAGAATTCACCACACAGGAAATATTACAAGTGTGCTTTAACCTCTGTACATTGCAGCATGGAAATTGAAGAAACAGGGAGAAAAAGCAATTCTCCTCAGACAATGAGAGATGGCATCAAACTTGAACAATATTTTGTCTGTGAAACTATAAAGCTCAACAAGGCATCCAGAGTAGTTCAGAAACCTTCATTGTCCTATTATTTTCTATGAAAGATGAGCTTTGTCATCATATGAATATTCAAGGTGAACTTCAACTATTGATGAAAGATTAAAAAATGATATTAAAACACATTTACTAGGATATGCATCTCATTTCCCTTTCCAACATTTTCCATGACATTTCACATCAACCAAATATCATATAAAGGGACTTATGAAGTGTGCAAAAGAGAAAATTAATCATTGAACAAAGCTTTTAATTCAAAGATATCTGTTCATAACTGCCAGGTCAGACAATTTAGAAAAAAAAACAAAAGTCTAAAATTTTGCCTGCACCCAAATGAATTGGAGTTTTCAGAAAAAAGATATAAAATAATCGAAGAATATTTTCAAATGTTAAATCTCATAATGGAGCGGTAGAAAGACAGAAATACCTGAGTTGTGCAGCGAGACACACCATCCCATTTGTTGTATTGTCCCCTACTATTTTCTGTCCATTCTCCCCAGTCCATCCTGCAATATAACCAAGCAATTCTCTCGTTGATAACAATTCACAGGGACCGATGTACACAAATAGAGACTAAGAAAGAGATTTTACCCCACGACAAAAAATGCATAACCATCCAAGTGATAAGTCTGAACGGATGTGTCATTATTCTGCAATACGATTTCCATGAACCCCTTGTATGTACCATTAATTACAGATGATGCAATTTTAGGTGGTCCATCAATTGGCTTAGTGGGGAAATCCAATGTGTATACTCCCTTAAGATCGAACTGGTCAGCAAGCCTCAGAGGTGTATCAGGATTCTTATATGATATTCCACTGAGTGTAGTTCGCCGTTTCCCATCTATGGTCACAGGTGGTTTGTTCCTCAACACATATACTTGTGTCACATTTATTGAACCATATCTGAAGGATCCCTGTGGGTTGGGGCGAGCAGCACCAGTGGTCATATTTGTCCTGGTAAATTGATGGAAAAAATTTCAAGTCAGAGAATCAAAAGAATACAATTGGCGAACTTGTCAAGGATATATAACACATATATTCTCAATGAACATATCGAGTGCAACATTTCATATTTTTTCCTCTTTTTCTGTGCTGCAACTTGTTATAAAGATGGCACCACATGTTTGACTGGCCTGAACCTCACATTGGATTAAATGGATCTAGTGTGTCTTTTTGGCAAAAATATAAGATAAACTACAGTAAAAAAATTTAGACTTCAACTCCATTCATTTTAATGTAATGAAGTGGAGATGAGGCTGGCTGCTCAAAAACTACCAGCTAACAAGTGATAAAGGAAAACAATGGGAGGCTAGAAGTTAACAGCTACTAGTATATCACAAATTACCAAGTACTACTAGACAAAGAATGCTTGTGCACTGATCTATGTAAATATACCCCAAACACGTAGCAATGACCCTCTGAAAGAAAAGGAGAAACAGTCATGGATGATGGAAACAATCACTAGAGAGGAATTAACATTGTGATAGAACAAGGACTTGGATATGGGTTTATATTTCGACGTGGTGTCTCTATGTTTTTGAATTGTTTTGAGCCTCGAAGGTACTACATTCACATTCTACAAAAAGGTGCTGAATGGAAAACAAGAACAGACCTGATATTTTTTGCCTGGTTCATCGAGAAAGACTTATCATATTCATCGTTTGGAGGATTTGGTAGAGGGCCAGAGGCTTTTCCCTTGGAATTTGAGTAGTGTAGAACAGCAACACCAGTAACTCTGGCCCAAATTGATTCATTCACAAATCGCGGACTTGCAACAATATAGTAGTCACTACTTGCATTTTGATCCATGGTCACCAAGAAAGAATAAGACTGCCCAACATGAATGTCCAGGTTAGTGTAATTTTGCTGTACAGTGTATGTTCCTTCCGTCTCAACGAGGAGCATGTTGTGGTTTTGGATCCTAAAATTCAAACTGGTGGAGACTCCCACGTTGTGCACACGAATTCGGTATGTTTTCCCTGTTCCACATACATGTCATCATCAGCCATTATAATAAACCGGATTTGCTACTAAACCATAATTTCTACAGTGGAATATAAAATAAACCAAAAATTGATGAATATCACATATAAGTATAAGAACAAGTTCTTTAAAATCAAGGCCACAGTACACTCTGAAGTCTGAACAAATGCAGTCCAGTTTTCATACATGAAAAAGAAAATGCTAAACATAAGACTGGGTGAAAAATCTCAGCTTCCCATTGATACATACATACACTCTGAAGTCTGAACAAATGCAGTCCAGTTTTCATACATGAAAAAGAAAATGCTAAACATAAGACTGGGTGAAAAATCTCAGCTTCCTATATATTGATCATTGATACTATTAGGGAATACATGAAAAGTATGAGTGTCTATGACTTGTAATTTTGTAAACTATTTGAAAGAACGACAATCAGCCAAATTCCATGAATAACACGCTATGCCAGATCAGAGATCTATATGCCAATGAACAGCTGCTGTTTTACCACAAAAAATAGCACATCGTACACAGGGTAAACGCTTCAAAATTTCTAAACCACTGTGATAAGGAACAATTTCTAGAAAACAAAATCGATTAGCAAGATGTTCCAATACAATTCCAGGTCCCAACCTCTGCTACAATAAAAGTGGTTATTGGGTACTAATGTAAGGAGATATGGTAAAAACAATCACAAAATAAATGAATTCACATGTTCTTTTAACCAAATAAAAACACACATCTAACATGCTATGAAGGCCATCAAAAATCCCTGACATTTACCTGGGTTCACATTGATAGTCTCATAATCATAGGCATGCGGAACAAGTGTCGTATTGTATTGATATGGACCCTTCCCATTGATCAAGACACCATCAGGCATCCCGAGCTCCTGTCCACCGTCGAGTTTCTTCCTCAAATCCTACAAAATAAAGCACACAAAACAATGGGCCATCACAAAAAAATGTCACCAAAACTGAATACAAACTAAAAAATGGCGAATTAGAAACTCACCGTGTGGTTGTGGTTGTACCAGTCCCCAATGAAGATGGTGATGTCCCCATCAGGCGTCCCGAAGGGCACGGAGATCACCGGACGGTTGTTGATGATGATCCCACCATACCCACCGGCGGCACGCTGAAAGTTGAGCGAGGGGAAGTAGTAGAAACTCCCAATCTGGTCTTTCACCTGGAACTGGTAGGTCCAGTTCCACCCGGCCGGGATTGGGCAAGTCGTGCCCAGAACACCGTCCTGCCATGAATTCTTGCGGTGCTGGACGCCATCCCTGTCAGAACGAATGGTTCAGATGATCAAATAAGATGAAGAGCGAGGGACGAAGAGACAAAAGAAAAACAAAAATGTGGGTACCAGGTGAGAAGGAAGGGCTCGTCGAGGTTGTTTTGTACATTGACGACGAGGTTCCAGTTGGTGGTGACATTGACGATGGGACCTGGGAACTGTCCGTTGATGGCTATCACCTGCGATCACCCCAATCCAATGAAGAAAAAACAGGGGAAACCCTATATTAGTCCCAGATGAATAAAAAATAAAAAAGAATAACAAATGAAATACTGAATAAAGCAATGCTTGTTGGTGAAAACGCATCAGATGAAAAAGTTGAAATTCTGACCAGATTTAGGGTTTAAGATTCTTGAAAAAAAAAAAAAACAGGGGAAACCCTAAATTAGTCCCAGATAAAGAAAAATAAAAGAATTGTAAATGAAATACTGATTAAAGGAATGCTTGTCGGTCAACTACTCACCAAATTTTACGTTTAAGATTCTTGAAAATAAAATTAAAAAATGAAACACAACAAAGCAGAGGAAACCCTAAATTAGTCCCGGAAAAGAACAAAAAAAAAAAAAAACTGATTAAAGCACTGTTTGTTGGTGGTGAAATTGGACTACTCATTCTTAAAAATTTTTAAAACAAAAAAAATATTTACAAAATGAGACGGATCAGAATATAATAAGAAAAAATCGGAAGTGACGAAAAATAAATCATTATGAAACAAATGTTGCAATAACAAAATGAGCGAAAAAAATCTGACAGGATCCTCACAACAACAACAGAGGATGTCCAAACCGAAAAAATTAAACAAAAAAAAACTAAAAAAAAAACAGATAGAGATAGCGAACCCGCTGTTTGACGCCCAGAGGAGAGACGTGAATGTATGAGACGTTCCAGTCGAAGTTTGCGAACGGATCCGCCGCAAAAGCCACCGCGGCCAACGCCGATGCCCAAACCAAGCCCAACAACACCTTCGACGCCATTGATCGGAAGCTCCACCACAGAAAAAATGGTACTCTCTCTCTCTCTCTCTCTCTTTCTAGCTCTCGATGTCCTTCTCACTTACATTATCTGAATAATTTAGTATTCTGAAGTGATGAATCGTATGTCTGTTGTCACTGATGATCGAAAGAAGAACAAAAACACAAAAATCACAAAATCGAAGCCCACACAGACTGACCGAAAATGAAATTTTTGAAGGTTTATATCAGTCGCACTTGGGAGACAGCGAAGATCCAGCCAGTACAAACATTACTCCCCAACGCGGCACGTGTGGGTCCCCCATCGCCCGTGTGAATCGCGCGTGCGAGGGAGGGAAGGGGACATGTGATCCTCACCGTTGATCTCATGAGCTTTTGATGGGAATACGTGTATTGAGGGACGTCTGTTGCTTTTTTGATGGACTTGATTTCTTTGGTGCCACATGGATGCGCTATTTTGGGACGGTTTAAAAACCTGGTCAGAAGTCAAAGGGGGGACCGGGTGCAGTATCTGATTGAGTGAGATGGGTTACCGACCCTAAAATAGGACACGTGTTTAAAGCAGGGGATATGTGTCAGGATATTAATTCATGGAGTCAAATTTTGTATTACTTGACGTATTATTTAAATTAAAGTATATATTTTGAATAATAAGTTTATGATTTTTTATTTTTTTCAATCTTAATATATACTAATGTAACCTGGGTTTAAAAATGGGGATGAAGAATAACTACAAAAATAATTCAGTGTATGAACATTTTCAAATTAATTTTAATAATCTGATGGACTTTAATGTACCCAACACATTTTGGTTCTAGTTTTAACTTTTTTTTATTCGAGTGTAAAATTGTTATGAAAATATATATATTCATTATTATATGTTTTTCATATAAAGATATGTGTTCAATAATTAGATTGGATTGAATTTTATTGAGAGAGGATAGTTCATTAAGAGCGATAATTTTATCACAATTAAAATATATGAGCACATACAAAAATACGAAGAAAAAAAATTGAAAACATTTTCACAAGTGTTCATAGTTAATGCTTTTTAAATCTTTTATAACATTATTAATAGTTAATACTTTTTAAATATTATAACATTATCATAAAAAAAATTTATAAATTAGTCCAAAACAAAAATTGATCGATTTTTCAAAAACCAATGATGAGTGGATTAATAATTTTTAATTTTGTCTGATTTATATTTATTACCCTGTTTTTTAATCATTCATTTATTCTTTTTTTACTAGACTCGCGGAGCACCCTATTCGTGTCTCGAGAAAATGAAGAGTTTTTATGAAGGTTCTCACGAAACGTTCCTCGAGAAAGAAAAAGAAAAAAAATATGTATTTTTAAAAAAACGGGGAAGAAAAGCAAAGTTCGAAATTCGAATCCGAAGAGCCGTTATGGGGAGGTAGTCGAAATCTTTATTCATCTCTTTTATCGATAAATTCTCGCGATAAATTACTATTTTATAATGGGGGAAGCGTAACTTTGTATTATACGAATCTCTTATTTTATTACATTCTAAATTTAAGTCGTGTTTTTTTTATTTTTTTTCTTTTTCGGTCTTTTATGAAGACTCAAATGCACCTACACTCACATTCATGCACCAATTTAAATGAGGGAAGTCTTGATTTCATAATCTCACAGTATATTTTGAGATTTTTTTACTTTTATTGGATGGCTATTAAATGTAAAGATGCAGCATTTTTATTTAATGGTTGCATTTTCCATATATTGTTTGGCATTTGTTAACTTAGGCCTTAAGAGTAGATATCCAGTATCTATATTTAAAATCTATATCCAAATTCAAACCAAGAATACAAAAAAAAAATGTTCAAAACAATATATGTATCTGAAATATTTAAAATATCTAAAGATACAATTCAAATATATGATGATCTGACATGTGAAAGAATAACACATATTTGATATCATATTATGCAAAGAAATCCAAATAATTACAACTCTAAAAAATAATTTTAATATAAAAAAATTAAATATATTAATATGATAAATAAATATATCATACATCCTACATACGTTTTTTAATCAGATAAAGTAATACTCTTATCTATGGTAATATCTTCTAGATATATTATTTTATTTGTAAATTGACATGCTTATGTTAAGTGTTATCACTAATTTTGCACATATTAATCAAATTTAATTTATCAATAATAGAGTTATTTTTTAATACATAATATTCATATATTTTTGTAGCAAAAATCTTGGCATTCATATTCATTATTAAACCATTTAACTATTTGAAATTCTTATGATTTTTGAAATTTTAGATGCACATCCAAAATTTCAATGCCTCACAATGCCTCAACCACTCAAATGTTGCATTAGAAATGGGTTTAGATAAATTTTGAAGATTCTACTTTATTACGAATAATCATTAATCCAAACTCAATTTTCAACTCAATTGTCAAATGTCTCTAAATGTACAATCCAAGCTATGAAGAAAAAAAATACAGTTCTTAGTTATAAAAAAAATTCTCTGCTATCTGGAACATTTTGCTCTTTTGTTTTTGTCAGACTTTGGATCCAAACGCATTCTTCAAGCATTCGGAATCCCAGACTAATGTAACTTCATTTTCTAAGTTATAAAATGGCTACCCATTCTTTAGAAAAATAATCAATGATATAAAAAAATGTATTTCATTCTGAAACTGTTTTAAGAAGCTGCAACTAGTTTGTATAAACTAATTAAATGATATTCTATTCCGTAATTGTAGACTTATCCCCATTCCCAAACCCACATAGCATATTCATTATTCAAATATAACAAAAACGATAAAATAAAAAAAATGTAAAGCTTATAATAATATAATTGTGAACGGTTAATGGTAGGGCTGACCAAACAAAAAGATTGTCGGGTAGGAATCATCTGAGGCGCGAGTTTAGGATAATGTGGTGGGACCCACTTTTTCATGTTGCGTGGTGGTTGATGTTTGAAAATAAATAAATAAACCAAGTTGATGAAACTGCCAAGAAGACTCTGTTTTAGAAATATGCACTTAAGCCCTTTATTTCATCCGCATCCCCCACAAGTTTATGAAACATGTAAGAGCACTCACACTTACGTTTTACATTTTAATGAAATATCATTTTACCACTTATTATCATCCATATAATTGAATTAATTAAAAGCTTCTTACATCTCAAATTAACCATCTGTATATCTTAATTAATATAAATCATCAATACATTTCAAACAATGATATTTTTTCATGTTATTATTTTCTTCATGCTACCGTGTGATTTCTTAGTAGGGAGGTGTAAGTGCGTATTTTAAAAATACAAATATTGTTTTGTTAGGTTTTGCAAAGTTGAGGGGTCAAAATGCATTTTACCAAAAAAAAAAAAAAAACATTGAACTCTTACATTTTGCAACTCGCACTACATACATTATCATAATGCATTATATACGTTATCACAGTGCATGATGTTATTTTATAATGCATAGTAGTATTTTTTATTTTTTTAAAATAAAAAATACATTATTATATCATATTATATATTTCATTTCATATAACATCTATTTTATTAGGAGAACATGATTTTAAAATAGTAGTATGGATGGCGGTTGGAGATGCATAGAGGATTAGACACAGTGGCGGAGCCACCATAGGATAGGGGGGGCATGTGCCCCCCTGGATTTTTTTAATTTATTTACATGTCCTTTTAATTTTTTTCTAGATCCTTTTAATTTTTTGTGGTAAGTTAATTTTAATTAGAATTCATAGATCATGTGCCCCACCTACATATGAAATTCTCTAAACAACAATCACTCACAACTAAATAAAATAAAATTAAAACAATCATCTATTATATATCTGGATCATCCATGTGTATGGTATACACTCACCCCTTCTTTTAATTAACTCTCTCTCCTCCACATAACACAAAAGTCATTTTAACTCTCATTTTTCATTTACCCCCAAGCCTCCTTCTATTCATATCCCACGAACAACTATAGAAGCATGTATTCCACTTCTCAGCGTCTTCACCTAGGTGGGTATCTTGAAAAATATAAATTTTTGAATCTCTTTTTTCTTTTCTTTTTTATATCTCAACTGTTCTTAATATTAATATTCATCTCTAAATAATTTTTACTTTTTGTTCTATTAAATGTCTCACAATTGAGAATCTACAATCTATAATCCTCTCATCTATTCCATCAATACTTTGAAGATATATAATTTCTTCCTTTTACTTTATTATCATTGTTACAAATTTATTTAAAGTTTAAAATATTTGTGTAAATATCTAAAATAATCAAATCATTCAACATTTACAGAATATGAAACATTGTCAAAGTCAAATTTAAAGATATGTATTGCTTGTTAGATTTATATTTTGATATTTTTTTTATGAATTATCAATATAAAATATGACATATCGTTTTAAAATATGATAATTATTTTTTATAATTATTCAGTGATATGTTTTATATGAATGTCTGTATTTCATTTTATACATATTTTTAATCTATGCTATTGAAATAAAAAACCATAATAATATAATTTTAAAAAATATTTACATAAGTCACATTAGGCCCCCTTTATAAAAATACTGGCTCCGCCACTAGTTAGACATATCATTTTCTAAAAAATATTGTCAAACATAAATTTTTTTTTTTGGGCACCGATTTCAGTCTCATGATTATTAGTTAAGATATGGCACCCGCGAGGGAATGTCTATCTGCATGTGTTACCACATCTTCCTCAACTGCTTTGCAGTTGTAACTACATAGGTGGTTGTAGTAAATCCTCCCTCTTTTGCAGATTTATATTTGGGTGAATTGAAAGATACTGTGTGCGTGAAAATCAGATAAGGTAGAGACACCAAACAGCGAGAGGGCTTCAGAGATACTTGAGTGGTGAATTTGTGGGGTTATTTCTAGTAAATAATCTCCCGAGTGGTCTGTAATTCTAATCAAAGAAATCCTAGAAGGTTTAAATGGAGCGTTTGATTATGTAAGTTTATGTTCAGTAAATATACTGATGAGTTACATGATCCATGATTTTCAACAGTAGACGTACGTGATAATTGATTGACTATTAATAGAATTGTAAAAAAAAACTGAGTGTATAAAAGAAAAAAAAAATTTGTCACACAAATCTCATTTACAGTCTCATATTTGTTCTATGAGTTAATATACAATTATTTACTTCTACAAATTTGTTCACACAACATTAGATACTTACCTGAAATATACACTTTTAATAATAATAATAATAATAATAATAATAATAATAATAATAAATGTAATCAGGGTTATAGATAACATTATAGAAAAACAAAAGGGTAAAAAGAAAAAACCAACTCATACCGACACACAGCTCATATTCCCTCAATTGCTCATATAGTATTTCTATGTCAAATAATAACATAGCGTGTGACCTCTTTGTCCAGCTTGTCAATGCAAATGCAGTATAATTTTGCTTGTCAAGAATCAAATTTCAGACGAAAGAAAGTGATTGCTTGTTTTTAGTCGTTATAACCAACCCATTTTGCGGTCCAATTTACAACTTCATATATCTCATTAGCTACCTACATCCCTACAACATTATAATATTTTTTTATATACACATATTATAAATATAAATGATTCTATACAATTCATTATAAATATATTTTATTTCTTTTAAAAAATTAATTTTTATACACTGACATTGAGTAAACCCTGTATACATCATCACAGTGTACAAGTGGTTGCAAAATTGCTTCTAAACTGTAAATAGAGCTACAAAATAAATTGAATGTATCAATGCGGATATTATTTTCTAAAAATGTTTAAAAAACTACATACTGTATTTGTGCTGAAAATGACCTGAACATGATATTTTCCTCTTTTTTTTAAACTAACCTTTTATTCCCTCTCAAAGGTTACGTTTGTCTTCGGTCGTATTTTGGCTTTTCTTGCGCTAACGAGCAAAAGAATTTCAGGTGTGAATCAATTGTTAATTAAATGTGTTAGATGGCTTCTTGGGTTTGTTTTATGTGTGGGGTGGTTTCTCAATTGTTAGGTATCTAATGATAAATTATGTCTTAGATCATGAGCCACGGCAATCATTTTCATTAGCATAAGTCAAGCTGTGCTGATGGAAGCACAACTGTGTGTGTGGGGCATATTATTAGGTGGATGGAATAATATCCCAAGAAGCACTGATTAGGATTTTTTTCTAGGTCATATGTTGGAGTATCCCACATGGCCTTAAATTAATGTTAATTCGGGTGTTGTTATCATTGCAGCATGTATTTGATTGGTGGTGGCCCTTATTGATTATGCTGACCCAGATAAGGCAACATAAAAAAAATTTATTTCCTTACAAAAATTAATTTTCACACTACACTAATGGAGTATATTATGCAACAAGCATTGGGGGACCATCTTTGGATTATAGATGTGATTATAAAACAAACTGAATGCATCAACTATTAAATATTCATAATAAAATCTCAATAGATATCATAGTTATGGAACCACTAAAAACATGCCATTGGAGATAATCTTATACAGGACTCCTCAAGAAGCTATCAGCATTCGCAAGCCATTTCGAGGCCTTTCCAAAGAGCTGTGAATTCCTTCCTGGATTATATTTCTTGGGTTCATAGAACCTGAAACCAGGTTTGGACTACTTTCGGAGATTTTGTTTTTCCAAAAATCATGTTTAATAATCAAATCTCATGTTCAAATTCCTCCAACGGTCCGAATTTTAGAAAGAATAAACCAAAAAACTTTTAGTTATATAACAGTTTTCAAATATTCTTCCATTAAAATAATTTTTCAAACATTAATGATGTTTTTTATCATCCCTACATCAGTTCCTAATCTGCTCTGTTGAAAGCCACCCTTCTGTAGTAATGCTCACCCCTTCTGTGGTAAAATTCAATGAAGTCTCTCTCTCACACATACACACAACCACTGCCAACCAACCCTGACATTGGAATCTACAATCAAAGCATATCATCTTATTGACATTTTCAATCTAAGCCAATCCTCGGGGATTTTATAGGTATTTCCCATGCCAGTAAATGTCAGCCAGAAACCAGAGCAGGGTATATATATATATATATATATATATATATATATATATATATATATATATATATATATATATAGGAATGATTAGGTGCGGGTCGTGCGGCGTCGACCACGGGCCGTCGATCATGGGTCCATCGCGGGTCCATCACATCAGACGGTCGAGGGCGATTCATCTCGACCGTTGAATGCGATGGACCCGCGATCGGACGACTCACGTCGGATCCGCACGACCCGCACGCTATCACTCGCGTATATATATATATATATATATATATATATATATATATATATATATATATATATACGGGGGCGATTACATGTGGCGAACGGCAGGTGCGGCGGCGACGTGGGCCGTTCGATCGCGGGTTCATCGCATCCAACGGTCGACGTAAATTGCACCCGACCGTCCGATGCGATGGATCCGTGATCGACGGCCCACGATCGACGCCGCACCTGCCGTTCGCCGCATGTAATCGGCCCTATATATATATATATATATATATATATATATATATATATATATATATATATATATATATAGGGAAATGATACGGTGCGGGACGTGCGGTCGTGCGCGAACGACCACGGGCCGTCGATCACGGGTCCATCGCATCGGACGGTCGGGGGTGATTCATCTCGACCGTTGGATGCGATGGACCCGCGATCGGACGAACGACGTCGTTCCCGCACGACCGCACGTCCCGCATATTATCATCGACCTATATATATATATATATATATATATATATATATATATATATATATATATACGCGAGCGATTCAGTGCGGGAATGCGGGAAACGACGTCGATCGTTCGATCGTGGGTCCATCGCATCCAACGGTCGAGATGACCATCGCATCCAACGGTCGAGATGAATCGCACCCGACCGTCCGTGATCGCTTCCCGCACGACCGCATTCCCGCACTGAATCGGCTCCCTATATATATATATATATATATATATAGGGAGCCGATTAGGTGCGGTTTACGGTCGGTGCGGTGCGCGATCACGGACCGTCGATCACGGGTCCATCGCATCGGACGGTCGGGTGCGATTCACGTCGACCGTTGGATGCGATGGACCCGCGATCGGACGGCCCACGTCGTAAACCGCACCGACCGCATACCGCACGTAATCGCGACTATATATATATATATATATATATATATATATATATATATATATATATATATATATATATACGGGGGCGATTAGGTGCGGCAGGTGCGGCGGCGACGTGGGCCGTTCGATCGCGGGTCCATCGCATCCAACGGTCGACGTGAATCGCACTCGACCGTCCGATGCGATGGACCCGTGATCGACGCCGCACCTGCCGTTCGCCGCAGGTAATCGGCCCCCTATATATATAGGGGGCCGATTACCTGCGGCGAACAGCAGGTGCGGCGTCGATCGTGGGCCGTCGATCACGGGTCCATCGCATCGGACGGTCGGGTGCGATTCATGTCGACCGTTGGATACGATGGACCCGCGATCGAACGGCCCACGTCGCCGCCGCACCTGCCGTTTGCCGCACCTAATCGCCCCGGTATATATATATATATATATATATATATATATATATATATATATATATATATATATGAGGGGTGATTATGTGCGGAGAACGGCGGGTGCGGCCACAATCACGGGCCGTCGATCACGAGTCCATCGCATCGGACGGTCCATCGCATTCACCTCGGACCGTCGGATGCGATGGACCCGTGATCGACGGCCCGTGATCGCTGCCGCACCCGCCGTTCGCCGCACGCAATAACCTATATATATATGTATAACTTTCATTTAGACAAATAAGTTTTCGTGCCCTGTTCTCCCGCGAATGATTTTAGAAGAAAAAAGAAAATAAAAAAGAAGCAAAAACAAGAAGAAAATCTACGATGCAACAACTCTCCTTTATTTCATGACAGAGAAAATGCACCTAGCGAGCTTGTTCGATTAGCGCTTCAAACATTTGGGGGAGGCCATATTTTCCCAAAAAACTCTTCCAATCTGTTGGTTTGGTTCACATAGCCTTCCAGTCCAGCTGCAAGAAGCTGTTCAGCTCCAGGTCCCATTGCTGTTGTAAACTTTATTTGGTCCCACTTCTGAAGCTGCATAATAGTAAGCCAATAACATGCAGTTGGTGAAGGTTATATAGACATAGAAGAGGGAAATTGAAAGATGAGCTGGGGGGGACACTGGAACAGAAAAAAAAAACATTTTGCTTATCCAGTACTGCTTCAGCAGAATGTTACTACTGACAGTTTATGAGACAGGTCATTTGTCATAAATTTCGGAAGAGACTAATTTCTCATGTATGATTGTCTAGATAGCATAAATCTGAACCTGTCAAAAGATCAGATGCAGATTAGGTACGCATATGTAATAGTGGATACCAAAATTATTCAGAAAATTTACATGTCTCAATATAGACTCTAGTAGGAGAGATCAAGTGATATATTACGGATATGAGAGAGGGTGCAATAAAAAAAATGAAGATTGAAATCGGGATTCAGATGTCCTTGTCTTTCAAAGATCATACAAAAGAGAATGCAAAAGCTATTTAAGTTTTGAAGGATATGATTAATCATACAAGATAATTAAATTTAAATAGTATATAATATAAACATACATAATCAATTAATACATATCAATTTTTTATATTTTCAGATCAGAAATTACCTTGATATCCATAACTGTTTTTAAATCTTTATGGATATTCGAATATTAGATAATTTTTTATTTTGTGGATACTTTATTTGGTGCGGACACTAGTTTTTTTTTTTTTTAATAGTTGACGGGCTTACATAAATCAATGAAAAAGTAAACAATTAGCAAATTACTGGGAAGTTAAAGCATCCATGTTCAGTAAATACATTTAAACTGAGCTGACCAAAATCATAGGAAAACTGAACCAATCACACGTGTAAAACTTATTTGGTTTCATATTTTGGACAAAGACATATTTATAAATTACTTGTCATGCATATGTTTATTCTACCCAGGGAAGAATTACCTCTTCCTCGGTGAAATGGTAAGCCATGGCCGATCCTGGAGATAGCCTTCTGACATAGGAGTACTTCTCATCAGGATAGGTAATGGACTCTTTAAGTGATTGCAATATCTTCAGAGGTGCAATTATGTAGTCAACCCTGAGAACCAAAAAAAAAAAGTTTGTTTGTTCATAAAGTCGTCCTTGTGCAACCTTTCTCAAATTTATTTTTATTTTTTTAAAAGGAATGAGCATCTTCACCCCAGAAGGCTGAACAAGTCTTGCTTGTTGCGAACTGCTGCCGCCATCAACTTTGATTTATACCCATTTTTGTGAATGTAATTGTATGTCTTTGTTACCTGCAAGTTTCAAAATAAATGCATGACTCACAAACAAACAAAAAAAGATGACTCACGATAAAGCAAATTGGATATAGCTTTCTGGTTAACAATTCTCCCCATAGATCCCCAATTATTAACAGCACATTGATTTACTAGTTTGGGTGGCCGTACAATATAAACCAATATAGTATTAGAATTTGTCAGAGGAAAGAGCCACATGACTTTACATGCACATATAGAAGTTGAATATATCAAAGAAAGTTATGAAATTCTTGAAAGTGACCACTCAGGTTGACATTGCCTGCCTATATATAGCGGAAAATATCCTTGCCCAACTACTGGGCCTAAGGCTAATCGTGCCAAACACACTGAACTTTCTTCCAACTCGGCACCCAAGCAAGGTCTTTTTTTATAACAGGGAGGATACACACAAGTGTAAAAGTTCTAAATGATGAAAAAACACTTACATGAATAAAAAATGCATTTAGTTTATCAATGTACCATTATAGAATAAATGCAGAAACAACAGAGAGACAGATGCCTCCAAGAGAAAGCCCCAATGAACATTATACTCTAATCTGATATGCCCTTCACAAATCTCCAACTTAAAAAATAGCAAAACATAAGGGCTATAACATCTTTGAGAATGTATAATCAATTGTCTTAAAGAGATCTTGATTACAGTATATTTTTTACATTATCAACAGAAGAAGACTAATGCATAGGCCTTGATAAAGTTATGAAGCACTAAATGAATATGCATAAAGTTCAAGAAAAGAACACTTGGAACACTAGACATCACAAAGTATAAGAAACTAACCAGTGCCAGTCCAGGGTCATCTCCCTTCTTGACAGCAGCTTCTATCTCAGAATCACCAGAATGGTTTCTAGCCCAATCCTGCATGCATCATTTACTAATCAGCTGCCTATAGTAAGAAACCAACAACTAGAAACACATCAAGCATAGGGAAAAATATCTACCCTAAGGCGACCAACAAAGATCTGGATGACAGAAGCGCCAGCTTGTGCTGCAGCTGCTGCTTGAGGAAAGCTGTACAAGCGAAAAAAGAATGATAAGATTCAGAAATAGAAAATAAAAGGAGCATGAACCAGAATTCTTGAGATATGCATAACAAAAGTGATCTCTGCTTCTTCCATTGACATGAGGCAAGCAAAACTTGAATATCTAAAAAGAACATCATCACTAAGACACTAACATGCAACTCCTTAGCAGTGAAAAAACAAATTGCATCAATAAATTCAAGAGATCATACTTATTACATTCATACATCTGAATATTCCAGAAACAAGAAAAAATAACTTTTATCAATAAATCCAAAGATATCATTCCAATGCAATAGTTATTGTGTTCTCAGATGCCATTCGCATCAATGGAAGGTCATTAATGACCAAACTACATGAGTACCAATATATTTCAGTACTCAACAGCATAATTTCAAAAAAACAGGTTGGGTTCATCTGCATAATTTAATTACCCTCATTCAAGTGATTGAAGGTGCACATTAATAGTGTGTAAGAATACTGATGACATGTGGTGATGATGTGTATTGAGCTGAAATTTCCACATTTTTAACAGATATCACACAAGTTTCGAACAAAACACCATGTTGTGCAAGATTAGCTTTAAAAGAAAAATGGTGCTTCATTTGACAAGTTACTCCAACTACCTGTAGACAAATGTTAAGTGTGTCTGGATGCCCTCAGATTCAAGCAGTCTAGAGGCTTCTATCCCCTAAATAGATAAAATAAGAAAAATGAGATAAAAATAGAATAGAATGGAAGTAACTAGAGCATGTATTGCACCTCAATAATAAGCCATGAAAACAAAGAAATGAACAAGCTTTGTATCCTCCTCTCTGGACATTCACCTGCCAAGTTGAGGGAATTTTGAACAACAGACGCTCTGCAGGGACTTCTACATCATTGTATAGTTTCAACAACTCATGAACCTGGAGTATTTGATAGAAAGCATCAAATGTGTGAGTGAGATTAGTTAATTTGGGAAATAGACAAATAGTGAAATACATGATAAACAAGACATGAGAACCAAACTAAATCCGTTCTGTAGGTCAAATGCTTCTTGTTTATTGGGCTTGATCTGTTTAGCCAAAAGATCACAATGTCCAATATGAAAATCTTGGAAAAAAATCAATGGCTAAAGTAAATTATAAAACTTTATTTAAGCAGGAATAAATATGGAACGCTCATTGATTACAATATCTTGAATTCTATCATGAGATCATTAATTTCATACACTGAAATGAAACAAATGAAATGTAAGACTTAAAATACATGGAAGAAAATGAAGTTACCTAATACAAGGGGAAAAAAATGAAAAGTCCACTAACTCCAATGCTCGATGAAATGAATGATTATGGTTGATTTTAGTGTGAATTGACAGCAGGATTTAATACAAAAACTAGCTGGAATTTATTGAGAAAACTGCATGATTTTTGTTTAATTAGCCTGAACTGATAGTAGAATTCAGTACAGAACCCAACTCAAACTAATTATGCATGTTGAATGATTTTTTTAAGCATTACTAACGATGTAATAACTAACAGATATTATGTGCATTCTGCCAACACTGTCATGTGCATGGAAGGTGCCACCTTGTTTATCCCATTGACCACCCATAGTTTTTTGGTGGAATGAAAGAAACAAAACCTAATCTCGTTCAATCTAGTAGATATCAATTTTCAGGTTCAATGGATTGCTTAAAAATCTGAAACTAAAAAGCAGTAATCATAGTCAAAGTTTTCTTATACAAAGCGGTCATAGTCAAATTAACAATAGTCTCCAGGGAAAAGGAAGAAAAGAATATTTCATTCTCAGTGCTAACAGGTAAAGAGACCATCACGAATATATAAACAATTATAAAAAATGACAAAGCTCATAAAGAGCAACAAAGATCAATGGATCAGAATTCAATCCTATTCTACGAATTTAGGGGTTAGATATGTAAATCAGAATACATGATAAATCAACTAAACTTCATTTCAAAGAACATTCAATATTAATTCATCACGACTTAATGCTGCGGATCATCACAATCAAATAATCTCCAAAAACCAACTTTTCTAATCAAAACTGCGCAGAGTTTGGGAAGAAAAAAAAATTAACCTTCCGAACAATGCCATGAGTATCATATGCCAAATGAGCATCCACTTCAGTCGAAACCCGTCCGGGGACCAGCCTGGCCAGGTCAGCTCCCACATTCACCAAAGCCTGCACATCCACACCAGGAATTGTTTCTTCCTCCATTCCTCAAACCAAATGTCAAGATTTAATTTTTTAAATAAAAAACCCCAAAAAAATGATCACTAACCCTGTTAAAGAAGCAAGATAATCTAAGGCTAGGGTCCTTCTGCTCGTAACACTCGCTATCTGCAAGAGCAGTTTCAATAGCGCTCTACACACACAAAAAAAAAAAAAAAACGCACACACACATCAATCATTCACATTGTGAAAGCAAATACAAAAGTTAATCCTTTCGCACCTTGAATTTCGTATCGGGAAGGCTACAGATGCCCAAGAGGAGCGAAGAACTCACGGTCGCCGCAGTTGGTGGAAACCTGCACTTTCCATTTGTATTTGAATCCATGTATGTAGAGATGCATCAAATCAGATTAAAAAAAAACTGTCAAGTGAACTGGATTTACCTCTCGAAATCATCGAAGACGACAGTGTCGGGGACGATCTCGCTGAAGCTCGAAACGGCGTCCAATTCCGTGCTCAGCTCTGCATCTACAGAAGAAGCTTTTCCGGAGAAGACGCGGAGGCTCGGGAAGGATCTGCGAACAGGGAAGATGAGATTGGGCGGCAGCGGAGGCGATTCGGTGGAGGCTTTGGTCCTCCCGATCTGTCAAAGCAGAACTTCAAAGATCACGATTTGAAAGAGATCGAGAGGCAAAACGGTGATCCTGATAACAGAGAGCGACGGACCTGAAGAGGAGTGAAGAGAGCAGATGAAGGAGACACCGATGATGACATTTTCTTTCCCCCCAATTTAAATCAGATTGGATTTCGAGTGGAATTCGAGTGTGTTTTTTTGAGCTTACAAAGGGAAGGGGTTGTTTTTTTTAAATGACGTATTTGCCACTACGGCTTCGTTTGGTTGCGCGTGTAGCGTGTAAGATGATTCCGTTTTTTAAAAAAAAATTAAAATTCTAAAATCGTGCAACTAAATGAGATCGATTCCGGTGGAATTAAAAATTGAATTCTTTTTAATTTCGTTGTTGAAATCCGTGTTTTAAAAAGCTCATAAACTGCGATTTTCAGTCGGAATCGATTTTTTTAATTAAAAATCAAATTTCCCTACCAAACATTAAACTTCTTTCAAATATTGATTCCTAAATTTAAAAAAATCATCCTTAAAAAGTCAAGGTCTAAAATCATCTTAAAAAACAGTTTTATTCTAAAAGCTACTTTTCAATCTGTATTTCCAAACAGACCCTACGATTTGGTGGAAATTCGCGTGAGTAGGGGCGATAAGCAATGACGGGTGGGACCTAGGGTCGGCAACGAGCCGGCACGGCCCGTTCCGTTGAAACAGGGCCCAGGCCTGCTTGGCCAACGGGCCCGAGCTTGAGCTTCGGGCCCACGGGCCTAGTTTTTAAACATTTTATTTTTTTATTTTTTAATTTTAAGTTGTTCATTTGAATATAAATATTAAAATAACATAAATTGAAATGTAATATTAAGAAAAAATATTTACATCTATTGAATTTTTAAAAATAAAAATATTAAATGAATTAATTATTTAAAAATTAAATAACTACATGTACCTAATTAGGTTAGCACTTACATAAATGTCAATTATTTTGTATAATTCAACCAAATTCAAATAAAAATTACATGTGACGCATTTCGGGGGGCCAACGGCCTGCGAGCTAGAACGAACGGGCCCATTTCGGGGGGCCTACGGGCCGGGCCTCAGAATCGATCCCGAGACCAGCCCACCCTAAAAACGGACCGGGACAGGCTTTGACCCTTCGGGCCTTTTGGGGATAAGTTTATGGTGAGAGTTTGTGATTTAATTACTTGGATATAATAATTTATTTATATTCTTTTATGAATATATACAAATTTTGTCAAACCACGTAAACTTCGACATTTAAATATGAATAAAATACTAATTTTGATAAAATATTTTATGAAGAATCATATTCATTTATACATGTTTTCTAACGAGAAGCATGGATTTGTTGACAGATATTTGATTATATCCTCATAATCACCCAACAAGTATACAATACAATTAAACCAATGAAATATTATAATTGCCCACACCCATCATTACTTCATTAGTTTCCAATAACGAGATAACAATTAATCAAGGCAAACAGATTAACAAGCCTATACATAAAAAAAATAAAAATAAAAAATAACTAAAAACAATAAGACAACCAACACCATGGGTATTTCCTTTTTTTGGGACCACCAAAATGGTTCTTTTTATTCCAAAATGCAAAAACTATATTCATGAAAATGGATCCCCACAGCATCAGCCTTAGTAGTTAGAACTCTCCCTCTATCTGAATAATTACAGTGCAGCAGTTGATTTCTTCCATCTCACCATTGACTTGAGGAACTCCATCACCTTCATATATCAAACAATTTTACATGAGATCAAACATTTGCACTAACAAAAATTGATTTGGCAGAAAAAAAATTCAAGCTTTACCTCAGATGGGTCTCTCAGAGAATAGAAGGCATTGGTTTCCTTAGGAAAAGAGGACACAAGAATCCCATATCCACGGTTCTTCTCACGTAAGACCTAATGATTTGAGTGATTAACACTTCTGAGTGATTTGAAATTTTTTAGGTCTATCAATTCTGCATTCCATGCTAAAGAATATGTCTGTTCACCTTAAATGCATCTTCATCAGTGTTGTCATCACCAATGTATATAGGAAGCACATCCTCGCTTTCAAGTTCTGTAAAGTTAATGTAAAAATATGTTATTAATTAAATTTCGACTCATGACACTTAAAAGAGAGTGAAAAAATAATAATAATAACATCCCACCAAGTGATTCAAGCAGAAATTCAACTGCTTTTCCCTTATTCCAATCAATGATGGGACGGATCTCTAAAACCTGTAAAATGGATTTCACCAAAATCAAATCTGAGGAGGGGGGAAAGACTATGTTCTATTGCAATGTGTTACCTTCCGCCCGTAATTCAATCGTAAACGAGGGTAGTCTTTTAGGACTTCATGAACACATTGTGCCACAGCAGGCCAAACCTGGAATTGAATTAAGACAATTGTTTCTTGACCTTATACAACAACCTGGTTGAAGATGGAAATGATCATAGGACATGTGACCATTACCTTTTCATCAACGTTTCGATAATGTACAGAAACACAGAACTTATTGTTCTCAACCTTTGCACCTTCAACATCCTTAGTTTTTTCGATGAGGGATCTAAAAACCTGCAATGAAGGACACAGTTACAATCACATTTACTTTGAAAATTAGAGAAATTCACATGCTTGTAGCTTGAGCATGTATAAACAACCATTTACCTCATCAATCATAGGAATAAATTCGTTAGCAGGCTGGAAAAGAAATACTTCCTTGCCCTGGATAACATACAGAAATCCACCCAAGATACAGAATGTTAGATAAATGAGAATTCCTTGTCCACAAGACTTATAGCAAAATTTTGTAATTCTATTTCACCACAAGACCTTCCTATAATGTCATCTTATATTATGTATAATAATAATAATGGAGGGATGTTCCCCTCAACCATCTGATACACAGAAGCTGCAGCTGTGCTTTTCACATCATGCTCATGACATTACAGGGATTCAACAAAGAATGGATCTCACCTGCTTGTCAATAGACCGGATGCAATTGGGATGGTTAGCAATGGACATGGTTTCTCTCACTGGACTGACTATGTCCATTCCATGACAACCAGCATAATGGACATCTGTCAGTCCTACAAATTTATACACCTGACAATTATTAAGGCAAGGGGTGGTATTGATTCAGTCAGGGGGGAAAAAATACAGAACAAGAACAGAATTACAGTAGAATACATTAGGAGTTCACCACCCACAGTTCACAAGATATTTGAAATCTGGTATAGACCATATACAAATGGACTTACCTTATCACGGGGCCGTCCACTAACAATAGCTGTTGGAAAATACTTGGCAACGTTTCTCACAGCAGCACGCATCTAAGGAAGGAGTGTCCATAATGAGAAAAAAATGTCAGAAAAATGAAGAACATTTCTAACACAGCACTTTAAGGTAGAAAATTATGACATACCGCATTCGTCATGAAAGCGCGCTCCGGGTCCACTACAATGTTCGCAAGTGTCCCATCATAATCCAGAAATAATGCTATCCTCTTCCCATTTGCATTGCTTATTATTTGTTCAAACGAAGTTATGGCAGATGGATATTTAAGCTGCATATAAAAATCAGATGTTGTAATAGGCAACCTGGGAATGAACTAAACTATTATCGTGTGAGCAGCAGAGATGACTTACAGCCCAGGATCGATAAGCAACTTCTTCTTCTGAAACAAAATCTATGCCAAGATCTTTGCTCAACTTCTTGCGTGGAGGAGAAGAGGATTTCATGGCATCAAGCCACCCACTAGCACGAACATCGTCAAGCTTACTAGGAATTGGCTTCCTTCTAGGGACAGTTAAAAATATACCAGAAGAGAATGCTTGTCCGGGTGATGAATATGGAATCAAACCAGAAGTCATGCCTAATCTTGACTTATTCAGAGGCACGGGATCAGTGAGGACAGGAGAGTTGTGGTTTGACTTCAAGTCCATGGGATACAGAATACAATTGTGAATCTGTCTTCGATGGGAACCGGGAATCTAAAAGCTGTATGTAAATGGATGTGACAAGTTCCTCTGCTCCTTGAATCGAATGTTTACCCAACCCTTTTATCTATGAAGAACCACCTTTTCAATGTTTTCTTGTCACTGCAATTGTGAGTGAGGCCCATCAAGCGGAGGCTCCCTGTGTACTGGTAAATGCAGACGCACTAGATTGAAAGCTACAAAAGTTCAATTTCTTGATTAACCAATATACCAGCATAAAAAATATTTGAGCATGAGAATGCTCAAATGGGCCAAATTAATACTAAAGGTTCAGAGTTACCTTTTCATCCCTAAAACTGCACTGCATTTATAGCAAGTAACCAATCATTGGCCAGAGGCCCAGCAGCAGATCAAAGAGAATCTTGAATCTGAAGTTTATCAACTTGAACAGATATTTCTCTTCTGCAGAAAGACATGGATAAACCAATTACAGCAGTCCAAAGGTATAAATCAACATATCATAAGTGACATATAAAAATACAGACCCTATCCTGTTTATTTTCTTTCCTTTATAACATTGGCCACCAGGATTAGGATTACAAAACCAGCATCTTATCTCTTCCAACCTATAAGCAAGTCCTAGTAGACGTTTCATAGGCTATCTAAACCCATTAGGATAATCTCAAAAAAAAAAAAAATTTATGACATGGATTCAAAACTGATCATTAAAAGCTATGTAACATGTGGACATCGTTGACCAACTGTAGCTTATAAAAAAGACCACAACATAAATGACCCTGACCAAATGTAGCTTATGAAGACCACAGAATAAGAAAACAAATGTTATATCTGTCCTTCTGATCTTCAAAGAGTCAATATGATAACCCGACCACTAATTAATTTACTGACAAAGAACAACTCAGATCCAGACTTCAAAAACCTTTTGTTGTGTTCCAAGCAAGGCTCCAAAACACTTCGGACAACTGATTAATTGACATAACAAAAAGGCAATAGTGCTTAATAATGTTCCAATATGTCTTTTAGCATATACAGTTTTCCTATAATCGAACAGGCCATTGTTCAACAGTCCATTAGCATGAAAAATAAATATACATTACATTGAATATGAAGGCAATGACGACACTAACCCTCTAACTTTTGAAAAATACAATAAATCACTCAATTTGATAAACAAAGTATATTCATCCAATAAGTACGGGAGATATTCAAGCATAGAATTTTCCGAACATTCAGTTTATCTGAAAATTTAGTGATTATGCCACATCTCTTCCACATAATACAAGCCAATTATACCAAAGTGACAATGCAGATTGTCCTAATTGTCGTATTATTAAAAATTTGCCCTTCCACTTTTCTTTCTTCTCGTCGATTAAATTACTTTACTTGAGATTTTCCCCACATAAGAGGTTGTAAACCAACAAATAAAAAAATTATTTTGAATGATGCAAAAATTATAGACATTTGTAGACTAACTCATCTTGTTATACAAAAAGATCTTAATTCTATAGAAATGTTTTTTTATGAGCGTTGTTACACATATAGTACATGAGGACAGATTTGTGGATAGTCCGTGTAACTCGATAGATATATTATTGAAAAATTTTCACATTTTCTGGAAATACATTTTAAGAATATACATTTTTCATACTATATATCTCAATTGATTTCTTTTTTTTTGACAAATAATAAATGAAATTTATTATTAAAAAAAATCAAAATATCTGCACACCAAATACATGAGTACTTAAACATTTTCCTTTTTTTTATTTATCATATAATATAACAAGATAAACCATTTCTTCCATTGTTGTACCTAACATTTTCCTTTTTTTATTTATCATATAATATATTACACTAGAAAAAATAATCCATATCCAAAACCAATTCTTCTATGCCTAGATTGTATTTAATATCTAAATAAAAGCATTCATGTCTTATGTTTGTGAATTTTTAATTTTAAGATGCTTTAAATGAAAATTTGTTATGTTTAATTATTTATTTACCTAATAGTTGTAAAGTTAAGAATTTTTAATTTTAAGCAATTTTTAAATTATAAATGAAAAGTTATATTTAATTATTTATTTATTTATTTTGGACTGTATCCAAAATTTTTGATGATACACTTTTTAAATAGCTTTCGGATATAAAAAAAAATTTCAGGTGACCGTATAGCCTTATAGCCATAATCGTATTCAAGGTATTAAGGTATTCTTAAAATATCTGCTTACCAATGAAATGGTGACCAACTTTTATCATAATTTTTTTTTATTGTAAAACACAATTTACTGATCACCCTGTAGGCATCACGTCACATGTTTTTAATTCCCACTGTCGAAGTCAATTTGTAAAATTCAAATATTAAAAAACAAAAAGAAAAGAAAGAAAAGAAAGAATAAGGATCGCATAATCCTAGACCGCTTTTCATCATTTTAAAAAAGGACACTTGTCACACTCAAATTTTTTATACTCTAAAATGCAGTTTTACATACCTCGTTAAAAATCTACTGAAACACATATTTCATTAGAAAATGTATGTCTTATTAAAAAAAAATTTATACTTACTAAAAATAGTTTCATTCAACTTGAAATGGAGCGATGTACAATTTTTTTATTAAAACGTATACCACATTAGATGATGTTTACTATTTTTATAAAAATAAAAAACATGTCTGAATTTTAAACGGTAAAAGTGATTGAATCTAACATTTTCCTTTAAAAAATCATCAATCCAAATCCCCAATATAGTCATTTTGGCATTTAAATATTTTGGCATTTAAAACAAGTAAATTATTGAAAACCCCTTACAAAAAAGGATTTTATTATTAACCCCTTATAAAGTTATTACATCTTATTAAAATAATCCGAATATTTATGGTTATTTAGTTTTCGCCCCCTTCTAAATAGATCATTTATTTAAACCCCCCTCCAAATACGCATTATTATTTTGGGACCCTCAAATACAAATTATTATTTAGTTTCCACCCCTTAAAAATAAACAAAATATTTAAAACCCCCTCCACACCATTTCTCAAAATTCTTACAAATTTCACATCATTTCGCATTATGTAACATCATTCACATAATTTAATATTAGCTAATCATACTATTCTATACCATATTGTACCAACTATGTTATTTCATTCAATTTTGGACTATTTTGTACCATTATGTACCAATTGTACTATTTTTTTTTATCAATTATGTGCGTGTGTGTGTGTGTGTCTGTGATTAATAAATGTCAAAATAAGCTATAATCTACTGATATTTAGTAAATGGATCGTTTCGATTCATGAGTTGTACTGGAATAGAAACCCCATATTTAATGATGTAGTATTATCTATGCATCATTTTTTTAATGGTTTTAATAAGAGTAGAGACATATAGGTTTTTTGTGAAGGCAATCCACAAATTTTAAGGGTTTTTTATAATAATACTAATTATTTTGAGGTTTTTTTAATAATATATTAATTTAGGAGGTGCAGAAACTAAATAACCTTAAATTATTTAGCTTTTTAATTAAAAAAAATTAGGTGAAGACTAGTAAATAAGGAATTTAGAGTTGATTATTGAAAAACTTGTTGTAACTTGTAAGGAATGGTCGACAATATTCTAATAAGTCAGATTGGTACTGATTCAGTTTTAAAGTCTAATATCAAACGATTTCTAACATCATTATGGGAAAAGAAAAAAATACCAAAAATCAAGAATTACCTTTCAACAAATTCCGTTTTAGATTCCAACTTCACTTGATTGTGCTTTTAACCATTGAAGTCCTCATCTCCATTATCGACTCCATAGGTTTGAAAAAAAATAGAATTTTATGTGTCCAGAAACTTGTACCAGGGATTCTGGATTCTTGGTTCATTAAAAAACCAAACTGAAAATGGTATTCACAACATAAATCTGGAAGCCAATAAAGTATTTTTAAAAAGCTCCATGAATATGAGAGGGTTACCTAACACATTGTCTGAATGATGGTTAAATAATCATTTTTGTTATTAAAATTGATCATTGATTAATTTTTAATTTTTTAATTAAAAACCAGTCATAATCATATTCACATAAGCTGTTGCCCTTTCTGGCTGATATTAGTCTATACGACCCATCCATAACTCCTACAGTCACCACTATCCGATATTAGTAAACGACTTGCTAGTAAAATGCGTTGTTGCACTCAATTTATTTTACAATCTTATTTACAATTGTTATATCAATAACGTAGTATATACTCTACAATTTCAATACATATTATATTAAAAAAAGATAAACATATATATATTTAACTCATATGAGTATGTATTTCGTATCATACTAGTTAGGTTAATTCCGATCACCAAACAGGTGAAAGAAACTGAAGTGGTAGGCAACAAAGGCTTAAAACTTGGATATCTTCTGAGCACTATAAGTACATTTTACATAACTAGGCCTGACAAGTACGCAAGCATATTTTATATTTTACGCTCATAGAAACTTCAAAAGACACCCAAATTAGGTACAAGTCAATACAAGCACTACAGGTAGACATAACAAATACGATTATTAATCCTAGACTAGAGAAGTTCAAGTAAATACAAACAACTACCCAAGATGGACCCACCCATCAATAAAATTTTAAGAACAATAACAACAAAACCATGACAACATGTTAATATTCAACTTCTTAGGCATGATCAAAGAGCCTATAAGAAGGTAATTTATTATTGCATGACATATAAAGAGTGTGTATTTATTTAGGATTCAAAACATAAACGAAGTTTTATTTATTTTCAGACAGACAAAATCAGAGTTCTAGTGACGTCGTTGTTGGGTTTTCCATCCAAGAAAACATTGATCAAGACATTGTGTCGACACAATTTTAACTTTCTTATTTATTTATTATGTTGTTTTCTTGGTTGCATTAAGGGGAAGACATCTGTGCCGACGTGTAAAATATGTAATCCCAAAAAATATACATTCAAACATCACATTCAACAAAAACTAGATCTGATGTTACTGAATTTCAGATAAAATCAAGATTTCAAACTTTCAAGATCCAAAAAAATCATCAGATCGAACAATTGAAACCATCAAAACGAAAGAAAACGAGATGTGGATTGAAAGGTACCTGAACGAACCGAGAAACCCTAATTTCCTGATCGAGAGAGAGAACACAATCGATATTCGAGGAGATTGCGAGGAATTCAAAACCAAAACCCTAAAAGCGACGAAACGAAAGTCGTTTCAAAATTGGGAGAGAAAGTGAGAGAGAGAGAAAAAAACTGAGAGGGAAGGTTTGAGAGCAGGCGCGGACGCGGTATATATAGGGTGAGGAGACGTGTTGAACAAGGCAAACTCACAATAATTTTTTAAAAAAAAAAAAAATTCAAACCCACTGAAATACAATAAAATAGTAACCGAAAAATAGCCCAAATTACGAAGTTTTCACCTGTTATTACTATTATTATAATAATTTTTTAATTTTAGGTCTTCGCATAATATATGATTTAGTCTATTCCTCAATTCTTCATATTTTACTTTAAATCCTTAGATTTAAAGAATATGTTTCTTATTAATATCTGAGAGAGATATATCGGATATGTTTCTTATTAATATCTAGAAGAGACATATCTTTAAATTATTTTATTTTCCTTTTAGTCTTTGTAAGATTAAAATAATGAATTTTTAATTTTAAGTCTCCGTAAACTATAAGATTTAGCTATCGATCTTTCACTTTTTATATTTAGGTTTTATTTCCTACATTTAAATAATATGTTCATTTTTAGTCCTTAAAATGACATATTCCTAAATTATCATGTTTGCTTTTTAATCCTATGAGGAATCTATTTTTAAATTATCATTTAAATGTAGAGACTTAAATATGAAAAAGTAAGGGACCGATCGTTGAATTATATAATTTACAATGACTTAAAATTAAAAATCCAATATCCTTTGAATTTTAGAAACTTAAAACAAAAATATGAATAAAAATCCGTATTATTATTTCTTTTGTGTCTCGAAACAGAAAACCGCGTTCGTTATTTATTTGTACAGTGTCAACCGACCGTGACCGGTCACATCGACAGTGGATCGACACGTGGCTACGTGGGCCTTACCACGTGGCGCCCGTACCGCTTGGGCCCGCCACGTAAGGGCCACGTCTGGCCGTCGCTTTCGTTCCGAGCTGGCCCGTCTTTATAAAAAAAATGGGGTTATTATTTATTTATTATTTTAAAATAATTAAATTAGGGTCAATGGGAGAGGTAGAGGTGGATACACGTGGGACGATTACGTGTCAAAAATAGGCCTTGAATATGGGGTGGGACCGTGGGAGGACTCGATGCACGTGCGGGGGAGACCTTTCACGTAGACCCCACGTGGGACCACCTTTTATTAGTATTGGTTTTCTGGGTTGAAATTTCGAGATGGTTTTAATTAGTCGACATGGGACGTTCAAGTGGTTTATAAATTTTTTTTATTTTTATTTTTGTTTTTCCAAGGGCATTAAATTCATTTTTGACCTGGCTTCAACTGGTTTGTAGTGGATTATGTAAGTGGATCTTGTAAGTTTGTGTTAAATTTATAATTTATTTTTTCAGTTTAAATGTGGTGTTATGACATGTTTATTTTGACTTATTAGGCGGTCATAATCTGAAAATTTGATGAAAATATGATCGCGTAATGTTTTATATAATTTTTATTTTAGATACAACTACCTATCTCACATGGTACAAATAACAATTGTGTCTTCTTCTTAGAAAAAACATCACATCAATTATAACTTTCATATATTAAATTGATAATGACAGTACATAAGGAAAATGTTTATTTTACAATTATTTTAATAAACATCAACTATTACCTAGTAGCATTTTGATTTTTTTATAAAAATCGAAAAAAATATACATGTTTGTTCATTGTAGACATCTCACATCAACTTTCTCATTTCCTTCGAGTCCATCAAACCAGATCTTATGAAAAAAAATAATTATATTTACAAGTTTGACATTTACGTGCAGCCTAGAAAATGCAGAGAACCTTCAATTGAAGATAAAATCAACTCCCTCCAATATCAGTAAATTAATATTAAATGTTAGGTTTAAAAAAAAAACAAAATGAAAAGAAAACAAAACAAATGATGACAATGGCATACCAAAGATTGCATTTCATTAGATGTCAGCAAAACTAAGCGATTTTATTCAGATTTTTTTTTGGGTATGAGAATTTTATTCAGAAATGGCATCAATGGATTTGAATCCACTCTCATACAAATAAAATCTCCATCAAGTGATTGTTGGTGATGCAATTGGATTTGTCACCTTCCAAGGGATCATAACTTGCCAGCTGCTTTGATGTAACTCCTTTGGTGGGGTGGTAGGGATCCTTCTTGGCCAATTCTGTAACTAATTTCAGGTCCAGATTCAATCAATCAAGATCCTAAACCGAGTCTTACAAGAACTTATTCAATTTCTGTAGTCACTGTCTACATATTTGTGCATAATATAAACTTCATTTAACATTTTTTAAAAATTTTGTTTGATCATGGTACAGATTTCATGGAGATCCTCATGAAGATAAAATATTTCATGTGGCTTAATTATTATGCATGAGCGCATCATGACTAAGGAGGTATTTGAAACCTAATTTCAAGAAAGTTCATTTTTTAAAGTATTTTTATATTAAAAATTGAAACAAACATTTTAATTAAGCACAATTTTTTAGAATCATCAATTAGAAATATGTTTGACATTTTTTATTTTTTGTGAAAACAAAAATTCATCCAAACAGTTTCCAAATGGCCTCAGCTTATCAGGCCACGAATCCACTCTCTTTATCTTGTATCGTGGAGATACAGAAACCGCATTTTGTTATTTCCCTGGGATGAAGCAGCTCTTAAACCATATTCCAGACAATTGAATAAATGTGGAAGCTGACAAGCACCCATGGGAGAAAAAAAAAGGAAACTCAAATAATTACTCAAATTAAATATCTTGATTGATTTTTTAAATTATTGAGATATCAATGAATGTCTACAATCTAGAAAATATTTATAATGAAAATTAAATTATAACAATTATATATATGATTATTATGAACCATAAGGAAGGATGAGGTTTACAATTTAACATGGAAAACACTTCTTTCCCTACATGATCCCTACCCAAATGTCCCTGTTTAAGATCATCAAGGTTTTAAAATATATATACTTTACTTACATAGTATATGAAAATTTAAATTTTTTTCTGTTTTTTCAAAAATAAAAAATATGATAGTTTATTTAAGTATATACTTCAGTTTATATAATAATAATTTTTTTTTAAAATAAAAAAGAAAATTAAAAATAGTGAGGATACCACATACATAAGGGAAATTATGTTAAAGCATGGACCACTTGTGATCACAACATACAGGGGCGGAGCCAGGAATTAGAGTAAGGGGGGGCCAAAGGGCCAAGTGAATAAGTAAGATAAAAACATAAATTATATAGATATATGATAAATTAAGATAAAATTAAAATGGTTAAATAATGACTTGATTCATAAATATTTTTTACTTATTTTTTTATATTTAGTGATCTGAAATAATTTATAGAAGAGCTAGGAATTTTTTTTTCAAACCTCATTATTCCCAGCACGAAAGAAAATGTAAAAAAAATGAAGCTTCAAAATTTTTAAAAATGAATATGAAAAAATAATTGACCACAAAATATATAATGATATCCTTCAAGCTTATATTCAGAAAGAGATTTTAAAACCTAACTTCTAAATATTTAAGAGACTCAATATAATAATAATGAAAAAAAAAATTAACTAGAGCATCCAAATCAATTATTTTTTAACCCTTCAAAATCAAATACAAATATTCTCGCACAAAGAAATCTTTTCACAATTTTTTTAAAAGAAGACCCATGATTCCAAATCTCAACAGGAGAGCTAATATACTCAGTTCATTTTGCAGCCCTATTTTCATTTACCATGTCAAATGCAGTATATAAAATTAGTTAATGCAATATATATTGTACTATATTAGTGTAAACTATTATAGAAAATGTAAATAAAATATATATATTTATTTCATGTGAGTATGTACTTCATTTCCTTAAAAGATTAATATATTTTACTATATAACTATGTACTTCAGAAAAATCAAATGTATGCATGCTAAATAAGATGCAAATGGAACTGCACGTAATTTTTTTCGATATTCTTTTGAAAGGTATTCTTGTAAAATTTTAAAAAAATATATTGTGTAGAAATACCCCTCAAAGGGGCACTGATGCAAAAATTAAACAGTATAGTTGGAAATATAATTTAAAAAGGGGTATTTGATAATATAAGATTTTGAAGGGGTAAATATGCAAAAGATTCATTCAATTAATCGCCCATTGAGCCATTTTGCATTGGGCCTCGGGGGGGCCCGGGCCCCAGCCCGCCCCCCCTTGGCTCCGCCCCTGACAACATATACAGTTTCTTCTCTGCAATTGTGACCACAACATATAAAGTTTCTTCTCTGCAATTAATAACCGTCGGTGACCGTTATTATTTAAATATCTTACAAAGAAATGTATTCCAATATCCAATCACTTGGCATCAATGATGCAACAGAATACGACTTTAATGTTGAGTAAAATTGTCAAACATCTCTCGCATTCCAGTGAAAGAAATTAAGTTCCAAGAAACACGGTATGTTATTGTAGGATCCACATTTCCATGTATCTTATTTTCAATATTAGAACATGGATCGGATCCTTTATGGCAGACCATAGGAAATCTTCTTATGATGTGTCTGATGGTGTGCCACATAGATAAATTAAAGTTTAATGGATATATACATGCGAGTTAGGTTGTATACGCCCATTAAAAACGGTGTGCCTGCTTATGTGACATCACTGGACAGGCCACAGGGAGATTTTCCTGTGGATTGTCACATGCGAACATGTCCAGATGAGCAAGAGAAGGATATATACTATTGCATGTAACACAAAGTAGTGACATAGGAGTCTATGAATCAAAGCAGTGACATATCAAAACAGCCAACCATTAATGAAAAGGTGTTGAACTCTGAATCGCCACAGGCGATCAAACTTATCCCAACACTAGGAGTCTCAAGAAACATTGATTAGATTATAGGGGTGTCATGTGGGGGCGCATTCATATGCCTGAAACAACTAGAAGAACCTATATGAGCTCAATTATGAATATTGGAGTTCCCCCAATTTGCATATCATCATTTTTTACCATCACATTCTCTAAAATGATTGTTCACCAACTTAAACATCTTAGTTTCTCTAGCATTAATAATAAGGGAAAAAATGCATCTAGCCCCCTAAAAATGACCGATATTCAAAAGGACCCCTCAATTTTGTCTTGGTTAAACAAATTGTCCTCTTGGTCAAATTTTCATCATTTTAAAAGGAATATACCTATAATTTTCCATCTACTTAACCAAAACAAAATATGTATATCCAAATAACCTCATGTCTTTTGTCAAATATCCAAAAGGACCAAAAAAATAACAAAATTTGCCCTTCTTGATCTCTTCTTCAACCTCACAACGGTCCAACACAAAACAAAAGGAAGCCGAAAAAGAAAAACAATGGCACGAAGAGGATCAACTCTCCTTCCCTTCCACCTATGGTCCTGAAAACAAAACCCTCTTCAGCCGCCGCAGAAGACGTTGTGAAATGCCTTCAAGGGGTCCAAAAATCTTCTGCCCCTCCATGACCCACCCTCCATGTCCCTCTCCGGCCTCGGATTTCAGCTCCTCTTCCTTGGATGGCAACTCTGTCGTGGACTCTCTAGCTCGCCGATTGTTTTATGTCTAAGGGTATGATGGTAATTCAATTATAGTGGATTAATTTAACCAAACTGCTGGTTATCAACAATTACGGCAGTGATTTTTTTATATTTAAGAGAAAGTGAGGGTTTTTTTTAATATACTAAGATGTGAGGGGTCCTTTTGAATATAGATCACTTTTCCAGTGGGTGGATGCATTTTTCCTTGATAATTATTTAGTTATATCAGCTATCTACTCTCTCATATTCAAAGAACCTATCAGGGGACACTCCCGCTACACTATACTATATACACACTCACATAATACTACTATGATTTATTATAGATATATATTATACAAAAATATAAAGAACTCGAAACGGGACAATATTTTAGCGTGCACGCGCCATATAATTTATGTGCTGGAATACCGTTGACATTGTCTTTGTAATCAAAGTTTTTAGAGATCACAACCAACCAAGTATGATTAAAGGGTTTTGTAATATATATATATATATTAATTATACCACTTTTTTCTATTACGTGACAATTAGGATGCGAGGACTTCGTTCCAAATATAGCGTGATCTGAATAACAAAAACATCTTGATAAATATTCAATCTTATACACGTACACACACACACAGGACTAACTTTAAATCTTAAATGCCTCAAAAAAGAAAAAAAAAACTTTAAATCTTGTTGTGGATATTTTAGTTGATCGTGTCTTATATTTTGTTTTGGGCTGTCGCACCATCTCCTCGTCGCTCACGTTGTAGGTTTGTAATAATTGAATTTTAAATCTCTTCATTCTATTATATTTTAATTATGAAAGGACGTGGCCACCATTCAAAGCACGAAGAGCCTCGTGCCAATGAGTAATGTCAAACCCCCTATTATTTTATTAGCTTTATCTAATTAAATAAAAAAATAAACCCCTCGTTTGGGTATCACATAAAATACTACAGTATACATAACTAATCCAGCATAAATAGTTATATACCAGTGAAAAAAACCATTTTTTAGTTGATTAATTGTGTTTTAGTAATTATCGTTGAAAAATGTAGTAATGAAGTTCTTATGATTTGGTTAACCAAGAATAAGATGCGGATAAAATATGAATAAAATTTTATAAAATGTAAGAAAATGATATGACATGTGAGCTATCTTATCTATAAGAGGTGATGACAAGTGATTTGACATGTGTGTTATCTTTATACTAGTAAAATGAATTGATTGGAATAACTCAATTCAGAGGGATGCTATAATAATAATATCAGTTTGCATAGTTATATTCATCTATTTCATGCAAACATATACAATGTTTTAACAAGTGATTTCAATGTTATTTCTCTACCCAATCATGCCATTAAAGAATTAGTCATACATGATCTAATTAATAATCGTTGAGTGGTTTTGAAGAGTAGTTGACAAAGCAAAAACAGTAACCCCCCACTTTGTTTTCGCCGCGTAAGATGAGAATAAATGATCCACTAGAGATTTAAAATAAGGGAGCACATATATATTTTAATTATATGAGCACAAGTAGAACATCCAATCATAAATATTTGTTTTATAGAGAAATATAGAAATAATGGACAACTAATCAGGTGCATTGTATGTCATTTCGATCATTTTTAATTAAAGGTAGGCACGGAAATGTAGGTTAATTAACATTTTTTTATATGTTATGATGCTGCATTAGCAAAACAAAAAGAATCATCACTGCTTTATGCCCATCGCATTGACTTACCATACATGGAAACTGCGACATGTACAAACAAGTAGGCAATACAACACATAAATGGCAATAATGTATGTATTCAATTAAATTGGCATAGATTCTTGCGTGCACTGGTATTCTGAAGCAGTGGACCATTCTTGTATAAAATAAAAATAGCATAAGCTCACTTGAAATATTATGCATTGATTTTTATGATAGATAGATACTTCTTTGTGATGAAATATGTTCATTTACCAAACCTTAATTAGATTTAGTGGTTAAATGTTGTATCTTTTACCAAACAAGATACTTTGATTCTTGGAAAAGTTAATATTCAAATAAAATTTCTAAGCACTTTGACAAGTTGTTCATTTTTGGTGAAAAAATAGTTTTCCAGTCCTGATTTCAAGTGTAGTCTTAAAGAAATATATATTTCGTTATGATAATTGATATTGCATATATACCAGGGCTAGGCAGATAAAATTAATTGTTAGTTGTGAAACGAAACAAAGAGTTAGCTTATATTTCATGTCAAGCTGGGTTGTTTGTCTTGGAAAGAGATTGGAAAGAATCTTTCATCCCAAACATAGCTTTTAAAAAGTATAATTTTCACATATTTTTAAAAGTCTATTTTTTATTTTAAAAAAATGAAGGGTTGATTACACAACGCAATCACCTATTTATGTTTGAATCCCATGTTTGTTGTTTTTTTCACTTTTTAAACGCAAAAACCGATCCAAATGTTACAAATGGGCTACTGAGGACCCGTTTGAATGTGAATTGTGCCACTCTGCATTTGTCATACACAGTTGTGGGAAGCCAAACTCTGATGTGGATGCATTAGAAACAATGTCCACCTCATATCCATTCATGTTTGGCGAGAACATTCACGTTATGAAAGCTAGACCTAGCAAATTACCTAAACAAGACAAAATGTGTTTTTTGAAAAAAAGGATAGAGCTTGGACTTTTATCAATGAGGATGGGTCTACAAGTAATTTACATCCGTCTACAGTGATTTTATTTCGCTGTGTTTGTCAAAGCGTTATTTTGAAGCATTGATAGACGCAATTCTGTAACATGGTAAACGTGAAACGTCAGAGTATGATATTTTAAATGCGAAAAGGTGTTTGGTTTCCGCGATACCGCATTTCACTGCTTCCACGCCATAGACGCACCTACAATGCCCATCTAAACGGCCTTAAGCTGCTAAGCAAATGTTAAAAGTTGGAAAGGTTAACACTAAATCTCATTTGCAATCCGGTGATGTTTTCATTTATTTTAATAATCATATACTTCACTAATGAGGTATGCACTTTTATAAAAGCTGAAACATATATTCCAATTAGTTAACTGACTTCATTTATAGAAAGTGAGAAAATAATTCTAATAAGGTGAACATCATATTACACTGAGTGGATGGAGCTAACGAGGTACATAGGACTGTATTTGAGACTACAGTAAGTGTAACAACGCACATTGTAAACATGTATACCAAACATGATGGAGAATTAATAATTTGGTGGACCTAATTAATTATATTTAGGTATATATCTAATGTTAGGTTGAGTTTTCGTAGAACCAATATAATACACTGACATAGACTGGCAGTTGGAGATTTCCATAAAACATACATTCTGCAAGTGATGAAGGTTGCTTCCATAGCCTTTCGAAGTCCAAAATAAGATTAGGTGATGATACATTTAAGCCACGTTTAGATGTGCGGTTCCACCACTGGATTTCCAAAAGCTCATCTGTTTTTTTAAAAGCAAATGTTTCAAGAAATTGCGAAATTAAGGAAAAATAATAAAAATAACAAGACAATTAAGGGGAACGTGATATTTATCAAAAATCGTTTGAATCCGCGTTTGTGTTTTTCACCGAAGAATTTTGTCAAATGTAAATCCAAACAAAGCCACTATGTTTAAAAATGAATTTGAACAACATTTGAAGATTCTTATTTTGTATAAACTCAGTTTCAACCGCCCCTAATGGTCCAATTTTTGAAAAAAAAGAAGTAAATAACAGCTTTTAATTATGAAAAATAGCCTTTGAATATAACAAAATTATGTTACAAAAAAATTGTATATAACTCTATTTTGAATTGAATAAGCCATATTTTTAATAAATGTAAAAATAATTTAACAACAATCCATATACTTTATTGGATTTCTAAAAATGCATATGAGACTATATTTTAGACAATAAAAATATTGAGTGTAACATCGCCCCTATAAGAAGAAGGATAATATTATGTACAGTCTTTTTTCAGTCCAAATTCCAATCTACATATGTTTTAAATTTTTTAAAAAGTATATCTCATCTAATGAGATACGTGCTTTTATAAAAAAATAAAACATATATTTGAATGAAATGCATGAATGAATTTATAGAAAGTATAAAAAAAAATCTATCGCTGTCTATACTTCGTTAATGTGAATATATGTTTTGATAACTTTTTATCAAAGAATTTGACTTGTAAAACAGTCATGTAAGAATGATTGACCCAGCGCAACGTGTATGGAAGGCCCGTCAGTACTTAAAGAAGGAAGGATAGGCCGTGCTGGGCCACCCGCAGGGTTGTGGAGCTGATATCATCATAGAAGGCCCATCAATTAGACGGACTGGCCGGCCCATTTTACATCCTTGGACAAAGCCAGAGGGTGTCTAAACTCCTATTGAGAGTTTGTTACGTAGAGTTTTTTTTCTGACTTTTTTGTTCTATATACCTAGTTAGCCACGTGTACTCGCTTATATACTATTAGAAATTTTATATATTTTTTATAAAAGAGTTCTTTTAATTCATTGGAATATATATATCATCATTTATAAAAACATATCATAAGATATATTATTTAAAATTTTTAAAAAATCAAAACATGAGTTAACCAATTTGGGGTTGGAAAACAGACTATGTGTAACATTATTTTTTAGAGAATGAAAGAAAGACCTGGATGGAAAAAAACAGTTGGGGATCATCGTCACTAAAAGTGTATATGAATGATCAATTTTTAGTATGTTAATGATGAGATTGTTGAGAAAGAAGCTTTTCCTTCATGTCAAAATATATCTATCCAAACCTTCAACAGAAAAATCATGCCCTTTACCAAGTGGAACCTTTAGCATTTCCCATTGTCTACCCATTAGAAAAGCCTCTGTAGTAATTCAAAACTAGTGCTTATAGAGAAGGAAAATGTTCCACGTACGATCCATTCATGCAAATTTTCTTTTAAATTATGTTATTATCTAATGAAATACATAATTTTACAAAAAATGAAGTATATATTCAACTAAATTGGATGCATACATTTCAATGTTTTTTGTAATAAATTATTTATTGACGTAATATAGTCATATAGATGATTTGACATTTGCAAAATGTCTGCACAAGTATATCAACACCCTGTTGAGACCTGTTCTCCATTGATCCTTATTTGGGCCATCTATCCTGCTGAGATTACAAAAGGATAGTTTTAAGAGCTTCAATAAATGATTCATAAATGAATCAATAATGGATAATCTATTATTAAAGAATATAATTCATGTAAATACAAATCCAAATAACTGAATTCATGTTTAGCACAGAAAGAATGGGCGACACAAAACAATTCATGAGCTCCTTTATTTGCTAAATCAACATCATCTGAGCCTCTTCTCCCGCAATTTTTTCATGTGTGAACCTTGGATTGTCTTTGGAAATCTTCATGTGCTTGAATAACAAGGTGGTCATCTTCCCACTGGTCACGGTATGTCTCCGGCCGGGCCACCCTGTTCTTACCGGTGGCTACGTACATTTGTCATCTCCAATCCTCTACAAACTCACACCCACATGCAGCAGAAAGCCAGTCGTCGTAATCAAACTGCGCCACATTATCCAAATATCAGAGGATGACTAGGAAAAGATAAAATGAAGTTGATTTTCAATTAATGGTCATATATGTTAACTAAATGTGAAATATGTGTATTGTCATATGTATGAAGGGATACCTCTTCTTAACACTTACATAGTGAAATTTGCAAAAAATACAAAATGTGCAAACCAGTTAAATATCGAATATTGATCTAGGAACAAATACAATCTTTTGAAGTCTATTAAGTTTGAAAATATAAAAATATGATGATTATTTGTCACATTGATTATACAGGAGCATTAGTAAAAATTAAAAAAAAAATGAATATGATGAGAAGTTTTGCAACTCAAATTTAGAGGTAGTGAACCGAATTATTACATGTACAATCACAAAGCTTTAGGCAAATAGTCAATACTCAAATTATTGAGCAGATGGGAACGTGGAATTGCTTTTATGATCCAAAACAATTACCTGATAATTTGAAAGATTATGCGTATATCTTTGTGGACAACATGAAGATTCTAGTTCCGAGTAGAAGGCCTTTACATCATCCATCATCTCCTGCTGAGTTGGAAGTGCTATCCTCCCAGACAACGCGCCAGCTATCCACTTGCTTTGTAACTCAAACAAGGGGAAAGGAATAACCTGGATAAGAGTGCTTTTCAGACGAAAGACACAAGACTGTAATTAAGGCAAAGTTCTTTATTGTACTTACCAACAAATCCTCCAAGTGAATACCAAAAAACAAAAACAAAAGCAAACCTTCCAAGGTAATCCAATAAAAGAAAGCCAGGGGGCCAGTAATGGAGGAAAAATGTGTTTATAAAGAGGTCCAACACGATTGTCATCCACAGTCACAATCCCATTTGTTTCAAGGAAAGGAAAATGGTACTTGTACCTAGAGAAAATATTAACCAACTGTTAAACAAGCAGTACATCAGAAATTCAATTTTGCTTATAAAAATAGATTCCTGACACCAACCATAAAAATAAATTCCCACTAAAGAGCACGCTAAATGTCATTGTATATAATTTTACCAGAACCTGGAACTGGCACCTTAGACCAACTCAGCCCTATCGGCCAAAATCAAGTTGAGACATAGAAAGTCTAAAAGTACAGATGAAGCCTTCGAAATTTATGTGCTTTGCTATAACTTCTAGGAAATTAGGAAGTCATACACTTTCATGGTGCATGCATTTTCTCATGCAAAAATAAAGCAAAATGAAACCGCAGTGGACTTAAATTTAAAAGCTATCTTTTCTAGTTGCATACCCAGTGCAATGCAAGATGACATCTGCCAGCATTGAACCTCCACCTTCAAATACGACTATACCATCTTCATGGGCACTTTCTATCTGCATGATTTCATATATTAGCATTCTTTATCCAGTTTTAGGCACTTCACTGAATTCCTCTCACCAGGCATGTCATGGAATTTCCTGATTCACTCGTCAGAAGAGAGAGCTTATACCATAGAGCGAAGCCACATATTATCATAACCAGGCTGTTTCAATTCAGTTCCAGGAGGTGCAGATCTTGATGCTACATGGACAGCTTTAGCAACTTTTGCAATGTCTCTAGAGATGTCAACTGCACTGGCTGAACCACCTATTAATACCACTACCTGTAAATAAAAAAATAAAATAAAGACAATGCATTGAGAACTGGAACATACCGATAAGAGGATTGAGTTAGTTCAAGACTACATATTCATTGAATTCAATAAGAAGACTCAAATACCCAAACATGTAATCTACCAATAGTTACTGCAGTAATTCAGTAAATAATCAACAGAGAACCATATATTTAAATCTGAATTCATACTAGATCGCGGAATGGCTCAGGAACACGATAGTTGTGGCTGTGCATTTTGCTTCCCCGGCCATGTATCAATACCTGAAAAAATAATAGAACAATTAACAGGTATAAGCACATAAAAATAGAAATGCCTGGATTATCTATCTTAAACGGAAACATGAAACTAGTGACATATTCTGCTCCTGTCGGCTGTCCATATAGAAGTTACAGAAAATAAATTTTGTGATATTTTGTTTCTTTTATAGTACTTTCAAGAAGGATGGAAAATATCAATAATTCATTACCAATAACAAAACAAACAAGCTGAGAAACAATTTTTTATATATTGGTTCATAATTCATACTGTGCATGCCCATGTGCCTGTAGGTCATTGGTTGCCTAACGGAGAATAATAGAACTTTGCATGTCTTAAACCCTCCAAAAAGAAGACTTTGCATTGACCTAATACTTACTTCAAGAAGATGCCTCTATTGAAAGGTTGAGACATGATTGATCTGAGGCATTCTTACTTCAAATGTGCCTTGATATGAACCATCAAACCGATGAGTTATTTATCATGCCATTCAAAACTTTGAGGCTCACTCTTCAGTATTAGAATGTGACTATGGAGTAGTAGTTATTCAGCAAACCCAAAAGAAGCTTATACTCGTGAAGTTTGGGTATAAAGTGATAAGACATTAGAGTTACCACATGAAGTCTACACTCTTCCCTTAATTATGTTTACTACATGTTACTATAATTCACATAAAATTCAATAGATGGCCCACCATCATTTATCATCACATCCCACAGAGTGAATCACAATTGTGATATTACGAGGCACGAAGGACGTTCTCTCACATGAACTAAGCGCAGATTGACCGTTTTGAACAAAGAAATGGATTCCTGAGATTAAAGCAGAACAGCAAAATCCTAAATCATCAGCTCATATCACCAAATAAATTCAATCTCTGAGATGAAAAAAGCACGACAAAAATAGCTATCCTCCGTACTCCCAAGTTACTTACAGGAAAATTTTCTAATCACATGTGTTATCAATATCTTTTCACACATTGCACATCCTCCACATTTCAAGACAAACAACCACCTTCCTGGGGCTTGGTAAAAAAATTTAAAAAAGGGTTTTAATGTCCTAACTCCAATCTACCACCGTCATGACCTCTGCTACACCCAATATATTAACTCATCTCATCATTTCAAAAACGCAACTTCGAACATTACAATGTAACAATATATCAACTAAAAGAAAATCAACATCTAAAATATTCTTCTTCCTTTCCCTCTGGTTTTAATCACAACAACTACCACTCAAATTACGACAGACTCATTCATTATTCACAAAATCAGAACCAATAGAATCCCAACAATTGCAGCATTTCATACAAAGACATAAAAAAAAAAGAGTCTTTGATATAAAAATTTTATAAAAAAAAAACCCAAAGAAGCCTCGCATGCCTGGAATTTCTGCAACCCGAGGCGCCGTATAGTGACCATTACAAACAACGACCCCATCATAAACCTCACTCGTCTCCTCCTCTCCCTCACCGTCCCCGTCCGCCCGTCTCGACCTCACCGTCCACCCTCCCCCGCCCGAATCGTCGTTGGCCATCCCCACATGCGACACCTCCGTCTCGAACCGAATCATCCGCCCCAAATCGAAATCCCGCGCGAAATCCTCCAAATAACGTAACACCTCCCCGTGCCTCGGGAACCTCCGCCGGTCTCGCCCGTCCTCCGCCTCCCTCGCCAAGAACGGGTAGTCGAGGAAGCCCATGCACTCCCTGGGGAGGTTGGTGCGGAGCGACTCGTAGAGGCTCGTGTGGACGACCCTCCGTCGAGGAGAGACGCTGAGGGGGTCGGATTCGACGGCGGCGTCGTAGATCCACGTCCCGCCGACGCCGCCGGCCCGTTCGAAGACGACGACGCTGTGTCCTTCCCTGCGGAGCTCGCGCGCCGCGACGAGGCCGGCGGCGCCCGCGCCGATCACGGCGATTCGGCGGGCCGTCCTTGGGGGTCGCACGTGCGGGGCCGCGCAATGGTTCGCGCGAGTCGGGGCCGCCATGAGAAAGACGTGTTGGTGTTGGTTTTTGTGTGTGTTTTTATTTATTATTTAATTTATTGACGGCGTGTGAGGTTGAAGTTGATGAGGTGTTGCGGTTTGAGCCAATGGTTTTGTTACTCACGTCAGTTACTGCTTGTGAAGTGAAGTGGGTCCTATTTTTTTCTGGCAAATCATAACCCTTCAAAGTATCTTATCTATCTCATCCGTTATCATTTTGTAGTGGACCTAGTGGTGACAGATGATCTTATAATATAAGTCATATCAAAGAAAATAAATGTAAGATAATATTACATTAATCAGAGATTCTAAATGACAAAGGAATAATGTTTAGTCAAATGAGTGAAGTGTTGCTTAACAATCCCATTATTGTTAGTGTTGTCACACACAGACAACACAAAGACACCCCCAAAACATGCCAACCCAAGAAAGCCCAAACCGCAAGAATCAAGAACCGCCACCCGAGCGCGCCCGAGCAAACCTGCGCCGCTCCTACCGACGAACCGACGCGGGGTCCCCGAGCCCGACCGCGACCTGCGCGAGCGCCACCAGATACGCCGTGGCCTGGCGCGCGTCCATCTCCCTCACTATCTCCGCGAGCGCGCTCGCCCTCAGCCTGTTCGCGTCCGTGAACGCCATCCCCATCTCCTCCTCCAACGCCCCCGCCGCCTACGCCGTGAGCCCCTCCTCGACGAACCTCTCCCGCGCCTCGCGCGAGCGCGCGACGAGCCGACGAGGCAGGGGACTATGAAAGGATTTTTTTAGTTTTTATATCAATGTCGGGAGAATTTTGGAGGGAAAAGGTCATGTAAACGGTCGTTTCATATCCGGACTTGAATTGAAAGGAATGGTGAAAGTTTTAGGTCGTACCATTATTTCGGATGATTTATTTTAACAGGAATCATCCCTACTTGAAATCATTTGCCGGGACTCCATATTTCACCCGACTGTTTAGAGCATCTTCAACTATGCTCCACCAATGATTTGGTGGAGCATAACATATTTATTTAAGTAAAAAGCTAAAATCACACATTCTACTTCAACCATACTCTTTAAATGACTCCTACAATAATATTTTATTTTTATTTTTTTAAAATAATTATATTTAAATTTTAAAATGCATTACCACGAGAATCCATATGCACAAAAACAATTAAAATAAATTAATAAAAATAATACCTAAAAAAATAAAATGATGACAAATGAGAAATTCAGATCAAATATAAAATTTAGAGAGAAGAAAACCTTAATTTTAAAACAACAAAACTTGTAGATTGATAATGTAAAAAATGTATAAATGAGTATATGATTAAATAGATGAGTTATTATATCCGTTGAGATATAACTATTACAAATATACAAACATAACAATTTTTTTAAAATTTCATGTGGAACCCATCAAAATTTAAATGTAAAAAGTATTATTTTTCATTTTTTTATTATGGAGGCCACGTCTAGGAGCTCCTTGTGGCCTCCCCGTTTGTTGAGTGGGTTCGCTCGTCTGTCCGAATTGTTGAGCGATGAAGAGTCCGTTGGAGTTAATTTTCTTCGCGCGCTCGTCAAGTCGATGGAAGGAGTCGAATTAATTTTGACCCTTGGAGATGCTCTTAGTTGCTATTGGATATAGGTAAATAATCACTTTATAATGTTTAGTTCACCTATGAAAAATAATGATAAAAAAATTTAATTTAAATATCTAAAATATCATTATTAAAAGTCTTATAAATATGTTTGCGAAATTTATTTTATTACCCATATCATAATTATAAAAAAATGAGTAACATTTTTATAAATATTTAATAAATACAAAAAAATAAAACAACCAATTATATAAATAAATACATAATAAGAGTAATCTTCTTAAATAAATCCCCTAAGATATTTTATTAAGATGTAATTAATTTATTAAGGGTATAATGATCATTAAAAAATTAATTACATAATGCACCGGATTTTTAGAATCTCATATTTCACCCTATTTTCCTTCTCATATGGATTTTGGATCACATGGATTTTAACACTTTCTCACCAATCTCAAAGTCGCATCAAAATCCACCCTAAAATGATACAAATTAAATAGGGCTTAAGGATAATGTAATATCAGGGTCGGCCCTGGGCAGAGGCCACCAAGGCAACTGCCTAGAGCCCCCACCCAGGAAGGACCCCCACCCCAGCAATGTCTAAGGTATAGCCCATAAGCCTATTCAAAAAAAAAATTGACATCAACTCTCTAAGCCCAATAGCATAAACCAAGCCCCCAAAATCCAACCGTCCACTTTAGTATTTCATTTCTCAAATCCCATACGAATTTTTTCAACTTTTTCAATGTTTCATCCCCATTAAAAGCCCTAAGAACTCTCCACAATTAAAACCCTAAAAACTCTCCCCCATCAGATCCCTAAAAACTCTCCCACCCAATCAACTATGCCTCTCTTTTGTTTGCCGTTTGACATCCCAGAATCCCTCTAACATCTCTCTTCACACAAATTTTCATCAAGCATTCAAGGTTCTTATCCCTTTATATATTTGATCTTTATTTTCAATTTTTAGTGTATAAATATATTTCTTTCAATCTCTCAGTTTATTACATGCATTTTGTCTCTCTTGAACTCAAAGAAATCTCTCATTCTCTCCCTTTCTCACTCTTTGTGATCTCTCGATCTCTCCCAGTCCCAGTCACCCCCCAAAATTTCTCATTACTGATTTATTGTAGCAATCAAACCCTCTTTTAAGGTATTTTTAATTTTTTTCATTCTATTAAGATCTTTTTTTATTTCTTCTCAAGTTTTAATTAGCTTGCATTTTTTAGAGTAGCTGAGGTATTTTTTTAATTAGATGCATAATTTTTTTTCTGAGATAGCCAAAATTAATAATTTTTTTGTGATAGCTGAAATAGTGTTTAATTTTCTTTTATATATTAATAATTATTTTTTTCTATTGTACATTTTTGTTTGACTGATATTAGGATGGATCTAATTTTATATGGTTATTTATAAGTATTTTATTATTTAATTTTTATCAAAACTATATATTTTTTTTTGAATGTATATGGGTTCGGTTTTAAAAATTCGTCTAGGGTCCCATAATAAAAAAAAAATTTCAGGGCCAGCCTTGTGTAATATATTATCTATTTAACCTAGTCGATCATTTTCCAATATCTTATTTTATCGATTAATTTTATAACTTATTTTTTTTGGTAATATATAACCTACTTGATCATTTTTACGAGTACTTTTTAGAATATGCATGACGTGGCTTTTGATTGGATTCACATATACTTGACTTTATTATGTAATTATTAACTAGACATTTGTCTGAATTATGTTCTTGGGATTTAAGATAATGCAACCTGATATTGTTTGGAATAAATGAAAATTATTGTTCTCTAAACACGAGTACTTAGGGATGGACCCACCTGGGCGTTTGCATAACACGGCGGTGGTCGAAGCGCATTTTCAGGGAGATGGGCGACGCTGGAAAAAAAGGGGGATAAACATATAAGACCAGGGGCGGATCCAGGACAATATTTTTGAGTGGGCTATATTAAATATTAATATATAAGAATTTTTTATTTTTATATTTAATGTAATTATTTTATATATAAAATAATGTGATATACAAAAGACATTCAATCTTTTTTTACAACTCCATACACTGTGATAATGTAGTATATACTACGTATCATAGTGTAGGCTATCATAGTGTATGAAATAAAAAAAATTATTTATTCATAATTAAAAAACTACACTAGTATATCTCAATTTATATATCCCTTCATACAACAGCACGTACTTCGATAAGAAAGTGCATAATTTTTTAGAAAAAAAATGGTGTAGATTGCAAATAGGGTTGTAGAAGGGGCTGAACATTTCATTTTTCTTTTTTTTCATCCCAATTTCAATCCTATATGCGTCGATAGAAAATCACTGGAGCATATATTCACAATAAAGAAGTATATGTTTCGATAGAAATTTTACACATTTTCTATAAAATGTATTCATACAATTTATTAAAATATATGCTTCATTTTTTTTATAAAAGCATTTATCTCATTAAATGAAGTATATATTATTTTTAAAATTTTAAAACATGTGTAAACTGAAATTATAATTTAAAAAAATATGTACGTAATATTATTTTAATATATATAACAAAAAAAAACAAAAATCTGGGCCGGGCTGTAGCCCGGCCGAGCCAACCTTTTGGTCCGCCCATGTATAAGACAAAGGTTGTGTGGGTTATCAACGCGAACGTGAGAAACCCATTTGTGTGGGTGGTTGCATCCACCAGTGTCCATGAACTCCTCCGCTCCCAAACGTCTCCGCCAAATGGGGCCTTAGAGATGTTCATTGCCAATGCATATTTTGTCACGCAGCATAGTCAAGCCATTATATTAAGGTTCTATTTGGGTGTGGGAATCGGGTTAGGTCCAATAGGCGTTGGACAATTTGATTGTTCAACGTGTTCCTAACCGTCTGATCTTGATACATAAATTAATTGAATCCTAAAAAAGAATGTTTAAAATTTAATTGCATTCTAAATTTAATTTTAAAATCTTATAAAATATCTCAATCACAACATATCCCTTGGGTGTAGTAGGCACAGCTGGCTTTTATAAACTAAAAGTGTGTTCCAATTCGCGTTTTGATAGTTGAGTTTCAAAAGCGTTATTTTTACGTGTGTCAGAACCCAAATTTTTGACACACAAAATGTTTACGGTGGAGTTTTGAGTTTGTAACACTAAATCCCGTTTGGATGGGCATTTCCACTATTGTGGCTTCCTAGATGTAGAAGTGGGCTCTCAATCAGAGTGTCAAAGGGACACTAAGCCCCCGTTTGAAACGGGGATAGATTTTATTCTAGAGTATAGATTTATTCAAGCATAAGTGAGTATAAATAAGGATAAAATGATTTTGTGTTTGGTTATGTTTTAAATTATTCTCGTTGGTAAACGTAAGAATAAATGTTTTGTTGTTTGAGTAAAATGTGAATAAAGTATGGATAATGATTTATAAAAGGTAAAAAAGTAATGATAGTTGATTTGACAGGTGATTTATAAGAGGTGATGACAGTTGATTTGACAACGGACCCACATATTCTTTGGGTGGAATAACCTTGGATAACTTTAATTCCAAGGGTTGATTGGAATCCATATACCACTTTATCTGGGTTTATTCTGGCATACTTTATCCGGGGTTATCCGGGGTAAACAAACTGGTGAAATTTTTTATCCGGGGTTATCCGGGGTCTTATACCCGATCCAAACATGGGCTAAGGGTTGATTGCAGGAAGTTGCGTTTACAATCGTGCAATCAAACAGTTTTACAATCGCAGCTTTAATTCAGCGATTGCAGACAAATATTGTCCAAAAGCTGCGATTTCAAAAAGCTGAGAAAGTGAGCTTCCTACAGAATCAATTTTGCAATCGCGCAACCAAACGCATCCTAAATGGTTATAAGGTGTTAATTGAAAAATAGAATCGTGAATCGTATTAGAGATGACGAAAGCAAAAAACAATTTCATATCCACTTCATTTGTATTCCATTATTTTTTTTCTTTATTTTTTATTTATATACATGCTAATCAAATTGAATATGATTATGTTTACAGTAGCATAAAGTACCATACGTAACCCAAAATTTTCTTCATTCTCCATTGCTATAGTGGGGCATAGCTGTAAAATAATATATTATAAAATGTGCACCAATAGAAGTAGATACAAATACTTTGCATTCGGCATTTTTAATTTTTCTAACACCTTGTTGGTGTATTGATTCTGGTTTTTGGATATTAATTATGAAAGAATTACAATAATAGAGTTCTATCCATCTATAGTTAAAATATTGTTTGTCACTATGAATGAAAATGCTGATTTGGCTATAATCCTGATGCGAATATGATCATTGTGTTTATCTCAAATTGTTGATAATGATTTATATATTTGTTACTTTTATATGTAGATGATATGTTGTTTGCCTCCAAGAGCAGCATATACAAACTCATTTGAAATGACAATTGAATAAGAAATTCAATTTGAAAGACCCAAGTCTTGTAAGACAAATTGTAGGCATGGAAATTCATCAGGACAGAGGCTTGCAAGCTTATACCATGAATGTTTTCCCCCTTAGTGGACCCAAATTGATTTTGTTCAATCAGCCCCCTCCTAACACATTCGGACCGAGGATATATTGATATAGCAATTCAGTGATGTTACCTAGGCCCCAAAAATTAGGCCTCATTGTTGAGCCCCAATATGTGGCATAGTCATATTGATTCCTTGATTGACTTTTTTAAACAGCCAAAAAGTCAATGACATAACTACCCTTCTAAGAAATTTAGAAATCATCCCACCATTAATCATCGATACATAATCCCAAAAAACACGGCGTCATTAATCTTTCCTCCCCGACTGAAATTTTTCAAAAAATTTTAAACCACCTAGGGTTTCCGATTTGGGCGAACTGGACTAACGAAAAAAAAAAAAAAGAAACGGCGATGATGAGTTCATTTGATCATCTTCCACAAAAAAAATCGTCGACAATAGCAAAAAAAAATGTTAGATTTCTTGCACTCATTGAAACCTCACCGCGTCTTTTTTTTTTGCGAAATAAACATAAACATTCCATGAATTTTTTCACTTTTTGAAAAGATGAAAACAAATATGAAAACGTCTTAATGTTCGAAGTTCTTTTTCACACCTTTTTCATCTGTTAATAATATGTGTATCTGAAAATTATCTAATAAACATGTTAATATGAATTTTTCAGATATGTGTATATAGTTGAACACGTTGAAAATTGTTAATTTAAGAGTTTAAGATTCACGTATCTGAAAATTTGTAGTGATTTGTAAAATATTATATAAGCATAGTTTCAAAATCAATGACTAAATTGCATCTGATGTGTTATCTTCATTTACCATTATATCCAGATTTGAGAAAAATTAATATTTGACATTGTTCTATCGATTTAGGTTTTATTGTGCACATTGTTCATTTTCTGGCTCAAAATCAGAGAACGAGTATATAATTTCAGATACTTGTATTGAAAATCATTAATGTGCATAGGTATATTAGAATAATTGATTTTGTGTATCTAAAAATTATTTATGCTAACTATTGTAATATCTTGAAAAGTGTATCTGAATTAATTTTTTATGTGTATCTACAATTTAAAAACAGAGGAAAGAATTTGGAAAACACTTCAGTGACAAAAGAGGTGGCGAGATCATATCAATGGCAGACGCACCGCAGTAAGATCGAATATCGTAAGTGTAATTCAATATGAAAGTTCAACATTTAGTTTTGAATTAGTATTTTAATAGAAACTATTTTATTGCAGGATGGATTGTGGTCTAGTCGTCCTAAACATAATGAAACAATATGTTGCCAACGAGGAAGTGACCATGCATAAAATGGATAAGAAGAAGTGTAGATCAATAAGGGCACACATTAGGCATAAGTCTCTGAATGACAAGCACAGTACGTATACAGATAAAGATCACATGGTCAGGCAAATGTCTTGGAACCTTAATCAGCAAAGGAATGAAGTTTGTTTTAGGGAAAAAATTTTGGGTCTGATGAAATGATAACTTTTTGTTGATGTTTGGATACTAAATTATGTATTCAATGTACTGTTGATTTTATATGAACAATTGATTGGATTTTTGGTTCTGTGTTTAACTTCATATATGATACAGTTCAGATGTATTTGAATTTGCATGTGTATCTGAAAAGTTGTATTAGAGATCAATATAAATTGCAAATATAAGGTCCTTTGTATGTAAAATATATTTGGTTATTGTGAGGTGTTTATTAACGTGTATCTTAATTCAAAATATATCATATAAGATTGACTATATCTGTCACATAGTGAATAATTGGTATTACCTAAAAACCTAGCAAAGTAAATTTGTAGTGTATCTGAATTTGAAATGTGTATCTGAAAACCTGAATAATTTGCAAAAGAAAAAGTGATTCATATATGAAATTATAATGTTTTGACAATGTAATTGATATATATATAATGAACCATGCAAATCTGATAACAACAAACATTATGACAATGTAAAATGAAGTTCATAAACAGAATGTCATAACACATTATAACATCAAATGTGTTGTTCAAACATCCCTCTACAACCTTCTAAATATTAGATCCTTGAGGTATTTTTGCTTTATTATTCTTCGGCTTGTAGACCTTGGGTGCCTTCCTTCTTAATGGTGGTTGTCATTTACTTCGAACATTGAAAGGCGAGTGGACAATTAAATCTGGCATCTCTGCTCATTACCAATACTACAGTAATTGTTATCAGGGGACTTTCGTCAAGTCATCATACAGAGCATCAAGATGTTTTTTACACAACTCAAACATTTGATATTTTCCAAATGGATTGAGTCTTCGCATGGCTCATCCATAAAATCGTCATCACTGCCTGCTAGAGAAAAAAAGTTGCAACATGTTATATAATTAAGATACAATGCTGTATCTTAAATCCAAACAAAAAATTTATGGTCCACATACTAATGAGCAGTGCATAGATTTTCAATAAAAGTCTTTCAAGTCTTTATATATATAAGACAATAAATAATTAAATATTTATCGGATACACATAAATCAAATCCATATAAATAAAATATCAAACTTCAAATTGGGCTGAAAAACAAATTCAAGATACAAGTGTATCTGAAATTTTAATTAACAACTACATATTCGATATTGTTGAATATTGAATCTAATAAATTCAATAATGATCATTCAAAGCATAAAAAATATGCTGAATGACTCAATATACATAAACACACCAGTAAAAATCGACTATACAGATCACACGTAAAAATACGGAAATTCATCTAAATCCAGCTACACAACATGTATATGAATTTAATTTAAATTCGATATAAAAAAAGTATATGATGATTCAAATGAATAATAAAAAAATTAGATTAACATGAATTGTGCAGATTGAAAAATGTCTAACTTGAATGAATCTCCATTGTTTACACCACGATCAGGTCGCAAACAAAATAAATGAATCGTGTAATTCTTATATTATCCACCGATCAAACTGAAAAGAAAAAAGATTTCGATATTTGTTTTCGTTTTCACTGATCAATGTGGATCTAAAAATTATAAATTGTGATTTTTTTTGGATCCGAAAAACCCTAACCTGGAGGTTTGCACCACAATCAAATCACACAAATAAAAAATGTTGAAATCTTCTCTTCTCCGCCGATCAAATCTGAATAAAAATTGGAATTGATGTTTGTTTTCGTTATAACGTATCAATCTGCATAAAAAAATCGTGATTTTTTATTTTTTTATCGTGCAATTGAATTAGGATCTTCAAAAAGGGAAATAATCACCCCAAATCATAACTGCCTCAGCATTTATTGGGCTGGTTATGAAAAAATCGGTGAGATTAGTTAGGGAGGATAATATGGGTAATTCAAACTTGCCAACTCATGAGGCTTAGGATGGGGTATAGCAATTGGGACCCAAAAATCATTATTGATAGCAATTATATATTGTTGTGTATATATATATTAATATGATGTTGTGAATGATCAATCTGTCATCCACAAACAAATGCTCTTTTGCTCCTCTTCTTCTTCTTCTTCTTTCTCAAATACAAACAAAAAAAAATTAATGCTCTTCACAAACTATTGTATCATATATAGAGGCTATATGAACTTTCCAACACCCTCTTAAAGGGCATCTCCTATGTATCAGAGCTATTGTTAAAAAAATATTTGTTAGACTCAGTCACATTTACCAATCAAAACTCAGACTTTACATGTTTTTTTTTTTTAAATAGTAAATATCATCTAATGAGATATCACTCTATTTCAAGTTGAATGAATCCATTTTTAATAAGTGTAAGTAAATATTTAATATGGTGTATACAACATCTAACGAGATATATATTTCACTATATTTTTAACATGGTATATAAGACTGTATTTTAAACTGAGAAAATAATTAAATGTAAAAACACTCTTACAAAAATGACCCAATATTCGACATTCGTGTGACATGTGTACCGACCTTAGGAAAGCATGTGTGAAAGCAAGGACTAAAAAAGATTTGGATCGACGTGATGTTTTTTTACGAATTTTGAAGATTTACAATTTTTTTCTGGCCACATTAGGCATTAATTTGATATAGATTTGTACGGTATTTTACAATATGAAGTATCATCACTGGGACGATCCTTGATGTCAAAAATGGCTGCACAAGTCCCACGAGCACCTGCTCGAGTGGTTAAGGGACACCCCACCTCATGAAGAGGTGGGTGTATCAAATCCTGCTTTAAGCAGGAAAAAAAAAGTGGTTGATGGGCTCATGGGCCCAAGTGTTTGATAAGCCCGGTTGGGCTTGGTTTCCTAGGCAGTAGCCCAGTGTGCTATCAGGCCTCGTATGGCCTGTTGTTGTGTGTTTCAGGTACTTGTACGCTCCAATGGAGCCTTTAATACCAAAAAAAAAAAAATGGCTGCACAAATTCTATCCAACATTACTGTTTAACATTCGACATTAAATGCAATTGAATATATCAAACCATTGTTTGTTTCTTATAAAGTTAGCTTATTAGCTTGGCCATAAAGACTGGTTATAAAAAGTCCCTCTATCATTAAATATATATATATATACATAGTTGTTTATTTTATCATTTTAATAAGAGTAAATAGTATATGGCTTAAAATATATATGAAATAAGATAGAATGTAAATGAATAAAAGTTCAAAAAACATGTTTGTTTGTAGATGTATATGAGTATATGACAAAATATGTGAAAATAATTAAGCCGGTGTTGGTATTTTAAGTCTTTTCTAAAATTGTATTATCTAATCCATTCTATTATACATCCACTAATATAAATAGGTCTTATATGTTTAATTGTCTGTCATCACTTCTTATAAATGAGAGGACTCAAAATCTCAAATATTATCAAATTATTTTTTATATTTTATAAACTTTTATCTATATTCTATTTTTATTTTATTAACAATTATCCATGGTTAACCAAAAAATAATAAAAAAATTATTAATTATTACATTTCTCAGTTAAAATAATTAAAAACACAACTAAACAGAATGATTTAATCAACCGGTATAATTTTTTGCTTAGTAATGTAATTTCTATTGCATGTTTTGTCAAACTTATCGATGTACATTGTGAAGTTTGAAGAAAAAATAAAAAAAATTGAATTACTAAACTAGTACCCATTCACCCGGCCCGTTTGGATAGAGGCATAAGCTATTCTGGGGTTTATACCTATTCCAAGAATTGTTGACTTTATCAATGGAATAAGAGATTTTGTGTTTGGTTGTGTTTTCTGTTATTCTCATTGGAAAACGTAATAATAAAGGTTGGAGTGTTTGGTTGATGAAGAATAAGATGTGAATAAGGTGTAAAAAGTTGATTTGACATGTGGGCCCCAATGATGTATAAGAGGTGATGACAGGTGATTTAATGTGATGATATGTGATTTGATAGGTGGGTTTTCTTATTCCAGTGGAAGAATAACACAATTCCATGGGTGAATTTGGAATACAAATACCAGCTTATTCTCTCCTTATTCCGCATAGCTATACCCCCTTATTCCGCCTACCCAAACACCTATTTTACCTATTCCACCCCTATTCCACCCTAATTCCACTACCCAAACGCCCCAAAGAGTTTTGAGAGTGCATGGCAGACTATACATTAGAATAAATATCTGTCTCACAATAGTTTACCCAAAGGAGAGTTAGTTTAAAACTTCCAGACCTCTCCAATCCATCACTAGCTGCCCATTTAGTGACCCTACAAAAGAGAAACATCGTCTCCCTCCACAGTTGTGTTTTTCCATGTGAATGTAGAAGTACACTATTAGCAGTGAATCGACTGCCTTGTCCAACACTACCTAATTGGACTAGCTCTGTCAGTCATCTGATATTCTGGTGAGGTGACATTTGAAAATACAACACACATCTCTGTTTTCATCTGCGATTGTCGTGGCGCTCATTTCGATTTTTTGTTGGGCAAGAAAAATCATCCAAAACGCCAATTGGACCTCTCCATTCTAATACACTCTACTAAAATCAAATTGAATTGTCATCAAGATTATAACAATATCTTCTTAATTTGATGACAATACCAGCTGTGCTCATGTCCTATTGTGTTATATAGGACAGATCGTTTGTTTGTTTTTCTATTTATATCGACGGATTGAGCTTTGATTATGAAGAAACTTCTATTTTATTCTAACAATAATAACACTAAAAAAAATAATAAAGAATTTAAAAATCCGGGCTCCATTTTTATGGATCAGAGATAGAATCCATGAACAGCTGCATTGACATGAGAGGTGCAGTGACTGCCAACCACTGCCCATGCAAAACTCCAAACTACACAATCAATTAAGTCCTTAACCCTATCCCTTCCAAGTTGTTGCCGATGCCAGAGCTCCACAGTCAGGCAGCCTTGTCATCACATACACGCACCCTGCTACATTGAAAACAAATGCATGAAATTTTAAAAAAATTAAAAATTATTTCACTTGATGCATTTACAATCACATGATTTATCAAGCAAAATAGAAAGTTACATAAATTCACATAGTCATGAAATAAACAATCAACCATCTATATTGAAGAAGAATACATGACAAGTATTAAATCAAATTAAAGAACACTCATTGAAAATTAATTAAAAAAAGTGTTGATCCTAGACAAAGGACTTCAAAGCAATTGTCTAAGACTACACCCAAAAAGAGTCTTAAAACCATGTGCTCCATAGAATTAAATATGGATGGTGAGATCTGTTACTTTTTAATGAATTAGTTTCTCTCGTTCTCCAAATCAAACCTACAATTTTCTCACTCCAAATCTCTCCAAACAGCCATTTCAATTTTAACTCTTTCAAACCAAAATATCTCTCACACAAAACCTTCCGGTTTTCCCTCTGTCAAGGCTTCCAGAATATTGTAGTGTCAACATAGTGCTCAAATCCTATTTTAAAGATATTTTATTATTTTTCTGTTCTATGGAATTAAGTTGAACTCTCTTTGTCGATTTAAAATTTTATTTAATTGAAATATTCGTGTATGTATAATATAAAATGTTTTGCGTTTAATGTATGTACAATATTGTTTATCTTTTGTAAGTGCAAGATTCCAACAAGCTAGTTTTTTTTAAAATATATATAGATCCCCGCTTTAAAATTTTGTTTAGGGCTCAACTAAATAAATCAATTTTTATGATCGGCCCTGGTTTCAATGCTTTCAAAGCACAAAAAATCACTAAGAACAACTGTCTTAAACTTCTAAATTAAATTAATATTTAAAAAATACTTATTGTAAATGATACAATAGATTTTTGCTAATGTATTTAAAAAAATGATTTTATTTGTTAATTATAGGATATTTATTTTCAGAGTTTTTGTTTGATACTAATTTTGGATTTTTTTTTAAACACCCCCCCCCCCCCCCCCCCCCCCCCCACATAATACACACCCTGAACCCTATATAAGCCCCTCCAAATCTCTCTGGTCCTTCTAACAAACATCAAGTGCTACCTAGTTCCTCCAATTACCCCTTCAGACATGACTTCCTCCAAGGCCCTAGCAACCACATCTCTCCTCCTCACACTCAACCTCCTCCTCTTCACCCTGGCCTCCTCAACATGCCATCAGTGCCCGGAATCATGCCATCGGTGCCCGGGGACGGGTACGCCGGTGCCTGTGAATCCCGTGCCGGTGCCTGTGAGGCCCATCTACCCGCCGGCGGTTGTGCCCAAGCACTACCCCAGGTGCCCGAGGGACGCGCTGAAGCTCGGCGCGTGCGCCAACCTGTTAGGATTGGCTCATGTGGTCCTAGGAAGCCAATCGAACTCCCAATGCTGCTCACTCATTGCCGGCCTGGCCGACCTCGACGCCGCGGCCTGCCTCTGCACCGCCATCAGGGCGAACGTGCTCGGCGTCAACCTCAACGTCGCCGTCTCGCTTAGCCTTCTCTTGAACGCCTGCGGCTGCAGCAACCCGAAAGGGTACAAGTGCTACTAGGGGGCCTTTGCATGGTGTGTTTGGAGGTTTTAATGTTTATGCATGCATGGTTTGTGTTTTCGTTTATGTTACTTGTCAGTAGTAATCTTAAATGCAAGCAATGAATAAATGTGCAAGTCCTATATGTAGTGGGGAGATTATATATATCAAATAAAAGCTGGAATGAATTTTCATAGTGCTCGATCAGTTTGAGAATTTGATTGTGGATGAATCATTCATTGCACGTGTCTCACTCATTGGACAGTAAATTAATCTTTTGAAACAAAAAGAATTGTTCTGCCTCCTTTGCAAAATTCATGGCTCTGGTTATAAAATTAAAAGTTGGTCTCCTACCATCAAAGACCTGATGTGTGGCTGCATCAGTTGTGAAACCCATGTTTTCCAATCAGGGTCCGTTGGAAATCCAATGGAAAGCGAAAGGCGATGTCGCAGCAAACACGGCTTCTTTTTCCATGAATGTTGCGTCTTTTAAATCCGGCTTCAATTTTTTTTTAAACGAAAGAATTGCATATTCAAAAAAAAAAACATTGAGTTGATACTTTCAGTCTATTTTACTTTACGGTCTTTTTGTTATATTATCATAATATATACTACAGTGGTGATACCTAGGTCCCAAATCACAAACCTCATTCACAAGCTCAATGAGGTGTCACTACTTTATTGATTGGTTTTGAATGGTTTATTGATTTTTGAAAAAGTGTAAAATGACAAAATACGGATATGCCCTTCATTAAAAATATATCATATTAACCCAAATCTTTTTTTTTCTATTCAGTTACAAATCTTTCATATTAATTTCAGTTACACCCTATTTCAAAATTTAAATTTTAAAATTTTTATATAATAATTGAATTTTCTATTTCAGTTACACCAAAACTTACCTAAATAACACCAGAACTACCTAAATTATTTTTCGTTAAAATCATTCAAATAGCAGTAAAAACATTTCCTACATGTTTACATCATTTGTTACATTTACATTAACAATGTTACATTTACATTACATAAATGTTTTACATTTCATGCAATGTTTAAACAATTTTAAAACGAATCTTTACATTTCATGAAAAATATCAAACACTTGTTTTGCTGTGAGTTACATTTAACAAATATTACATGAACTATTGGTTTCATTTTAATAAAAATTGTTACATTTATATATATATATATATATATATATATATATATATATATATATATATATATATATATATATATATATATTTCTAAATGTTTTACATTCCATTCAATTTACCTGTAGTTCATTGTTACATTTATGAATGTAACAAATATAAATCAATACACGTATGCGGTTGACTGTTATATTTACGAATGTAACAAAAACGATACAGATTTAAAAAAACGAAGAATGTTCTATATATATAATGTAACATTATAAAAAACAAATCCAACTATGAAAAATAACATTCAAAACATAAATAAAACTTGATCCGATAGGCGTTGATGGAAGATCCAACTTCATAAAAATAAAACAATGTTTTTGAACTTTACATGATTAAAATCCAAGAGAGCTACGAGGTGAGCAACAACAATGGCCACAAGTGGACTATTGAGGAGAAGGAAATGCAGAGAAGACAACAAGAAGAGGAGATGGGTCTTCGAAGATCACCTTGATTATCTTCCTTTTTTTTTATTATTTGTTTAGATCTCATTCAAGAAAATAATAATAATTCGGGTTGAGATATGCATAAAGAATTAATGATACTCCATGATTCTCGGAATAAATCTTGAGGTTGTTATCAAGTAAATGGTATAATAGGTAATGTCATATTGCTACTTCATGGAGCCTATGATGGGGCCTGTGAAGTTAGGGACTAGAAAACATTATTGTACCACTATTGCTAATTTATGAAAATTAAATTTTTTTATTTTTTTAAATAAAACTATTTATATTACTGTATCTCAATGTCTACTTTACTTTTATATATTTTAATACATATGTGTATATTTAGAAGAAATGATAAGCAATGCGGATGAGACTACACTAACATATCATTTTTCTTCAAGAAAAATAAAACCATCCGGCTTCCCGACAGAAATTTAAAAAAAAAACACTCTAGTCATGTTCCTTAAACTTGACTTCTAGGCACTTTGGGGGTAGTAAAAGGTATAGATTGTATAAAATTTTAAAGACATGTTCTTCGTACTCCTATACAACTAAAAATTCTCCCCCACGTTAAGAGGAGGACCCCAAGTATGATCTGGGCTGTGTCAGGCCATCACACATACTAGAGAATGGAGTCTATATCTTGACCATAGGCATGTGGAACAAAATCGACAGTTTATTTCCCTTTTGACACTAAATAAAGGAAAAATACACAACCCGATTTTTGAAGTCCGCCTATCACCCAGCGCGGAGACTACAGATAGTTGCTTTGTGGTGACTGATGGGAGTGTCCACACTTTATCTAGAGCTGCTGGTGCAGCCTTTGTTTGTTTGGAATGATTCCCAATTCGTGTGCTTGGGACGGGTTTTGCGCATTGGCCATGGGCTTCCCCGTTACGTATGGAAGCGGAGGCAATTGCAATGGGAGTAGCGTTTGCTAGACGCTTTGGGCGACAGCACATTAAGGTGCTTTCCGACTCCGCTGCATTGGTAAATCTCCTCTGAGGAACAGGACCGGGCCCTCCAATGATTAGGCAGATTGTAGAAACCATTCATCATGCTGCTTTAGATGGCAACTGCATCTCATTTTCTAAGGTGTCGTGGCAGGCAGTTCGAGGAGCTGAAATACTCGCACAACATGCAATGTGGACTAGCAGTGATGGATGTACTCTCGGTCTACAAGATCAAACTATATCCTACTTGTCTCATTTGTTGGGGCCTTTACTTTCCAAAAAAAAAAAAAAAAAATTCTCCCCCGTTATAATGATCAATATCGTAGTCCTAGATTGCACTATCTATGGAGGCTGGGGGCTTAAAGACAAAATTTGTCAAATAATTTATTGTCAGATTATAACCGATCGAGCCATTGAAATAATATGCAATTGAGATTGAAAAAAAAAATTCACTGTTATGAAAAAAATATTTAAAAATAATTTATTTTTATAAAAAAATAGAAAAATAAATCTCCAAAAAAATAAAACAGTTATAATGAGGATACCCTTTAAATTTAGATTTTAGGAACACATTTGAAAAGATACTTCCAAAAAAAAACTAAGAGACTTAAAATAATGGTCATTAAAAATCAAAGTAACCTAACATTCCCTTAAAAATTAAAACTTGCACTATCAAACGACTACAAGCAATCACAAAAACTAACAAGTGATTTTACAATTCCCCCAAAATCAGAGATCCAAAATCCCCGAAAAAAAGCTTCTCAAAATTTTCAAAAAAAATACAGACCCATCACTATTTTAAGAGTTCACTTACACATAATTTTTTACGGTATCTAACGCGACCTGAAACAGATAAAAAGATCCAACAAGCATTGAGATCTAATAAGCTCTTTGAATCCACAAATAAAATAATAAAAGAAAATATAATTTTATTAATTGATGGTGACATTCCTTATATAGGCCACAAATATTAAATACATACTCATAAAAACAATTATGACTCTATTAAAATAAGAAAAAATGATCAAAAAATTCTCCTAAGAGTTTGAAATACTCAAATCAGCCATTTTTTAAAATTATACCTAAAAATTATTATTTCACAGTTTTAAAAACACAAAAGACTAATCTGCCCTTATATAATTAAATCTTTAATATGTTTCTTTATTCCACAATAAAAATCTATTTTTTATACAAAGCAACAATCTCTTTGTACATGATGAAAATAAATCCTCTTAGAGGTTTTGTAATTCAATATCATACTGTGTCTTTCTTATATATATTTTACATAATATTATTTATCATTATTCATTGTATATAATCATAATATGTAATTTAAATATATGTTGTGCCCCAATGTAGCAGATAATATTTTAGTATTCTAAATCTTTATTCACATTTTTAATTTTTTGGCTATTTACATATTTTTATGATATCATTATTACATATCTATTTTTTTAAAAAAACATCAATATTTAAGGATTTCATAATAAAAAAACTCAAATTATATTGGTACATTTTAACAAAATCCACCTAATCACAAAGAATTTACAATTTAAAAAATTGATCTACATGAAAATGTGTGATATATATTAATGAAAATTAAGAGGGTGAAATATTTTAACAAAGTTAAGAGATATGGAATGTATTAAGAATCTAATTGCACAAGGGTAGACTAATCTTTTGTGTTTCTAAAATTGTAAAATGATACTTTTTTAAGTATAATTTTAAAAAATAATTGATTTGGGTATTTCTAACTTTTAGGAGACTTTTTTATTCATTTTCTCTAAAAATAACAGAGACACAATTACAATGACAATTACTAAAATATAATAAAATAAAATAATAGATCCTAATAATCCTAAAATCATAATTCACCAATAAAAGTGATTATTATGATTTAAATAATGAGATTTGTCTATAAATGACAAAATCTCATATGTAAAACTTTATTTTGAGGACACATTTAAAATCAAATATTATGCATTGATTTCTTTTCAAATCTATTCTACATCAGTCTCTTCTTCTTCAAAATAAACTCATTCTCATGTTTAAGATGAAAGGATCTTAGATGATCAGATGGGTGATATTTGATGTAATCAAATATACCAATAGGAGGAGAGATTAAGATATGTTTTCCCTTCTTATTTGATGCATTCTTGTATTTGACATTTGATGAGAGGAGAGACGTCTTCTTAATTTTAAATTCATTTTCAATTAAATTGATCATATAGAAATTTGGATTCCCCTCGGTTTGTAGCCCAAACTTATCCACCATTGTGGCAGCCGCAACATCTCCATCATTACCGTTGTCGATGATGGCATAAAAATACTCTTGTTGATCCCAAAAACAGGATTTTAAGGTGGTTATGAAAATCATTCTCCATTTGCCATATTTTTAGGAGACATTCAAACACTCTTATATAACTCTTTTTCTTGAAAAGTAATACATACAATAAGTTTTACCTCAAAACAAACGCACCCTTAGGTAAGTTTTGATATAACTGAAATAAAAATTGAATTACAATTTAGGTAAGATTTCGAAATTCAAATTTTAAAATGGGTAAATTTTAGTGTAACCGATATTCATATGTAAGAATAATAATCAAATGGAGAAAAAAAGGAGATTTGGGTTAATGGGATGAATTTTTATTGAAGGGTCTATCCGTATTTTGTCAATATGCTTTTTTTTTTCAAAAGTCAACAAGTCATCTAATAAGATAAGATAATGACACACCTAATGGGCTTGTGAGTGGGGTTTATAATTTGAGACCCAGGTACCATCACTATTTCGATATATATATTTATGACTATGAAATATATTTTTCTCGAAAATGATTATTTGAAGATGAAAAGTGAGATGAAACTCATATTTTACCGAAATTACTTTTTTATTATCTATATTTCATGATTATCTCAATTAATATGTAATAAAAAATAAGAACAAATCATATGATATGATAACGTGGCACAACCAATACCATTTCAATATATCTTTAAAATCCTAAGATATAATTAGTAGAATAAAAATATTACTTTTGAATAATAATAGACTTTAACAAATTTATTAGAGGTAAATATGTAAAATTGTATTACACAATTAAAAACACTTTTGATTAGTAATATACTAATATATATAAATAGATGACTGTTCGTGATTTTTTTAAGTTTTCCATTTCTATTTTTATCCTTTAACAAATTTAACAATTACTTATACATCTCATTTATTTAAAATTTAAGATTTCAAATCATAAATATATTTTAAGATTTTAAAATCATATTTAAGAAAATCATATCAATATATTAAAATTCTAATAATTTAAAATTAAAATATTAATTAAATCCATCTAATTGATCTCTATAAATATCATCACAAATACATTCCTAAAATAAAATCTTCCCATATTTTTTTTTTCCAAACGCACTTTTCTTCTCATCAAATATTTACATTAATTATAGTACATCATAAATATTTGCATTAATCATAAATTATTTCCATATACCTACCCTCATTCATTCCAACCACCAAACATAACCCCTTATAACATCCCACAAAATCCTCACTTTCCAAAACTAATTATTTACCACCATCTATAAATACACCCAAACAAACAAACCCAATAGATCCCCTCAAAATCCAACCATGAAACCCCACCACCTCCTCCTCTTCCTCCTCCTCCCCCTTCTCCAGATCCAATCCCAACCGTCCGATCCATGCTCCGGCCGTCGAATCCACATCCGCTCTCTCCCCCCTCGCTTCAACACGGACCTCCTCCTCAACTGCTCCGTCTACACCCCCTTCACCGGCGACCTCTGCCCCTTCATCACCAATCACGGCCTCGGCCCAAAGACCCACACCCGCTCCAAGAGCTGGTTCCGCACCGACCCACATCTCCTCGAACTCCTCTTCCACCACCGCCTCCTCGAGTACCCCTGCCTCTCCTCCCCCTCCGCCGCCGACGCCGTCTTCCTCCCCTACTACGCCGCCCTCGACTCCCTCCGCTACCTTTACGGCCCCGACATCAACTCCAGCTCCTCCCACGGCCTCCACCTGTTCGACCACCTGACCCACAATGACCCACACCACCTCTGGTCCAGAAACTCCGGCCACGACCACTTCCTCGTCATGGCCCGCCCCGCCTGGGACTTCTCCCAGTCCCCCGACGCCGACCCCCCGGTCTGGGGCACGTCGTTCCTCACAGTCCCCGTGTTCTTCAACGTCACCGCCCTCACCTTCGAGTCCCGCCCCTGGCCCTGGCAGGAGCACGCCGTCCCCTACCCGACGTCCTTCCACCCCGCAACCGTCGTTCGCCTCGAGTCCTGGATCGCGCGCGTCAGGCGCTCGCGCCGCACGTCTCTCATGATGTTTGCGGGCGGAGGCGGTAGCATCGGCGCCGTGAATTCTCCGCCCAACGTTCGCAGGAGCATCCGCGTCGAGTGCGAGAACGGGTCCGGGACGGCGTGGGAGGGGTATGCGAGGGTCTGCGAGTTCGTGGACTGCTCTGATGGGGTCTGCGAGCACGACCCGATCCGGTTCATGAAGCCAATGCTGCGCGCGAGCTTCTGCCTGCAGCCGCCCGGGGACACGCCCACCAGGAAGTCAACGTTCGACTCGATCATCGCGGGTTGCATCCCGGTGTTCTTCGAGGAGGCGTCGGCCAAGGCGCAGTTCGGGTGGCACTTGCCGGAGATGGATTTCGAGGAGTTTTCGGTGCTCGTGCCGAAGGAGGAGGTGGTTGCGAATGGGTTGAGTATTACGGAGGTGCTGATGGGGATACCGGAGGAGCGGGTGAGGCGGATGCGGGAGAGGTTGATTGAGATGGTGCCAAGGGTCATCTATCGGAGGCATGGGAGTTCAGCGGAGCTTAGGGAGAGTAAGGACGCATTCGATCTCGCGGTGGAGGGGGTTCTGGGGAAGATCAAGGAGAGGCTGAGGGGGCTGAGAGAGGAGGGTGAAGCATCTGTTGTGTAGGCTCTTTTAGTTTCATTATTTTTTTAAAGTTATTGTTGCTTTTGTGTTTTTGCATTTTTTGTTCATGTTATCAGTTGCTACAATTGAGAATCAAATCCAATACGGAGACATTATTCATTTGTTGAGAAACAAAATGTTGTTTTTGAGTTACAAAAATTCATTTGAATTGAGAAAAACCACAACAGTGCATTCAATCAATGAAGGATTTCATTCATATTTCATCCCCACCTAACGATGGCCGAACCCCACGTAAGACCTGCGCCGAATCCAGCCATGGCGATCGTGTCGACCGCCTTCACCTTCCCGGATCGCACGTACTCGTCCAACGCGAGCGGGATGGATCCAGCACTCGTGTTTCCATAGTTGGCCAGGTTTGATATGACACGGCCGCCTGGGATGCCTAGACGAGACGCGATGCTATGGATGATCCTCTGGTTTGCCTGCATTGGAGTTCCATGGATGGTGTTTCAATTCTATGGGAACAGATTTTATTGACTGATTTTTAACGCATAAAAACCAACAATCTGAAAGCAAAAATCGATGTTGCAAAAGCAGAAGAGGGTGTTCAACTGATATTTTCCCTACCTGGTGCAGTAGTAACCAGTCGATGCTGGATGATGAAATGCCGGCTAATTGGAGTGATTTCTCTATTGATGGAGGGACACATTGGACTGCAAAGCGGAAGACCTCCTGACCGTTCATCTGTATGCAGGAATAGGAGGACCGACGAGGGGGAAACAACGGAGAGCCATTCGTCTGCGAGAGGACCTCGTGTTCATCTGTGGTGAGGACCGCCTTCAGGTTTCTGTTGGAAGGAGATGTAGCATTCATATATAGATTTGAATGTCTGGTGGTCTCAAAAGGTGAAAAATGAAAACATACTTATGGCCCTCTCCATCGCTGTGCATGTCAAATCCAAACAGACCGACCTCCTTGATGTCACAGGCCTGGATATGATCATGGTGTTACTAAATCAGGAGAAATGATCATGCTGAAGGATTGATTGTATGAGTCAACTCTGTTCCACTGGAAAAGCAAGTCAAGGAATGATAGGAGATTCTTTCTTCTTATCTGCAATTCTCATACTGGTAACAAACGCATGATGTTATGAGATATTGGACTACATAGGTATAGTGGTCATTGTTCTAATAAATCAAGGAACTTCTAAGATTAACAAGAGGTATACATTTGGTTCTCTCATTTGATTATCATTGACATATTGGTTCACAAATTTTCTAGCTCTCCCAAGATGATTTTGAGAACTCTGTCACCTGGTGGAATGTGGTTTTCTGATGAAACGGACAGTAGTCATACGATGGGCACAATGATTCGTGGCTCAAAATAGGCTTATCGCTCTCACAAAGTCATAATTTCAGTGGTATCTAGGGTGGCATGAAGTATGAGAAACACGGATCTATAGTACTGTGAAAACGGCACATCATGCCCCCTTTTTTTATGATGAGGAATCCCAACATTGGGAAAACCCCGGATGTATAGAATCACTCACAAACCTTGTGCATCAGGTAAACCTAGTAAGATTGAACCTAAGACCTATGGGGAACAATCATGGCTTTAACCAAAGGACAACCCCATGAGGATTAACACACACACATCACGCTTTTTTTTAATTCTCAATTTTGTTGTGCTTATATATTCCTTGGAAATGGTAAGCTCATTCTTGTTTTTTTTTTTTCTCCGTAAATTGAGTTTATTATTATCATTTGCTATGAATCAACATCTTATGTCACAATTGGAGAATGATATGTGACATTGATATATATTCCTGTCAATACAAGAAAAAAGCAGAAATTTAAATTGAAATTTTCAAATGGATGATCCAACAAATGCTGATTATTTGAAATTTTCTGACTTGACCAATGATGGACTAATTTTAATGTTTGACAAATTTAGCAACATCACAGACATCCATTATTTCCTACACTGACAGAATAAAGGCAAGGCTTAACATATTTCAGGAACTAATATATAAAGCGCTCAAAAGGTAAGTCCCATACTTGTACTAATACTGCTCCTGCGGCATCTCCAAAGAGAATACAGGTTCCTCTGTCCCCCCAATCCACATATCGGGAAAGAGCATCTGCGCCAACTACTAGAACATTCTTTAAGCCTAGCCCTGTATTTCAAATGACATAATATAATTAACCATTAAAAGAAAATAACAATAGTATACAATTTTAATGCACACCTAAATTTACCTCTAATAAGACCAGTGGCTTTCAAAATTCCACTTAAAAATCCACTGCATGCAGCAGTAACGTCGGACGCCCAAGCATTTCTGCAGCCTAAATAACCCTGGATCTGAAACAAAAAAGGATGGATGATGTAAAAAAACATCGAAGTTGTTTATCTTCTTATACATAATTGTTATTTTGGTGTACAAAACTAACACTTAAATGTATTTTTGATGTACAAGACTTATCTTTTATGTGACATTTGTACATAAAACTTTTTTTTTACAATTTACAGTTTTCATTAGACTGTTTTTCATATTAATGAGAATACATGATGGGTTTTATGTATGCAAAATTTAGTTTACTAACTTGTGCATCCACGCGCACTCTTTCACTAGCTTTTGCAAAAGAAGCTTCCTACTTATAATTTTCAACAGACTAGCTTATAATTAACTTCGCAATGCAATCTGAAGGGGCTGTATAGTTTTTTCCTGAACATGTCCTAATTTAATACAACATAAGAATATTATTTAGTTATTATATGGGATCCATGTCCTCTGGACATTACCGTGGCTCCATTTCCGAAAAGATCATCTGGAGTGGATGTGCACATTAGGATTACATCAACATCATCTGGCTCAACTTGAGCCATATCAAGAGCTTTAACTGATGCCTCCACTGCTAAACTAGTCAAGGTTTCACCCCCTGTTAAAGTATATGGTCATCAGACGGAATTCATTGAAGACAGTTCATGCTACAATTTCGTAGGATTGTAAGCATATAAGAATCATGACCCACGAAGGAGAAAAATTACGACACAAAATCATACAATCAATAGAAAGGGGAAGTATTAAGTGACACATAATAACAATGTACCAGAAAGAACGCGTCGATTACGAATCCCTGTGCGTGCAAAGATCCATTCATCAGATGTTTCAACAATTTGAGCAAGGTCATCATTAGAAACAGAAAGCTTTGGCACAGCTGAGCCACATCCAACAAGCTTGACACCCCTGGCCGCAAGCCTGCAAAAAAAGATTAATCACCATGAGAAAGATAAACAAAATTTTGTCAATGAAAAAATGACAATGTAGTAGCACATGTAAATATTGTGGAGAATTTTCTTCAAAATAAAAATTGTGGAGAATGCCTTGCTAAGCCCCTTTAGCAAACAATGTCATACTATTATTACATAATTTAATAATAGGGGAAATATACATTTTGGCAGACATGAAAACAGAGCAAAGTACCTAGAAAGTGTTTGAAACAACTCAATACTTTTGCTTGATGTAAACATATAACAAATACCATTCCAATGCAAAATTCCATGAAAATTAATATCACTGTCCAGTGAATTATTTCCTATTCATAGTTGCAAAAAGACTAAAATAAAGTATATATGAATTGCAGCCCATGAGATATCCACATGCACATGGTGACATTTTTCTGATGCATTTACATGCAGACTTATGTGCATGTGGATGCAAGCATGAGAAAAACAATGAACTTTGGCAATAAAATGAAGTGAATAAATGGATGATTCAACTTGATCGGATGGAGAAACATGACAGGTACGGATTGGTAAAAGGCATAGGAGATGAAAGAATACAATTTAGTTAAATCTTTTGGAGTAGGGACTGTAGACTCAATTGTGATTCACACATGAGGGAAGCCCAGGCACCAAGCTCTATGTTATAGGTTGCACCCACTGGTAACCCTCAACCTTGGGTGATTGGTTTAGAGAAATAGATTAAGCGTCAAAGAAAAGATGAAGTCAAAACATTTTAATTTAGAAGTGTTTTAGAGGTGATATTGGGGAAACTTAGAAAAGAAACATCAGTCATTTCAAACAAATAACTGCTAAAGTGTAAAAAGGTAACTTGTTAGCATTTTGGACAGAGGATTTTCACAAAAAAATCCTTCCCAGTGCAAAGACTTTTATTTCTCAGAAAAAAAAGGCTTAGACTTGTAATCTGACATGATAATGCCTTTTTTTTTGGCTTGGATATATAGACCTAAGATGAAGAGTACTAGATATGCAACTGGTGTACAGCTTGTTCAACATGAAAAAGTAGAGGAGAGTTTAATTATTAATCCTTCCTGCAAAAGTACATGAATTGGCCTTAATTTTTCAGTATCAATGTTCCAAATTTTTTGATCCTGCTCATGCATTCATGTAATCTGAACTGAATATGTTAAGAGGTCATTGCACTAGCTTCACTGCTCAGTGAAAAAAAAGGGAAGATAATCATTTGCTCTCCATATGATGGAGCACAACTTGCCCTTAGCTTTTTGAACATCAGCATTCAAAATAATTAGATTCTGCTACTGTTCTGAAATATTATAGGAAATTGCTGAGCCTCACATTTTATCAAGATAATACTTTTTCAAGTAACAATCGCTTTTGCTTAAGGATTGTAATAAGTTACACGATAAAATGCAATTTTTTTTCAAGAAGAAGAAAAAAAGATGAAGAATTGCAAAGTTGTTCTCTCTTCGTTATCACATTTCCCAGTTTGCTAACACTAACAGTTAAGCGAACCGAGCTTTGCTTATCCAGTAAGTACTACACCCCAAACAGGGTTTACTGTTCTAGGGTTCAAATCCTTCCCCTATCATGTGGGAGCACCCATTTCATAAAGAACATACTAAGATATAAAATTTATCACGTCAAAGATGACATCAGGAGATTCAAGACAGGCCATCAGCAAGGATAAACTCATTGATGAACTTATTCAAGCTACCAACAATCAAGTGCAGTATAACCTAATAATTATACCTCTTTGAGATATTATATGCCAAAAAATTTTAAAAATTTCTTGGGCTAACCCACATGGTGTTAGCTCTTTGTCCAGAACCATGCATTTGCTCCTCATAGGTCTCGAGTTCGAATCACTGGATTTTCCTAGCTAGTGTAGGGGTTCGTCATCAGCAGAAAAGCTAACTTCACTTACCAAAAAAAAATTCCTGGTCAAGTACGTAGGAGAAAAGGAGGAAATTGAGCAGCCTTATCATTTATAGTCCTAGGGATAGTATCAGTCCAAGCATCACATTCTTAACAATTACTAGAGTTTAATCTCCTAATTATATCAATGCATTTTCAAAATACATCAACATCTTCAACAATTCGAGCAAACTCTTTTAGAAATTTAAAGACGATCTATATGTTATAAATTCCTTCACCATGCGATCTTTCAATCTAACTGAACCTCAGATACATAGAATCAGCAAAACCAAGACTAAACTACCAATGCATCAAAAAAAGGAAAAACCACAGAGCATCAGACAATCGATTCAATGGGTCCACACACGAAAACAAAAAACAAAACTAAAATATAAAAAGAGGCACCTTTGCGGGCGAGGTTTCGGAGGGGCAGCTTCATCCGTACCACCCTCGACGGAACCGCAGCGAAGAACCCATTTTTTATTTTTCACGGAACAGCAAAACCCAGACCGCGAAATGCCAAAACGAGCTGAAATTCTCACTCTGATGGAAGTCGGCGGAGGAGGTGAGACGAGCCCAGAAGCGTTAGCCATGGTTGAAGTCCGTGAGAGAGACTGGAACCCTTTGTAGATCTTCTAGTTTGATTTGAAGTGGTGAAGATTTCATGAACTAAAAATACAAAAAATTTAACTTTTATTTCGAGGAACTTCAAAGGGACCGAAGAGGGGGAGGTGGCGATGGTGCAAAAGAGGAATTTTTAGCGACACATTGTTTTTGGAGTCTAGACATAGAGGGTTTCTTCTTTTTTTTGTTTGTTTATTTTTTACGTCAACGTCACCTGAAAAATTGATTGAGTGAAGTGGATCTTGGCCGTTGAATTAGAAGAACTTATTATATCACGGCCGTCGGTTCGTGTCAGCTATTTTTATTTTTTTGAGAAAAATTCATATAACCCCTGATTTTTTCTAATAAAATCCATATAACACCCTGAAAACACATATGTAATTCCAAATAGCTCAATCAGTTAAATTGTCATTGCAGATTTTGATTTTTCTGTAAATTTTTTATTTCATTAACATTGATTGAAAATATAGAACACCAAAAAACTTTTCCACTATGATTTTAACTCTCCGGATATGGTACTATAATGTATTTGAAAGGATATAATCAGTATTTACAGAAAGTTTTTTATATTTTTAACAAATTGTATGTTTTTTTATGCTGTATTTTCAATCAAAATTAATCAAATAAAATATTCACATAATATTCATTATTTTTTAACGAAAATTTTAACTCATGGGTTATTTAGATTTTTTTTATGTGTTTTTAAAGGGTTATATGAATTTTAATCGGTTTACAAGGGTTTATTTGATTTTTTTCGTTTTTTTGTTCGAAATATTCGTGTCAGCAAAGTTAATTTGGGGACTGTTGAGCCAACCGGATCTAATAAATTTCGTTCACGAATTCGTGCAATTGCAGGTGAGTCGACGCAATTTTTTAAGCGAATGCAATGATGAGTTCTTTGGTGGCCACCAATTCAATGAAATTCTTCTAATAAAGCATTGTACTTTGAGACTAGGTGCGTATGGTTGCACGATTGTAAAATTAATTCTACAGAAATTTACGATTGTAAAATTGATTTTGCAGGAAGCTCATTTTCTCAACTTTTTGAAATCGTAATTTTTGGACACTATTTACCTGCAATCGCTGAGTTTAAAATTACAATTACAAAACTGTTTGGTTACACGATTGCAAACGCAGCTTCCTGCAATCGCAAACGCTGCGCAATCGCGTAACCAAACGCACCATAAGTGAAAAACCCCTTAACGGGGTGGTCAAGACACACCCTCTCATAAGAGGATTTCAGGAGTTTGACTCTCAACTTTACCCAGCAAAAAAAATAAAAGTTCGAGACTCATGATTATAAACTAACATATATTATTCGGATCTATATTAATTAGATCTCATCTTGTATTGCATGCTCATTTGTTAGTTTTTTTTTTTAAGGTTACAATTTAGAAACAATGTGTGTAATCAGTGGGTGTAGTTTGGTTCTATTTTATGTCAAATACAATTTAATTGAATTATCATTACACTCAACCTGAACCCTAATCGGATTTGATCCCTCTAGACGACTAAATTTCTTTGGTCAATCTGAACCGGATCGAATCAAAATATATAAATTCAAACATCCTATCATCACAGATAAAAATTTCTAACATTAATTAATTTATAAAAGTGTCTAAAGAATGGCGAGGAATGGATATTGGGCACAAAAAAGACGACGGTAGAGTTTGAAAAGTAGTGATTATAATGTGTATAACTAGTTAGAGTTCAGTTCTATTAGTTTAATTCATTTTTTTATAATATGAAATCAAACTCAAACTAAATTAGATTGATTTATTTTATGTTTTATTTTTTTGTGGGTGTTTATTAATTTTTTCATATTAGACCAACCAAATAAACATTATTACAAACCCATAAATTGGATTGGATCGTATAGATTCGAATGAACAAACCCAATTACACTAAGGGTGCGTTTGGTTGCGCGATTGTAAAACTGATTCTGCAGGAATCTGCGATTGTAAAACTGATTCTGCAGGAAGCTCACTTTCTCAGCTTTTTGAAATCGCAGCTTTTGGGCACTATTTGCCTGCAATCGCTGGGTTTAAAACTGCGATTACAAAACTGTTTGGTTGCACGATTGCAAATGCAGCTTCCTGCAATCGCAATCGCAGCGCAATCGCGCAACCAAACGCGCCATTTTTTACAATTCTAAATACATCCCTATATAATTCTTTAATCTTATCCACTCACTATATGGAGATATATATTTTGTTAAAAAAATTTCACATTTTCTATAAATGAAATCATTTAATTCAATGGAGTACTTATTTTAATTTTTATAAAAATATATGCATCATTAGATGGAGTATATATATGATTTATAAAAAAAAAATAAACATATATATGTGTTTGGACATTAAAATAAATTGAGTGTAATATTTTATTGATGCAAAATCGTTATACGATGGCACCCATTGTTATATAACACGCTACAAGAAAAACCATTTTTTGCGACGGTTTCAACCGTCGCAAATAGTCTCCGTAACCGTCGCAAATACTCTTTTGCGATGGTTCTGCGACGGTTTGGGTTCCATCATATCAAACGGCATCGCAAAAGATTAGCAGCGGTTTTTAACCGTCGCAAATATCTTTTATAGCGGTTTTTCTACCGTCGCAAATAATCCATCGCAAAAATTTACTTCTGGCTTGTGTAAACTGCATCTTTTGCGACGGATAAGCTAGCCGTCGCAAAAAATATTTTTATATTACTTTTTTTTACTGTTGTAACAGGGGCCTAAACCGAATGGCTAATACTAAAAACAAATTATACATTTCTAATCAATATTTTTTTATTGTTTTATAACGCTAATTCAAATCAAGATTCATTCAAATTAATATTCATTCCAATAATAAAATTTTAATCTCATTAAAATCATAAAAAAAAAATAATAAACACAACATGAGTTTCTATTTATTAAATGAAAAATTAAATCCTTCCTAAGTAACGCGATTGAGAATGGATAGTAGCCTCCCTTGTAGAATTGTTTTGGAGTTTCACCAATGAAGCCTCAAAGCATGCAAGAACAAGCTCAAAATTTCTGTATAATTGTTGATTCCAATGAGAATAGTTACAACATTAGATCTGTAAAAGCAATAAAATAAAATTAGTCATGTATATGACGATATTTGAACAACATTAGATATGTAAAAGCAATAAAATAAAATTAGTCATCTATAAAAGCAAAACACATCTCTACAAGTGTTAGCCACAAATAGAAACCTCTCACTACAAGTTATGCATTCAGTGAAATGATTGGTATAATTCAACATCATTTACTAGAAATTTTTTTACATGGTTTGATTGATGCTACATCACTGAAACTACTAATACCAAGTCTACATATTATATAAACATTTGCAACAAGTTTTTCAAAAAATTGGTGTGCCACCATATGATTTTAGTATTTTTAGTTATTTAATTCACAATGATTAAGAGGAAACATATTCGATGCTAAGCATTACAGAGCCAAAACAAGCAACTCTATAGATTTTTTTTAAGTAGTCATTCTTTACGTTATTGAATGATACAGGATTTGTTGAGAAAAAGTTCTGTGTCATATCCAATTGACCCTCTTTCCATTTTCATTCACACCATCACCTCATCCTCTCAAACCAAATTAAACCTCCGCCAAAATCAAATTAGTAGTACAAAAAGATGTTATAGATTATTGGTACAGATCCTAGCACCACGCCATTACAGTTGAGAGCAACAATTGCACTTTCAATCATCAGCCATTCAAAGAGGAGAGTTTGCTCAAAGTAAGAAATCATTCAAGATAATAGTACAAGACAAAATCTTACCCAAGCACAGGACTTGATCAATGTGAGTGTTCTACTGTTTTGGACATCCGATCAAAAATATTGTTAGTATCTGCAAAGGTTTGTTGTCGCCAATGTTGTTAGAATTCACACAAATCATCAATTCATATAAGATTGATAAACTCAACGTCGTGACAAATATTTCAGTGATGTAACCTTTTCTTATAGTGTGTCAAGAGGTGTATAAAGAGAGTGTATAAAGGGATTCCTGATAAATTTATCTTGAGAGAGAAAAGAACACATAGGTAGTGAACCAAAACAGTGGCTTATATTTGATGATAATAATCTATAATATCTAACTGTTCAGATTAAAAGATAATGATGATGAAGAACAATGATTGAGTACCCACAAAAACCAACAAATCAATTCCCCAATTCTATTGTCAACCATTTATTGAGAAAGATCAAACCATTTGGAATTATAGCAAGAGGTAGGAAACGAATTAATTAAAGAGAGAAAAAGCAGAGTACTAACAAAGAATATAGAAAAAAAACCTTCGTCAAAATGCACCCAGCAATTGTTAATGCTAACTACAACCAAATACTTGCTTATGATAGTTGACATACATTTTTCAAGCTCACCATTGGCCTTTGCAGCTCTGCCTGAGCAAAAGCATCAACAACTACATGAATATTCAGATATTGCAATTGTTAGTAAGAGCAATATCTTCTCGTTAACTGCATGATTACCAGAGAACGGTTTTGAATCTCGCTGCTTCCTTGCTCTTTCTCAATGGCCTGTCAAATTAAAATATCAAGAGAATCATTCTATGCTTTGCTAGCATTTTATTTAGGTTGCATTGCATCAGGAGTGCGAGCAACCAGTATGATATACTCAAGAAACTAAGTAAAGCAGAAGGAGAAAAACTCCATTTAAAACCAATCAACACTAGACCAATAAGAATCCCAATACAGAGCAAGAACCAAGAAGCAATACCTGCAGGTGCGAGCAACCTGTAAGAGACCATTCGTCGAGAACCCCAAACACTCGTCAAGTTTCAGAATCAACAGCATGTACCCCTGCGCGCCGATGAGGACTCCAATATCCCCATCTGAGATGTCCTCCGCAACTACAGCGACTTCAGGAAGCATTTATAATAACTTACATCTAAAACGAGTCACTCTATATGATATTGAATGAATTAATGGAGGACGCACAAAGGTCTAAACATACCAAATTTCAAAATATCAATTTCCATGTTTTACAAAATGTCATATAGGAAGCATTTAAAGGGAGTAACTCACGATGTATAATAACTTTATGAGGAAACTCTTTCACAAACTGCTTTGCACCATATCTTCAATCCTCAGCACTGAAAAACATGAGCAACCAAAATATTCAAATTTTAATTCTTAATCTATCACAAAGATATAGCTCTACTCAGTTTCACTTTCACAAGAAATACATTATTCCACATTAAGCATATCCTATTTGCTTGCACATGAGAATACAACTAGAATGCAGAATAAAGAATATCCTATCTCTCATTCTCTGTTGTTTAACACATTCATCAACCCTTCAGAAACCACATCAAAGCAATTCTACTATAGCACAAAGGGGTGACCACACCAAAATGACAAATAACTTCACAAGGGCTGAGTTCGCTCTCCCTAATCAAACTTTCCAATTTCACATCAAAGAAAATCCAGCAGATTAGTTTTACACAAGTCAAGTAAGAAAAATTAATAAAGTAACATTTCACATAAGGGAGCTTCAAAACCTGATCGCATCAACAAAGGTTGAGATTCATCAAAGAAAAAAATAAAAATCTTTTGATGGTGATGGCAACCATACCCCAAAAAACCCTAATTTTCACTACCAAATCAGAAGCACCCAAAAAATCCTTTAAAAGAACACATGGAATGGATCGCAGAGAAACCAGAGGACCTGTTTCGTGGAGAGCTTAGACTTTTAGGGTAGGACAAAATGGATGGTTTAATCGATCTAAAAGGACGGCGACGACCGATCGGACGGTCTGATCGATCGAAAAGGACGGCGATGACCGATCGGACGGTCTGATCGATCGAATAGGACGGCGACGACCGATTGGGCGGATCAAAGTCGGATGGTTTGATCGATCGAAAAGGACGGCGACGACCGATCGGACAGATCGAAGTAAGGATGGAGACAGCTCTGGTCGAAGTTTCTGTTAGGGTTTTTAATTTTTTGTAATATATATACAGAAAATCGGACGGGTCTGATTATAAGTGAAAAAACTGAACGGTTAGATCTAAAATTGGGTTTTTGCGACGGCCAACATTTGTCGCAATCAATGTATTATTTGTGTCGGGAATATAGACCCGCCGCAAATACATTATTTAACAGCGGCTCCACTCAGTCGCCGCAAAAACAGAAAGGTATTTGCGACACACAAAAATTTCCGTCAAAATTAAGTGCATTTGCGACGGTTTGTGTGAGCCGTCGCAAAAAATACTTTTTCTTGTAGTGACACCGACTTTTGTTTGGGGTTGGTGAAAATCATTATGGAATAATGTTGTTTGTGAATCTGATTTTTTTTCTCTTTATTAAAATGTGATATTGGATAAATTATTTCACAATATTTTCTTTGGATGATCGTAACAGTACACTAATCAAGAATTGATCTTTTCAATTCCACTCCTTAGAAAGTTGATTCTGTTCCTTTTCAAAAAGGATATTAGAGATTTTGCATTCAATAATTTGACTGATCTCTTATATGATTATAGAAATATATAACTAATATAAGCAAATGTCACAACATTCAATTAAGCGCATTTCTTGTTTTAATTCCTAATTTCATTGAATTATCTATTAATGGAGATGAACGTAATATTTTCCAAAATTTTATCGTTTGGTGTCTAAATATATTCAAGTGTTGTTACATAGTTTTTTTTCAACCCATATTCAAATCACATATACCTTGTTTACATCATATACCCATGTGAACAAGTAATAGAGATTTGTCACATTTTCTATAAATAAATCTATATGATTTATTAGAGTATTATACATATTTTATTTTTTTATAAAAATATTTACTTTATTAGATGAGATATATTTTTAAAAAATTTAAAACATGTGCAAATTGCAATTGAGGTCGAAAATAAATTGTATGTAACATTATTTTTTTGTTTATTATTAGTGATGGCATGTACTAGAAAAAAAATTTTGAGTCCGCCACTATGTACTGTAAGGTACATGATCAATTCTTGCTTCCGGCAATAAAAAAATGTGACTCACCTGGTGAAGGGACACTCCCCCCAAGAGGGAGGCACATGATCACTTCTTGCTTCTAGCAATAAAAAGGCTAAAGCCCAGCTGTGCTTGTTCATGAGCCTAGATTGTATGAAAATACTTGTAGGCTTGTAGCCGCTCTGGGGCTGTTAAGTTTATAATAGCTTTATGGAGCCTGTCAATTGTATTCATCTTTAAGTCCTGTTTGAATATAGAATATGATTTATTATTGAATATATATTTATCTAAACATAAGTGAGTACAAATAAGGATAAAATGATTTTGTATTTGATTGTGTTTTGAATTATTCTCGTTGGGAGTAGTAAGAATAAATGTTTTGTTGTTTGGATAAAATGTGAATAAAGTATGGATAAAGATTTATAAAAGGTAAAAAAATAATGATAGCTGATTTGACAGGTGATTTATAAAATGTGATGACAGCTGATTTGACAATAGACCTCACATATTCTTTGGGTGGAATAACACAAGATAACTTTTATTCTAGGGGTTGATTGAAATCCATATACCACTTTATATCAGTTTATTCTGGCATACTTTATCTGGGTTTATCCGGGCTTTCCAAACACAACAAAAATTTTATCCGGGGTTATCCGGGGTTTATCCGGCATCCAAACATAAGACCTCTATACAAAAAATAAAATAAAATAAATCTGTTTGTATCATATTTCATATAAATTTTTAAAAGGAGTGGTGATACTCAGGCCCCAATTCATATGCCTCATTCACAGGCCCCATGAGGTGTCATCACTTTATTGGTTGACTTGTTAACTTTTAAAAATAAATAAAATGACAAAATACAGATATGTCATTCATTAAAAATATATCCAATTAACCCAAATCCCTATTTTTTCTCTTATTAATATTTAACATTAATTTGAATTTGCATAATTTAAAATTTGCCTATTTTAAAAAATATATCTCTCTAAAATTTGTTTATTTCAAAATTTGAATTTTTAAAATTTGTATGAATTTTACATCAAAACTTATCTAACTTACACAAAAATCACCTAAATTATTTTTCATCAAAATTACACCAAAACGTATCTAAATTACACCAAAATTACCTAAATAACACAAAAAAAATGTTTTAGTTTTTTTTATGATTATAACTGTTACAGAATGTAACAGTGTTACACAAATGTAACAAATACAAATCATTATGTGTGTGCGATTGAATGTTACATTTACGAATGCAACAATAATATACATTTACAAATGTAACAAAATGTAACAGTGTTGTATAAATAACATTATATTGTTCCAAGATTGTTTACATTTCAAATGTAACAAAATAACAAAAATTGTGTATTGCTGTCTCTTTCGAATTAAACAGTAATATTCATTAATTATTACATTTATAAATGTAAATGTAACAGTATTAATCAATACACAGTTTCCACAATGTAAATACAACAAACGATACCTGACCTCACTTGGAGGGGATGACGGAGGCGACGACGGAAGAGGCCACCGATTGGACGCCGATTTCGCCCAATCGAACACTTAGAAAAAAAGAAAAGGAAAAAAAATAAAATAATGTATTTGAATTGATATGACCCTAAAAACTAAAAACCGCTTTTGGGGTTTGTTGTTAAACATAGATGAAAACGAGAGGAGTTTTGATTTAATATAAAGTAGGTGAAGCCCTCTCTTTTGGCGTGTTAGAAAGGAGAAGTATAGGGTGACCTGGCTGTGCCCAAATTTTAAGAACAAGGAAAAGAAGAAGTGACAAGAATGGTTATTTGGATGGTTTATTTTGCAAGAGAGGGAGAGGAGTTGAAACAGTGGACAAATAGTGGTTTTCAAGGGAGTACATAAAGGGGGACTTGGCTATTTTGGATAAGAGAAGGAGAATGGACTGTTTTGGGGAAGTTTCTTTGGTTATACAAGGGGAGGTCGACTGTTTTAATGGAAGAAGTCGGCGAATTTTTTTTTTTTTTTTTTTGAGTAATAAAAGAGGAGAGTGTGAGAGTGTGAGGAAGAAGAAGAAGATAAAAGAGTTCCATCGCCGGCTGAAGTCTTTTTTTTGTTTTGATTGAGGTGAAGACGATGAAGACTTAAAAAAGAATTTATTAATTTATTTAATCTGAATTTTTTATTATAAAATTTAAGTAAGGGGAATTTTTAAATATTTAATAAAGAACAAATCACAAAAAATCGAAAAATCATAACTGAAAAATCACTTTATAAGGAAATAATAAAAAAATGTATAATGGATAATGTCTTGATGCCACATCATGAGGTTTATTTGGGGCCTGCGAAATTGAGGTCTGCGATCATTATTGTTTTAAAAGACATGTATTTTTAAAAAATAAATATATATATTTGTTTTTTTGACTCTACATAAACCTGGACTAAGGCCCATATGTCCAGTGAGAAGAGCCCACAAACCACACACCTGGGCGGAGGCCCATATGACCAGTGGGCAGAGCCCACAAACACCCCACACGTCCGAAATGGCTGATTTTCCTCCTATCAACAGGAGTCGAACCCAACCAACCCCGAGAACCGGGTGTCCTTGACCACTGCGTCAACCGCAGGCAGGACAAAAAAATAAATAAATATATTATTGGATCTATGGAGAAAAAAATTATATGGTAAAAATGTGATTTATATATTATGAAAGAAGTGATCTTACCATCACTTTCAAAAAAATAAAAAATGCTTGTGAATTCATCGATTGTACCATAGTCCCCAGGACCGAGGGACATGAACCCTGTGACTGTGCCTCCAGGAAATAAAAAAAGCCCAAACAAGTCCATGGCTCACTTTAGGAAGAGCACTGATACATTCATTTGATTTTGTTGATTTGTTTTTTTTTTTGTCTCATACACTATGATAACGTAATATATACTACACTATTATAGTACATGATGATGTTCAATCATAGTGTATGAAATATAAAAAAATTAATTAAAAAAATACAACATTGTATCTCAATATATATTTCAATGAAAGAGCATATAATTTTAAAAAAATAATAAAAAATAGTATGAACAGCAAATGGGGGGTGCACATATCATTTTCCCTATAGGAAACAATAGCCTTTTAGAGGGGGGAAATTTCTGAAGTAATTGTATATATTTTCACTTTTGCAGTTCCAACAAATTATTTAGTAATTGTATATATTTGCATACTTCTAAAAACATGAAATATATGCTCAAATAAATTAAATGCAAAACCTTTTATAAAACACTGAATTCCCAGTAGGCCTGCCTAACATAATCCAACTAACTCAAATTTTTGGTTGACCATATAGAACATTAACTCAAACAGAGGGGTCCATCAAAGAAAAGGATTGCCTCCTAGCATTGACTAATGATTGATTTAATAGCAACATCAATTTCACATAAACTGAAAAGAAACAACTGAAGCAATTAATTCATATCACAACCCTACATAACTGGCTTCCAGGATTCATAACGGATTTATTTCACAATGAGCGCAACAAGTACAGAAATTCTAACCATCAAACCTACAGTCATACAACTTCCTCAGCCTACAAGCAGTCTTTAGACAGATTCACCATCATTCATCACCTACATCACTTACCTAAATGTAAATATGAAAGCAAAATTCATACTGATAGAAAAAGCTCAACAGAGCAATAAACACTTACCCCAAAACATGGCTTCAAGGGATCGCGGAAGGAACAATACCCCCTTCACACGGTGAAATCGGGAAGACCATTGTTCCCATGCTCATCCTGATCAAGCATCCTGACGACCTCCGCCACTCCCTCAGCTAACTCCTTCTGCAGAGGACCATTCACAGGCAGGTCGAACTTCCTCCTCTTCAGAGACCCCAACTTCCCCGGTGGCTGCGGGTCCACCACCTCCAGCATTGCCTCCAGCTCATTCACCATTGATCTCCTAGCTGCTCGTACCATGTAGTCCGACCCCTGTTTGAGCAAAGATGGGAATTGAATCACCATGCATTAAATAGATCTGTCTAAAACAATGAAACAGGTGATGGAGACGTGCAAAACAACAACCCATAACACTTGAGAGATAGATGACAAATTTGGCAACCCTGTTTGAGATGTAGAATTCCTCCTCAGGGATTCTGATAGATTTCGCGGGAATGAGGAATGAGGGGAATTTGGCCGGGACCACAGGACCACTCAGGAATGATCAAACAAAAAATAGATTTCAAACGCTTATGTGAGTGCTCCAGCACAAGAAGATCGAGAAGGGTTACCAAACCCAATACATACATCCAATAACATGACCCATCTTTATATGAAAATCAATATTTGAACGCCCAATAACGTCTGCGGTTTAAATTTTATGAAATCCGAGCAATATCAAGCAACATAATATATAATTGAACAACATGGAAGGCATCCATAATATACCTCGATAGCATCAACAGTCAGTAGAAGAACAATAATCTTCTCGGAGAACCTCTGGCGCTCCTCTGCATCGACGGCGATACGACGACGGTAGGAGAAGTTGGTGAAGAGGGTCCTGATCTCCTTCAGCCTAGCCTTGGCCACCGCGAGGTCCCTCAGCCCACGGAGGGCCTGGGACCGACGGACAAGGTGGGCCCTGAAAGACATCTGGATGATCAACGCCGCATCCTGCGGAATCAGCTCCCTCCTCTTCCCTTTGTTGTTGATCCTTCTAGCAAATGCCTTCACATAACCAACCCGAACCCCCAAATTAGGTTCGTGACATAAAAAGTTTCTAAAAGCACATTTGAATTGAAACCCACATTGCAAGTTAGAGATGTTAAATCTCTCCTTATAGTCCCAACCAAATTGTTTATTATTGTCTGAAAATGTTTGGGACAAACATTCCAGCAGTCATTTTTATGATTTCAACACGTTTTAATTTTTTTTTAAGTATATATTTATCTAATAAAGTTCATAACTTCACAATAAACATGAAGTATATACGAATTTTCCATACTCTGATAAAGATTTCATATACTCAATTGGGACTGCAAAAATGACTGTGTATCAGCTAACCTGTCGAATAGCTAGGGTTCCTTTGTCGGTGGGCTCCTCGATCTCCACCACACGCGCAGCAGGAGCCGACTTCGACGACTTCTTCTGCGCCTTCTTGGGCCCATCGATCTTGATCTTCCCGGAGGGGGTCGCGGACGCCTGGAAAGTGTACGTGCGGGAGACCGGCGCGTTCTTCCCCTTCCCCTTGATCTCCGCCGTGAACCTGAAGTCCTTCTCGACGCCCCCCTTGTTCGTCGCCACCCACTTGTACTTCCGATCCACGCCGTCCTCCTTCGGTCCCTTCACCTCCGTCGTCCACTTGTACTTCCTGTCCACCGCCGGAGGCGGCGCGCGGAGGGCGCGGTCGAACCCGAGCTCGAGAGCCGAGACCCGGTCGCAGAGCCCGCGGAGGAAGAGCTCGGCCTCGGTCCGCTCCTGGAGGTTCTTGAAGGAGGAATAGTGAGCCGATCTCTCGATCTGGACGAGATCGGCGAAGGTCTCAAGAGGATCGAAGGGACATTGAAGGGAGAGGTCGAGGAGGGTCGGGTACGGGTTGGGGCTGAGTAGATCGAGAGCGAAATCGAGGTCTTCTTCGGCTCCGAAGGGGGTGATGACGAACGGGGAAGCGACGGACTTGCAGAGGGAGCTCTCAAAGAGATCGAATCGACGGAATCCGCTCATCTTTTTCAGATCCGAGAGAGGGTTTGATCTTTTTTTGGTTTTTCAGGGTTTCAAAAGAGGTTTTTTTTTTCGAAGGGAAGGGCAAAAGTGGGAAAGAAAGGCGAAGAGAGGGGACTTTATTTATGAGGATGGGAAAGTGACTGTCGCCGCATATTTGGTGTTATGTCTGTTTTGACCCTGTGGGTTGGAGAGTTTTACAAGGGGTTTTAGGTTTGGTGAGGGGCATTTATGAAGGGTGGTTTAGTAATTGTGGGGGGTTGGAACGTGTGAAAGGGACCAAGCGGAGGACTTGATGGGGAAAGGGAGAGGGGAGTGGCGATAAAGTGGAATCCGATGGGCTCCTGAAGGTTGTGAGGAGGATTTGACGTAAATGTCCCTCTTTAAAATGGGGTTGGCGGGGATATTTATGTCATTTGGTTTGTTTTGTTTATTTATTATTTATATGAAGACGGGGAAACGAAGGAAAGCACGTGAGACGTGATTACGTAGCTTAGCTCATGAGGTATATATAATAGAAATGGATATTAATGGAATCATAGTGGATAAGGTTGAATAATAACTTTTAAAAAGTTTGGATTAATATTAGAGGAAAATATGATAAAAAAATGATTCTGGTGAATAATATAGCAATGATATTTCAAATCTTTTTATTATTAAATTATTTTTATATTTTATATGAATCATTATTTATATTTTATTCATAATTAAATAATAACTAATCAAATAATAGATTTTTCTATCTGATTTTATTATTGAACTCGAATTACAAAACTCAAAAGTTGGGAGACAATGGAGGAACCAAGAGAGAAGAAGTTGAAATGCATGCATTGAAGGTTAATGTTAATATGCATATATGAAATACAATAGAGATGACAGTATTCTAAACAGGTTTGGGATCCCCGGTGTTATCTGTGGTAATAAGTTAGAAGTTGTATAAAAATGAAATTTTGGTACATATTAATTAAATCAGGGACTTTAGAAACATGATATTTTCACTACATATGTATTCAATTATTAGCTGTCACATATATTAGAACACCGTAGAGGATCCAAACTCATTTTTTAAAAATCTATCTTTTTAATGATCCAGTGGTTAAAAGGACACTGGCTGAGTGCGCACCATGGGGATATTGTACTGTAATCTTTTGAACTGGATTTTGTTTTTTAAATTCTGGTTGAGTACTGTTACACGATTTTTTTTTCTATCCCTGATTCACTTTTATATGCATTGATAAAAATAAAAAAAACAGAGTATTTACTCATATTAACAAGATAAATTTTTCACATTTAATATAAATGCATTCATATAATTTATTGAAACATATTTTTTTTTTATAAAAACATTTACATCGATGAAATATATTGTTTTTTAAAAATTTAAAACACCTGAGATTTGAATTGTCAAATTGGGGCCGAAGAAGGAGCCTTACGTTACGTAACATTATCCATTTTAGTTCATCGTTTTGGATCCCTGTTGATGATCTGAGTTTTGCTTGTATTAAATAGTGGTCTAACTCAATAAATGTTAAGATGTTGTAGCCAATTAAGGCATTTATAACAAAAAAAACAATGTTTAAATTTAAATCTACCCAGCAATATTATTAAATATGCAAAAAACAAAATTATTGTACAAATAAAAGAAGATTATCTCCAAATAAAGAAAAAATTTTACACAATCCAATTTACATTTGTTTGCAAATTACACATGTTTTAATTTTTTAAAATATAATATATCTTACTACTTTATAAAAAAATACATATTCTATTGAATTTCATATATCTATTTATTAAAAAATGAATTAAATATATAATTTAATTAACAAGTAAGGAGATATATAAAACTGTAAATGATCATAAATAATAAATAAAGGTAAATCTACGTATCACTGTCACGTGGACACCATACCATAAAGATGGTGTATACACGACTCGTGTCACCATCTTTCACGTCTTTGTTTTTGCTTTCACTTCTTGCTCTCTCTTCATACTCTCCTCCCAATTTATTCTCTATTCGAACTTTTATAACCATCTTTATGTTAAGTTATAAAATGTCTACTATTTTATTTTTTCTAAGGCTAAAGAACATTTTGACATTGATTGATTTTAAAAAATGAACTTTATAATAAAAGCATGCCACCACCTTCACTGCTGTGTCAAAAGCCATCTCCAAAATCAATATAAACAATGAAATCCCATGAAGATTAAAGTATTTTTAAAAATTTCCTTTTCACACATGAGTTTACTACTTATATGGTCACACGAGCAAAAAAAAAAAAAAAAATGAAGCACAGTCCGAATCATGTGTCAAATACACGAAGGTTTTCTTACCCAAAAATATATACATTTCCTATGTAAACCAATAAAAAATGTGCATGTACAATCTTCGGTCTCAATTTTAACCCACACAAATATATATATATATATATACCCAAATAATTTGAACATGCAACTTATTGTATTTTTAATAGACTATAAACATATTCACATATATGAGTACATGATTTATTAAGATATACATTTATAAACTTGAAAACGGATTTGAATCATTTTTTTAAAATTAGGATTAAAACTGAGTTTGCAAATTGAATTCCTAAAAAACTAATAAGATGTGGAAAAAAAATAAACTCGATTAAAAGCTATAAGACATTTATCAGTTTTAAAAACAATTTTAAAGATTATATATACTGCAAACGTATGATCTGTTGAACTCCAGTTTTAAACATAATTTCAATTTATTAACACCCACGTATAATATGTAACTAATAACGAGTTTCAATTTTTTTTCTTTTCTGTATCATTCTCATACCTCTAATTCAAATGTGTAATCCAATTATATTAATAGAAGATCTATTTTTATTTAAAAAAATTTCCTTGGTTGTTCTTTCGGTGGCATTTGCTCGTCTGCGTGGCGTTGTTCCTTTTTTTGTTTCGAAGAATATTTTATTCCGGAATAGTGTCTGAATCGAGTGGGTCTCACACCGAGTAGGATATTGTTTTTTATGTTGCGGGGGTTCTAAAAAAGCAGAAACATACATGTGATGTGTCTGTACACAACCAGTTCAGATTCCCAGATGTGCACATTATTTATTTATTTTTCGTGGACTCATGTAAGTGTTGCTAGCTTTATCTACTTTCCAGATCAGATAACTTCACTGGTCGTGTTTGTTCCAATTATAAATTACAAATTATTTATTATAATTTATAAATTATAGATTTTATTTTTTATGTAATCAGTTAACTTGATGTTGTATCTGTTAAAAAATTAAGAATAAATAGAAGTACGTGAATGTTTATTAGAATAAAAATAGAAAAAAATTTATTATGTAATTATAAAAAACATATCTTTAAACTACAGGAGATGAAAATTTTGAGAGGAGATGGAAGAATATTAGTTTTGATTAGTTAAAAAAAAAGTGAAGCTAGCACACTAATATTCAAAATAAAGATCATTTAAAGCATTTTATAATCTATAATCTCATAAGCACTATTTACTAAAATTTCATATTCTGATTTGTTTAAGTTATTTTAACTTATATAAGTTTTAATAAGTTTAAATAAATATGCAACAACTGTTTATGTTACGCCCCGGAAACATACCAATCACACAAAAACTGACAAGGATCGAATAAGGTAACAAGGCTACATGGAAGCGATAGCCAATTAAAAAAAATTGCGGAAGTATAAAATATAAATAAGTCTGTAAATCAAAAACATTATTACAGACCTGAATACACAAACACTGTCCTGTGAGAGTCCAAGTCTAGTCCAATACAGCCATATGTGCAACACGCACGATTACTAATACATATACAAGAAAATAGGATTGCTGACAGCCTCGCACTCGCCAACTGAAAGATGGGACACTCCACGCACGAACCACGCCAGATAGATGCTCTAGCTCCACGCCAACCCAATCCCTGGTGAAAAAATAACACACGAGGGGTGAGCTACAAGCTCAGTGAGTGGCAAGGATCCAAGCTCTATAATAATCATATGATATTAGTTCATCATCTTTGTTTTTCTTTCTAAGAAAAAGAATATGGGATGAAACTCAACATATATAAATGTCACGTGAAGGCGCGATCTCACCTCACCCTAACCCTCGACCCGTAGGGGGGAATCTCTTAGAACTCTTGGAGAGGAACCAAACGGTTAACCATAATGAATATCATTATTAGATAACATAGTACCTTAAGTCTAATCGCAATGCCTCACACCATTCAGCAGATGTATTATACTTTGGGCATTCCCAATATAAATGTCACGCGACAACGTGACCCAAACTTACCCTAACCCTCACCTCTAGGGGGTGAAATGGGACTATTGAAATCAGAAGCCAACTCGCTAACTCCTTTAACCTTCCGGTAGCCCTCTCCCGGGTAGCCCTCTTCCTAGCAACCATCCATGGTAGGTCCGATGCCAAAACAGTGTTAAAATATACCTTGGGCATCCTACGATGTGGAGGCATAGTCCAGGATAGCTTCAACACCGGGTAGCTTCAACGCGGATACGAGGTAGGGGAGAAGCATTCAACGCTCGGAAACTTCGACGCACGACGATGCGGGAGGAAGCACTCCAACCTCGTCCCCATCTTCACCCCTAGGGTGACATGGGACTATTAGAAAGGAAATCAACCGCTAACTCCCTTAACCTTCCGGTAGCCCTCTCCCGGGTAGCCCTCTTCCTGACGGCCTTCCAAGATAGGTACGAAGCCACAAGGGTATCGAAATACACATTGGGCCTCCTATGATGTAGGAGCAGAATCCAGGATAGCTCCAACGCCGGGTAGCTTCAACGCGGATACGAGGTAAGGGAGAAGCATTCCATGCTCACAATACGATCCTCAAGGATCAACTATAATCATCTAGCAAATAACAATGCTAATGAATTCTCTTGAATTGCTATACAGATGCATCACTCGGACGTGAGGAAAAACAGTTAAGTTCTCGCACTTAACAATACGATGGCAAGACCCTAAAGATGGGTCATCCACACGCCTATTACAGATAGACCAAACATACTATCATAGATATCGGTTAACGAATACAATAAATGAATTCTTCTGAATTCTTATATGAGAGCATCGCATGGATGCAGGGTAGATAACCTGCTACATTTGCATAGTAAAATAAAATATGATCCTAACCATGGATCGCACATATGTCTATCACAGTTATGCCTGACTAATTAAACACACACACAATTATTACAAGAGAAACTCTATCATAAAAGAGGTATATGGACCACATGTCCAAATAACCTGTGATTAAACCATATATATACACATATATGCACACTTTATACAATCCAACAAGAAGAATTCTGTCATAAAAGAGATATATGGACCACATGTCCAAATAACCTGTGATTAAACCATGTGCATTCACATATACACATATACGAGTTCAATTAATTGAATATACAAGCAAAAATACAGTTCACTCTAGGCTTCCAAACCTCTCACATAGAACTAATGAATAGAATGGAAGTCAAACAACACAAGTCATAGACTAGCCTGCATTCCACAAGACAGTAATAAATGAAGCATACGAATCAATTAGTGATCAATAGTGCTAAGTATGACTACGCATCGAGATAATATCACATATAAACTAAATATACAGGTTAACTAGCACAATATCGATTTAGTATAGCAATACTCTTTTAGAAATAAAGATTGAATATAGTTATAAGGCCCCAGGGATACGCGATGCATGACTACATGCATCGAGCGCTTCCCAAAAGGGGTGGATCGAACCACTCACTAGTACTTGGATCGCCTCGCGTCCGGTCTACGAGATCTGCAAGAACAACCAATGATGCTCCATTAAATATAAATCATCTCGACACATATACAAGCCTTTTTCATGAAGACATCAACTCCTGGTATTGCCCACACCATGCATAATAACTCTTTGACACATATTTATACAAGATTAGACCATCTACTACAACCAGCCCCAAACATTAGTCTCCACAGCACAAAATACACATCCAAAAATACTGAAATAAATCACACACATTCTATGATATGTTAGGATCATATTCCATGAAGACATAATAACTTGATAAGATCCCTAAATGCCCGAAATAAATTATTTTCCGAAACTGGTTAATTTCTGCGCGAATCCGGACAGACCATGAACATTAGGCTATATCTTTCAATACAGGTAACCAAATGACACCAAATTTGATATATAGCATCTAGACACATAGATGATCATATGAAATGAAGACACAAGCCTCAAAATATGCCTCCAAATACCTCAAACACAAGGATCTTAAAGAGACAGAAAATCTGCCTTACAACATAAAACCACCCCATTCATGCATTAATGCAACCATCTCATGTGCAGTAGCAATTACACATTACACTCTTCCAACAGCACCAAAATTCAATAATACACACTCATACAAGCATAAACACAAACACATACAAGGCACAAAGGGGAAGTGAATATACCTTGGGAAGAAGAGGAGATGGTGCACATAAGGAGTTCCACCACCATCACCACAAACAACCACCATCACACATGCCACATAGCACAGCCACAACCACCACCAAATCAGCCATCTCACATACACCCTTCATAGATGCATAAAACCAAACACATGGGGGGGGGCTGATTTAGAGAGGGAGAGAAACAACAACAACAACCAACAATAAACACAAGCTCACACACCTTTCTCTCTTCCACTTCTTCTTGTTGTTGCATAAACACAAGCACCTCATCTTCACCACCATCCCTAGCTGACCCAACACAAAGAGGGATCAAAGAGAGAGCTTGAAAGATAGAGATCAAGCAAACACAAGGCTCCTTCCCTTGATTTTCCTCTTCACCTTGATCTCCTTCAACTTCCTCTCCTCCTTTACACACACAAAGGGGGGAAAAAGAGAGACCAAATAGAGGGAGAGAGAGCTCTATGAGAGGGTGAGAGAGGGCTGAAGTCGTAACATATAGAGGGGATTTAATGGGCAAGGTCGGACTGAATGTCCGAGCTGTCCTCGGACTAAAACCTCTGTACAGCCTTCACTTAAAAGGCCATAACTTCCTCAATACAGCTCGGAATTGCATGATTCCAGTGGCATTGGAAAGCTAAGAAGATTATCTACAGCTTTCATGTTTACACCCAGATCAAATAACCTCTTCAGCTATTTCGAAATCTAGGCTAAACATCATACAGGGCTGCTGCCTGGATTTCTCATCCAGGGTATAATTGGAAAAACACCATAACTTTTGATACATGAATCCAGTTGATCTAATTCCACTTTTGTATGAAATCTAACTTAACACTGAACATCTCATGATAAAACTAGATTTTTACTACTTCATCTTGGTCATTAACAAAATTAAATCCAAATACCAATCGAAACTGCATAATTTCTAAAAGACCTAAAATGCTACAAAAACTTCCATTAAGCCCAAGTGAACACCAGAACCACAAATATGCAATTTGATTTGAAACTGAATGCCCGAACTATTAAAATAAATAAAACGCGATATTTGACCTTTAAAAGTGACACAGTCTTAACAGTTTATTTTAGACTAAATATTATAATTTTCAGTTTATAAGTTTTAACAAACATGTACATTGTTTTATTAATTTTTGGATTGCTAACTTTTCTTTCAACTCCTGATCTCTGATCATGCGGTTGGTGTGTGATTATAATAAATTTGTTGTGATAGGTTTGGCCATTGATGGAAATATTGGGGGTCATCTATAAGACTATAACTATACTCTCTGGCTCTATTAAGATAAATCGTTTCCTGAATTTTTCATGACTTTCAAATACAGATAGGTGAATCCTAATAAGAAATGGTGATGCACAATCATTTGTGCTATTACTTTATAAAACTCTCATCCATGTCCAGAACAGATTATCATAAGGATTTTAGTTTGAGAAGGCCCTAGTATGCATATATAGTTCTGCTCTACGTAGAGATGAAACTCGAGCCTACATGTTAGAGCAGGCATTGAGCCTAGAGACCCATGAACTATGCATGGACTCTGTGCTTTCTCCAATGTCTTGAAAGATGAAAGTGCTTTTGTTTCATTAAGATGTAAGGACACTGAGTGGCATATCTTCTTTATATATGGCAAAGAGATGGGAGTGGGAATGATGAGTATTCCTGCATGTAATTTCACTACACAATTATTTGTTCGGAGTTCGGACTCTGGTTTGTCCATTTCATTTTAAAAGGGTTTTTCACGTTATATCGTGTGTTTTCCTAAATTATTGTTTCTACATATTCATTGTTATACATTTTTTTTAACACTGGATCGATGCAAATTTCATAATTTATATCTCATTCCACTATCATCCACTACTACAATTTATGACATTGATCATGATTGTTTTGATCACGCTTTTATTAAAAGCGTGATCGTAATAATTATGATCACGTTTTTTTTAAAACCGTAATCTTTAAAATATATATGATCACATATTTTAGTAAAACTTGATCTTTTATACCACAAAGATCACGGTTTACTTAAATCCGTAATTTTTAATAAATATTTTATCACGGTTAACTCAAAGTGTGATTGTTTCCTAAATAAAAGATTACACTTTAAATGAAAGCGTGATTATTTTTAATTAATAGATCACGTTATCATAAAAAGCGTGATTGTTTCTATAGTAAAAAATCACGCTTTAAGTGAAACCGTGATCGTTGACTAAATAAAAAACCTAACGTGATCCCCAACATAGAATCCCATTCGACCCCACATCGCGACCCCTTCTCTGCCGACACCACCTTCTAGCCCCCCCCCCCCCCGACTCCAGCCCCTCCGTCGCTGCTGCCACCGCCGCTTCTACAGACGTTGCTGCTGTCACTACCGCTGCCACCACCGCTGCTGCCATTGCCGCTTCCCCCTCAGCCTGGCAATTCAGCCCTCTCTGCCACTGCCCCTTTCCCCTCCGTCGACCGCTGCCGCTTCCCCCATTCATCCTCTATATTAGTGTTTTACATGATAGCTTAATCCACCCATGACACCCTCTATATTAGTGTTTTAAATTTTATTTTTAATCATAAATTTGATTTTTTTTTCATATGTAAAATTTTAGTGCCTAAAACAAAGGGGGAACATCAAGTGTGGTTATTTTGTTATGAAGTATACGAAGGACCTCAACGACAATCAAGACTTACCCATTCAACAAATGGTAAGATCAATATATATTATTCTTGTACACATTGTTGTTTTGATTGTTCTAATAAAATTTATCGACTAATAATATACTTGGTACAGTTTAATGGAATATCCACCTATACTGAAGATGAAATAAATGAACTGCGGCTTGACTGGATCAATGTAATTCAAGAACAAATGTAGTACGTTGATGTGCTTACATAGTTTCAATTTTTGATGTATTATTATCCTTTTTAGACTTTAGCAATATTTTGCTATTTACTTAATTATTATTGAATCTCACAAGTCAATTATTGAATTTTAACTTCATTTCAAGTAGTTCTAAAATTTATCTATTTTGCGGCTCATCGGATAATCTCTTTTTGTATGTGGAATTGCGAGGCGAAGGTCATGCACTGAATTTTTTATTTTTTTTTGTGATGGAAAATATACACAAGTTACCCTTATTGTGGTTTTCTTTGACTTATAGTAATTATAATACAATTATGTGTGTGAAACAATACTTGTACAAAGTTTGATTCATATCAGAGAAATAAAAGTATTTTTAATGAGCATTTCTCTTTTGTTGTGTGAATTGAATTGTAAGAGCAGATACAATCAATGTATGAAATTAGTAAATTGTGTTTTTTAAAAATTTAAGATTACAGATTGTTTATAAAGCGTGATCTTAAATAATGTAAAGATCACATATTATTTATAAAGCGTGATAAAAAAGAATATAAAGATCACGGTTCTTTTCAAAATTGTGATCGTTTGTGATCGTTTGGATATGAAATATCACGTTTTATTAAATAAGCGTGATCGATTCCTATATAACAATCACAGTTTCTATGAAAACCGTGATCATTTATCACTTTTGATCACGCTTTCGAACCGTGATTAAAAAGATGATATAAACAATCACGCCATCGTAGATCACGGTTCAAAACCGTGATCAAATATTTTTAATCACGGTTTTAAACCGTGATCAATGTCAGAAATTGTAGTAGTGATCCCTAGCTGAACCAAAGTCAGACAAAGATTTTGTTAATTTTCAATTATTAAATATTTGTATTTTATATTATATAAGTTATTTCTTTTTTTTTATATAAATTATGAAATCCAATGTACTTTCATCTAAGGGCTGAACCATTTAAATATAAAAACATAAATCTAAGCATCTAACCTAATTGCATGATGTGTCGATGAATTCAATGTTATAATTCATTTCAATTGGTTTAGTTTTAAATTGTAAATTTGTAATTACGCTATGAAAATAGCGGAACTGCTTATTGACTCTTATTTTTGTATATATGCGTGTGCTTTTTTACTAGATATTTTATGAAAACACATATTTTTTTTTGTTTATTTTGGATATGAACTTATTTATTTTAGATAATTTTTGTTGTACTTTTCATTCGTATATAAAATATGATTCTATTAAAAATATGTAGTTAAAGCCTACTTTAAAACCAAAATAACATTTGATCTAACTTGTTTGATTCACTAAACCATCCACATAGTAGATCAACTTGACAATCTAATAGAAGAAGACTCAGCCTAACATGTGCATTAACACAAGAATTCCCTTTGAAATCATATTATCATTTCAATCAACCATTTAAAGAATACACAAATCACTTCAACTCACAGTAACAATTAATAAATAAGATAAAAAAATATCATAATCGATGAATTCAATGTTATAATTCATTTCAATTGGTTTAGTTTTAAATTGTAAATTTGTAATTACGCTATGAAAATAGCGGAACTGCTTATTGACTCTTATTTTTGTATATATGCGTGTGCTTTTTTACTAGATATTTTATGAAAACACATATTTTTTTTTGTTTATTTTGGATATGAACTTATTTATTTTAGATAATTTTTGTTGTACTTTTCATTCGTATATAAAATATGATTCTATTAAAAATATGTAGTTAACGCCTACTTTAAAACCAAAATAACTGTTTTTTTATGAAGATAGACTCATTTGATCTAACTTGTTTGATTCACTAACTAGATAATCAACTGATTCAATCTGGATTGGCCAATTCATCAAGTTGGATCACGAGTCATTTGGGATCTCAAATGATGAACTTGCAAAATGGATCCTAACGCCTTTTAGAACAAAAAAATAATCATAAAATAGTTTTTAATTATTCACACAACTTTTTAAAAAATTTAGAGATCTAGGTTTTTCCCTAAATGGGGCCGGCCTGACCCTGTCGACCCCTCTTTTTAGTTTTTACAAACTGAAACCATGAGCATTTGGAGAAAATAAAACTATGAGATAATCATGTATAAGGCTTGCCATGCATTCTCACACAAAAGAGTGATTCTCATCTGGTCTTTATTTTGCTTTGAGTTATGTTACACTCAATTTTTTTTTACAAATCCAAAATACGGTATCATATATCTCGTTGACTCTTTCCATTCACTCGTTACATATACTTAATTTGTTATAAATTTTTTATGCTTTTTATAAATGATATTATTCAATTCAATGAATACACTTCACATTTTATAAAATTATATATTTCATTAGATAGTATATATGATTTTAAAAAAATAAATAGACATAATGCATTTTAGATATGTCCTTTTGCTTTTCCAATCGTATCACTTTTTTCAATTACTTTCATCCCCAATTTGAAAAGGAAAATTGCGATAAAATATCGATCTATCTTATTTTTAAAAAAAATATAAAATTTATGTTTATTTTTTTCGTTTTTTTTCTCTAACATTCATTTGGCAATGTCTTTTTTAAAAGAAATTAGAATATTTGGTCAGTTTGATTGATGATGGGATATGAGAAAGATACTCTTTAGTCAAATACATGCTGTGGATATTATAACTATTATACCCTCCGCATAATATTCCTTGATAAAAAAGAGAGATCCTCATATTGGGCTGGATAGATAACTCAATTGGTGTCAATTCCAAATACATCTTTACCAATACCAACAAAGGGTGGAATATTTTGTTTACGTGCTGATTTGAGATTTTTGTCTTTTCCATCACTAATTTTTTAATAAATGATTTTTTAAGAAAAAATGTATATAGCCCCCTCAAATATTGTAATTAACCATATCGACCTTTTTTTTTAAAAAATCTATATGATCCCCCTCATTTTATGATTTTATTTGATCTGCCCTTTGTGTTAAAAGTCTTAAACTGGGGTATAGTTAAGTTAACCATTCACCATATTACACCCCCCCCCCGTCCATTTCACCCCAAATCATCAAGTCTCTTTCACTCAAATTAGCTTTCTTTCATCAAAACAAATTGAATGCTCTCATCTACAATCCTCCACAACCCTAATAGTTGAAAATAGGATTGTTGGGAGGAAGAAGACTTTGATTTGGTGGTTTTGTGTAAACAAGGATATTTTGGTCATTTGTGGAGTTGTGTAAACATGAATATTTTAGTCATTTGTAGGGTTCATTTTGATTTTTTTAAATGTCAGGAGATTATATGAATACGTATTTTCATGCTGCCTTTAAGTCACAGGATATTCCAGTAATATTCTTTAAAAATAGACAAAAATTTAATTTAAGAGGCTATATATTTAACCAGGATAAAAAAATCAGGGGTTATATGGATTTTCAAAAAAATGAGGGTCGAATATTTACAATTTTTGAGGGGCTATATGCATTTTTTAACTCTCTAGCTGGTTAGCCGGCAAAAAAACATCTCTTTGATGGGGCATGTCCATGCCCAAAACAATTTTTCTTAAAACATAAACTGCCTTACTCATATTTCTTCAATCATTTTCAATCACAAGCGTTAATACATTCATTCTATTTTACAATCCTATATACTGCGAAAGCAGTGTGTGAATTCTATCACAGTATACATGATTTTTCATTTAAAAAAAAAATACATTCGTATGTCTTATTGTATACTTTGATTCATATAATAATATGCACTTCAATAGGTTAGTATATATTTAAAAAAATAGTTATTTAATTTCCACACCTTCTAAAATAAGAAAATTATTATAAAAAAATCTCCAAAATACAATATTATTATAAGCCCCCTTAAAATGTTTTCAACCTCAATTCCTGTTTACATGTGTTTTGAATTTTTTAAAAATTATATACCCTATCTAATGTGGTATATGTTTTTATAAAAAAATGAACATATACTCCATGAATTGCATGGATCCTTTTAAAGAAAAGATGAAAAAATTCAATCAAAGCATATACCTTGTTAATGTGAGTATATGTACAAGTGATTTTTCAATCGATGCATATGAGATTAAAATTGAATTAAAAAAAAAACATGTGTAACATCACTCAAAAAGCAGTGGGGGTCGAAGATGTGACTGCATCAAATGAATACAGAATGCACTTCATGAATAAAAACTAAGCCCATGTTATACAATATCTCCATAGATATAAAGGTCAATAGACTTTTGTACGACCATAATGTCCCCACTATAGTAAATGCCACACACATTCCCCGCCCGGGGTCCGGCTTCGGCCGCAGTTTATCATTTCAGTATTAAATTCCATTGAAATCTTTGTTGTCAGAATGCATTATATAAACACTGCTTGATTTTTTTGTTTATTTTATAGGATATCACAGCCAATCCATTCCATTCATTGAATCATCAGATCAACCACACATTGCTTAATCATCTTCTCTACGTCATCTTAAAAAAAAATTAGATTCTGGCATTTAAAGAATTCAAACTAAACTTTATCACCCACAAAGCATACCAAGAAAATCAAAAGAAGACACTGTGCTGCTACATAAAGCATCAGATTTAATAATAATATATCCAAAAAAGAAAACCCAAAGGTGCTTCGATTAAAAGACGTACAAGATGGGAATGCCAACTAAGATTCTCATGACATTTAATATAAAAGAAAACTCTAATTATTTTTAGGATCTTAATATGTTTTAAATATTTTAAAAAAATTCTCATGTATATGTCATAAAAATATAAAATATATATTTAAATAAATTAAATACATGTTCTTTCATACCAAAAAAAGTCCACTTTTTAACGGTGATGATGATGAGATCCAGAACTTTTCTTCAAATTAATTTCTTCGAGAGTAAAAGAACATGTCACTGTAGCTACTTATTTGTAAATTTTTCATTGATATAAAATATCCAAAAAAGATCAAGTTTCAAGTCATTAAGTGAGAGGCCCTTGACTGCACATACAAGTGTATCTACACATCTATGTAGCTTTTTGGGGTTCATAACATGTGAAATTTCTAACAGAGAATCTGTCTATTTACACATTCATGAACATTCATTTAGCCCATACAGCAATGTCATTCATGCATTCCTAACTCAATATATGGTATCTATGAAAATCACCAATGGGACACTTAATTTTATAAGAATTAAATTTATGTAACAAAATTAATTATATTGTTTTTAGTTTTTTTTTAAGCCACTCCTCCATATTAGAAGGATCATCCAATAATTAATTCGCCAAATAGGTTTGAAATCATATTTTTTTCCATTTGGAAACCATTAATGGAATGTTTTATTAAATAAAATAATGAAGCATAGTTGAAGGTGCTCTATTAGAACACATATCCAATAGTTTATATACTGTTAAAGTATGTAATTCATTAAGAAAAACCACATGTAACAATTTTTTTTTTTTACATCTAAAATTTACGATCAATTTATACAAGCTATGACAAAAAAAACATTAGATTTGTTCCCTCAAAAAAAAAAGATTTGAGTTCAAATTCATATTTCTATGGCTGTTTTTTTTAAAAAAAATGGATGTAAGAGATATATTTAGAGATTTAATTAAAATTTGAACAAATCTTACCTATAAACATGGAAAGTTTGTTTGAGATCTGAAACCGAAAGATCAACGATTTCTCATGTACTATGATCTGTGATTTGACAGATTCTTATTTTGTTATTGAGAGATAAGATTTGGGACCACTTTTTTTCTCTATATAGCTTTGTTCATCAAGAATTAATACCCCTTAACAGCTGGACACATTCAATTAATAATGACATGGCTGTTTTAGGGCCATTAAATTATTTAATTGTTTAAAAAATTGATATTTTTATATGTATATAATATTATATTTTTCATTTTTTTTAAAAAAACCTACATTAAAAAATAGACCAAAAATAGTGTTTAGATGCTATTTTTTTAATCCTAAGCAAAACCTTTCAATCCCATTTTCAAAACAAAAATAGTCTCATCATGGATGGTTTGGTATTATGATATCAACCAATTTTTTATTTGATTGTATTTTTGTTATTCAATCATCATTATTTTTGTCTTTAATCTTTTTTTAGTTGTTTAAGACGTGGATAAACTATTCTTTTTAAATAAATAACATGTTTTTGTGTTATTTCTCTTATCTGATCCTAATTCCACCCAAGTCTAATCCATTAATTACTTCAAATGGTAGGTCAGATAATTTTGATTATACATAAGTATCACTATTATGATAGAATTAATTTCAGTGATTCTAAATTTTAAATGAGAGAGATCGATTGAAGAAGTCTATTATATTTAAATTTTCAATAACTATAAAATGAGAGAGAGAGCGATTTCAATACATAAATTTTAAATGAGTTCAATACATAAGTATCACTATTATGTTAGAATTCATTTCACTGATTCTAAATTTTAAATGAGAGAGATCGATTGAAGAATTAAATAAGGATCACGAAACTGCCTATTATATTTAAATTTTCAATAATTATAAAATGAATAAAATAAAGTTTGTTAAATGAACAAAGACTCCACTTTCGCCTCCTTTTGAGGCATAATCTAAGATTCATAATAAAATGGATGGTCTAAAATTAGTTAATCGTGTTTATTTGAAAAAAAAATTAGATCATAATTTTGTGTTTGTAGATTTGTTAACAAACCTGTGATAAATTTGCTAACTGATTTTGCCAGAATCACTAAATTAATGGCGCTAAATCCTGGATTGTGGCATTAGATCTCAAAAAAAAAAATTGTTTAGATATTTTTGAGGACCATAATGCAAAACAACCTATAAATAGACGGGGACTTCCTTGACATGAAAGTTTTTAACACTTATTTTAAAGACATGAAAAAAATGACTGTTGACCGGTTCAATTAAACAATATTATGATGACATAATAAACACATATTATATTAATTATTGAGTAAAATTAATAACATGCAAAAATATGATTTTTTTACCAATAACATTATCTACAAAACTATTTTTGCAGAAGACAATTAATTTTTTATACTGTAGTTCCAGATTGAATCAAACAGTCTTATCTTAATAGGAGATCAAATTTTTTCATTTACGGTAACATTGCTAAACAAAAGTGTGGATAATTTTTAGAAGAAATTAAAAAAGTAATACAGGCCAAACACATTCAATCCTTTCATTTATCAAAAAATCATATATATTGCATCTTATTAGATTTTAAAACAATTATATTTATAAAAACGATTATATGTAACAAATTCTTTTTAAACTTGTTTTCAAACAAAACCCAAACCTAACATAGAAATGGATTATTGCTTATTGAATATTTTATTTTGAGAATTACAGTTTAACTAGTCGAACCACCTAGCCCGGTATAGTTTTTTAAAACATTAAATTAAACTAATTATATTATCATTACATATTATCACATAATACATATTATCACATATAATATAAAGTATAAATTTTTTATTTAACATGGTCACCCCAAAAAATCTTCTTTATTTCAGTCAACATTATATCAGCAAATGATTTTTTTTATAAAAGCACCCCTCTCGCGAGATTCGATACTTCGTCCGTTTGCGAAAAACGATCCCCTTCCGCTCTCATTCGCCGAGACGTGCAAAATCCAGTGGACCCCACCCAACAATGACCGATATGCCCTCACATGGCAGGACAAATATGCGAGGGCAAAATGGGAACAGGACAGTCCGTGCAGGTCGCTTCCGTGTCTGCCCGGACCAGAAAATCGAGTGGAATTGTTTCGCGGGATGGACCACTTTTAAATTATTATTTCACTAAGACCCCTCTCGTGGAACTAAGCGTTGACGGATGTGCCCCTTTTTGTAATTAAAATAAAATTGACGTATGTATTTCTAATTATGATGCCTCTCCCGTTCAGTACCAGACAAAAGAGGGGGGACTCTCTCTCTTTCTCTCGACGCGAATCATTTCGATCCTTCAACATCTCCTCCTGAGAGTTCAGTTTCAGTTTCTTTTTGTCTCTCTCTCTCTCTGTGAATGGGAGGATCGTTGGATCGTGAGGTCGGGCATTGGCGATCGATGTATGGCCTCTTCATTTTCTGAATTTCAGGTACCGTTTGTGTTTTCATGCGATCGTTTGGTTTTTGGATTGAAAGATTTGTTTACGATTTTTTTTTTTTGTTCTTTGAGGAGCAGACGCGTGTATGTTTTTTTTGTGTTTATGTGTGTTTCATGTTAGTCTCTTTGATTTTTTTTTATTTAATCATATTTTGTTGTTCGGAACTTTGAAATTCCGATTTGGAGCACATTTTGTGGTTGTTTTTGTTGTTGTTGTTTCATCGTATCAGTCAATGGAATGTCTGTCTGATTCGGGGTTTCAATAATCGTAGGTTTCGATTTTTGTTGTTAAGGATTTAAGTCGTTGTGTTTCTGTGTTTGATTTCTCTTGGAGAAATTATTGTGACGGGATTTTTTTTTTGTCTCAGATTAACTGCTATAGTTTATTTTAATCGATCTAGATTTATATTATTTAATGAGGAATTCTGAATCAATGAAAGAAAAAAAAATCGAATTCTATAGGAACTTCTACGGTCTGTATCATATTTGTAATCCCGTTTTATTCGATGTTATTAATTCCTGAGTTTTTCATCGGTGGAATTGTGCATTCTGGATCGTGTTTAGAGTCACTGTTTTTGTTATAGAGGTTGCAATTGTTTTTGTTTCTTTTTGGAATTGTGCTTGTGAGGTGAAATTTAATGGTGTTTTGTTTTTTTGTTTTGTTTTTACCCTGAGCATGAGGAACTCAAGAGGTCCATTAGGGCTCTGTTTTGATACATTTATGAAAATATTAGTTCATGGTAGATGGTGGTGATCTACAACTCTTTGTGGAGTCATAAGCGGTCTCTGAGTTGGACTGTTTATTTTGAAATTGTGGTTTGATTGATGGAGTAGTTTACAAACACAACTTAAAGAATCTAGAAAATGAGTTGAATTTTAAATTCCTGTAGTCCATGGAGGGCATCAATGGTTAACCTTACTTCATTTGTCACTTTTGCATTTTCCTTTTTATGTTTCTCTCATGCTTGGTGTACAATTCCATAGAATTAAAGAAAGGGAAGAAACACAACAAATAGAAGAGAGTTCTACTGGATAAAAGAGAAAACAAAAACTACATCACCAATGTTAACTCTCAATTTTTAATCTTCCCCCAATTAAGCTCACCCCCATAGCCCCTATACAATATGTGGCCTAATCTTTTGTGAATTCGATAATGCTTTCCAACATATTCATTGCTTATTTCACAAAGTTAATAGATCATTATCAATTTTTGCATTGCTTCAGTTTCTATCTTGAGTTGGGTTCTGCAGGAATATATGGTTACAGTTGGAGGGAAAAATTTCTGGACAACCCATGCCTTTGGAAAGGATTCAGGGTTTGATGCAGTATTTGCTACAAAGTTTGACTCCTGCGATTATAGAATGCTGAATGGTGGAAATCATAACCAAAATTCAATGGGATCAATGGGAAGGTACACCAATCCTCTCAAAGAATTTTTGAAGCACTCAATGCTGCAACATGAGGCGATCTTTAAGGAGCAGGTAAGTTGAAGAATGTTTGTTCCTATTCTCCAGATTCATAAATATATCCATATATGATCTAAGTTGGTTTACGCTTTACAGTAGGTTTAAGTTACATGGCTTCTGATTTAATGATCCAGGTTTACGAGCTTCATAGGTTGTACTGGACTCAGAAGAACCTAATGAATATTCATAACTTGAAAGAAAATTGTACTGCATGGAACATGGGTCCACAGTTGTCCTCCGTTTCATTGCAAAATGAGAGGAGAGACAGCCAATCTGAAGGAGTGAACTTTATTCCTCCTCTTAATCCAATGGTATGTGATTCTAGACATCAAATGTTGGTTCAATTTCATGTGGTATCATGTGATGTTGCTGAAAAAAGATGGCATGCAGATGAGCACGGTACAAGCAGACAGCAGGATCATGGTAGAGCACTGCCAAGGCAGCTCATCTACGCTTCATCAGAGCCGGCGCCGACGGGTGGCTATTGATCTTGAACTTCCAGGTGAAGACTACATCAGTGATGATGAGTTTACGAAGGATCAGAAACAAGGGGAAGTACAGAATCCTGTGCAGCATGAGATGGTGGTTCTTCCAGAGAACATGAAGGTAAGGCTCAACTGCAATGAGAAGATTTGTGCAGATGAGACTACTGTAAGGATAAATCTGTTCAACCAAGGATTCTCTTTGGCTGATCGTGGTGCCATCAACTTGGAAGAATACGCTGAAGAGGCAAAAATGGTTGCCTCATTTGATTTGGAAGCTCCACCGGCTTGTCAAGGAGGCATACATGGTTTAGTTCAACATGCCCTACATGACACAAGAAGGGAAGATCTAGATAGCATGTCCCTCATGAAGTGCTCAACCATGGATCAAAGTGAAAGAATGCAAGGGAAAATATCCTATCATTATGATTCTGGTATGTTTTTTTCATACACTGGTATTTACCCCTTATTCCTCGTGGTTCCAGGGACTCACTTCCGTGAACAAATTTCCATGCAAGCCTTTTTTTTATTTACAAGTATTGCACTTAGTGGTCTGTGTGATTTAATCACAATTCATGAGTTGCTGAATTTTTCCCTTTATGTATTTTCTTATAGCAGCCATTTAGAAAATTAGTAAGTCCTATGAGATGATGGAATCTTTGGAAACCAGGAAATGCAGTATGCACACATATTGCCATCTCAATTCTTACATATCTCTCTCTAGGCATGTTCCTTCAGGAATAATTTGCTGAGAACATTGAAAAAAGGGATCCTAATAGCCAAATCGTTGTTTTACCGAAAATAGGAAGATGAATATGCAAGCTTTGAAAGTTTCCTTGGACGGTTTTACCTTTTCATAATGAGCACAAAAGTTCGTCCTTTTGGGCCAATTACTTTGTACCTAGGACCAAGGATTGGGAATTAACTCATATTGTTCATCATGTTGCAGTTGCAGGCTTGCATCCTATGTAGCCAAAGATCTTTTACCAAGAAATATCATTTTTTAATGTTTCATTAGGTGCATTCAAAGGCTTTGATGTGCATCCACCAAGATATTACACTGATCTTATATTCTTTATTGTACTTTTGAACTCTTCTATGTGAACTTTTACATGTCATTACAAGTGTCAATGCTGTTTGTTGACTCCTGAACATGATAGTATTAGGTTTAGGGTCTGACATGACAAGAAAAAAAAAAACAGCCTCCACCTGGTAATGAAATAAAATAATAGAATTACCATCTGATTTAGTATTTTGTTATTTCCCTTTTTTCTTATATAGTTATATGCCTTTATTCAGGTTAGAATGAGAATAAGTCATGTAATACAATGTAAAGATACTATAGATATGTATTATCAAGTTCTTAGGGTGGGTTACGAGTTCTGATTTTGATGGCCACGCGTTTATTTGCAGTTTGATTTATCCTTTGCTGTTTTTATAGATTGTGAATCAGCATGTTGATTGATTAACAGGCAATGGGCATCTAGCATCCATACAAAGGCCGAAAGTTTTTGCTGTTAAATTGTGAGGCAGGAAATTCATGTTGGGTTCCTTTTTTTGTTCCTTATCTTACACCTTCTTGTTGTTTGCATTATCTTTGAGTTTCGATCTTTTAAAATAAAAAATGCTAGCCTGTAGCATAATAGTAATAATTCAATACAAATGCTTGTTATGTTGAGTGTTTGAAATCCAACCAAACCATCACTGTAATATTATTATGGCTCATAACTTTTGGTAAAACTATGCAACTTGATCAGTTTGTTTAGTCATATTCCTTTGCAAGTTGCTCTTTCTGATGCTATCTGTGCTCTGCAGAATGTAACATATCTAGTGGCAGTCATGATGATAAATTATTCACACAGAAGAAAAACACCAATCAATCATGCAGAGCACTGCTTGACCTCAATGAATCTCTCCCTGATGAATCATCCATTATTATACCTGCTACAATTGGTCATCCTCACCTTCAGAGAGCTCATCAGGTCATGGCCGGTCGGTTTCAGTTGAGTCCCATTTCCACTTTCAGCCTGTCACAGCCTTTTTGGGAATACAGAGCAGCACATGTTCAAAAGAGACTCCTTCCTTGGTGCAAGATAATGCGCTTTATTTTGGTTCAATGAATTCTCAGGATGGGAGTTCTAATGTACCTTCTCCAGGCTGCCAAATTTCAGTGGCTGGCAGCTCACAGACTTCTACAGAAACTGTAAAGTTGACGAAGAGTAATTCGATTCCCAGTGGAACCTTATCTCTATTAACTCCTGTATCCCAATTACAGTGCCTGGAAGAACTTGTGGAGAAGCAGAGATACCTTCATGTCAAATGACTGAAATGAGTGTTGAGAAGGGAGGCCCTACTGGCTTGAGTGATGGAAGTGCACTTTTGTCTTCATCCCTTCCAAATGGCTCTGTATATGATGGCAGCCAAAGAGCATTCTCGGATGTAAATCCTGGAAATGCAGTGGATGACAATCTAAATTCTTCAGTTGGCAGCATGGAAGCAGATTTGGGGTCCAAGAAAGCAAAACTCGATAGCTGCAAAGAAGATTCGTTATCACCAAACCCATCCAGAATCCAAGTTGCAGGAACGGTAATGGGACATTCAAACTCCTCCCATGATTATGATCAATGTGTGGCAGGTGTACTTGACGCACAAAATCCGCCCTATCAACCACGGAAGACTCCTCCGCATTCTTACAAGATGAGATGGAGGAGCAGTTGCAAGAAGAAGCTCCAAAAGTTGATCCTGCTGTTACAGGGGCAGCTGAAATTCTCGTCCAACTCCTGTTGGCCAAATCACCAAGCTCTTCAAATTGTTTCACAGATGTAAAGCATGGATCCTCGGAAGCGACAGATGAACTGAGTGATGACTCTTCTGACTCTTACGAGTCTATTGTACTGGGGCTACCAGAAAGTCAGGTCGATGATTTTACCTCAGCAATGGGTGTAATTGTGAAGGAATCGGGGAATGAAAAATGCAGCTCGAGGCCTAGGAGGGCAAGGAAACAGAGGGACTTTCAGCGAGAAATATTGCCAAGTCTGGTGTCCCTTTCCAGGCATGAAATCTGTGAGGACCTGCATTTCATGCTGGCAGTCGATGGATTGAATGAGTCGAGGAGGAGCAGTCAGAGGAAGGCCGGTGAACATAAATGGTGCATACCGGCGAGGAGGAGGCGAACGAGGACTTATTATGGTGTGCACAGGGACTAAATGGTTATATATATATTTTTTTTTTAAAATTTTACATATTGAGATTTTCAGTTTCAGGGATATACATCAGAGAGTAGCTTGGAGGTGGATATTTGTTTAATTCGTAGAATGGTCATTGAATTTTTTTGGGGGGTGCAAGAAGAAATATCAGATTAATGTTTCAACAGGATGGATTCTGGGAGCTGAATTGGCGAGTTGGATGTAGCTGGTCCCATTCGTGCATATATATTGAGATATGCTAGTATACATTTTCTTTAAAAAAATAAAAAATAAATTTACAGCTCGTATACTACGATAGAGTCTATACACTGTGACAGCGCAGACGGAACTATAAAATGGATTGAGTGTATCAGCGCTCCAATTACTCTGTGTATTCATCTCCTATTACTCTCTGTATTCATCGATTATTCAATCTATTACTCTGTGTATTCAGCAGGCCCATGAGTCTACTGTTAACAATCTCACTAACACTGAATATTACAGTAAATATACTCCTAGACTTACCACCAAAAGAAAACAGGAAATCATTATGAATCCCTCTCAAATGAGAATATTTAATGAGATCCAAAGTAGATAGAAAAAAAAACACAGTACATACTGTGGTCTTATATGAAAGAGTTTCTTTGAGGAGCCTAAAGAAGGTTGTTGAGCCTTGCGAATTCCTTCAAACACTTGTTTGCATGGAAATCATCCATATTTAATTGTGACTGTAGTATTTCAGTCAGACCATGCAAAACAACATCAATAGTTAGTATCAGTGGGGTTGACAAAGAAGCCAGCAGAACCACCCTTATTAGACAAACTTTTCAGGGATGGCTTGTATACAACTTGTGATCCTGCTAGTGTTGTCATCTCATTTTACTGACATTGCTTTTGAGATCCCTATTCCTCCTGCATCTTTTAGCTGCTAAGAATAGCGAGTCTCAGCCAGAATATCTGTTCGTGTCGGTTTACATGTAAAATTGTGACTCTTGTTCTTCTATCCATTTTATGGATGTTTACCTGGATGGCTTCATTCCATGATATCTGTCACTTGTTTTGCATGTTTAATAGAGTACATATGAGTATGTAATGCTTGTAGAATTAGAAATTTATCTAAAAAAGATGGACAGAAACAAACTGTTGTTGGCGTTCAAATACCATTTATCAGTGTAAATTTCCCCTTAGCCTATTCTCTGTTGTCAGTCTCCCATTTGTTTTTTCTAATATTTGTTTGCCTTTCTTTGGATATTTAAAGAAATTGCCTCTTAAAGAAATTTAAGATTGTGACATTGTTATTGACTCATGGAGTAGAAATGGTTATACTGATATTGTCCTTCATTATATTATATATATATTGAATGAATCTGGCAATTCTTGCATTTTCCTGAAGTATGAGTAATAATCACTTCTGACATGTCATCTGAGCATTATATTATATATATATTGAATGAATCTGGAAATTCTTGCATTTTCCTGAAGTATGAGTAATAATCACTTCTGACGTGTCATCTGAGCAACAATGCCCCTTCTAACTTGAGGGGTTTTGTTTTTTGGAAGAATTTTTAGAGTTTTGAAAATTTAAACTGCAGTTATTAGGAGGTTAAATGAGATGAGGAATTGATAAAGGAGCTGAAGGAAAATAGAGTTGCGAAACCTCCTGCATTAATCCACCTACATCTGCTACTATATCAATATACATTATTCAAGAACTATCTCATACTTGTATTTATCAGCAAGTAACAGCATGAGGACAGATTATGTGTATGGAGCAGACAAATAAAGAGATTTTACAAAGCATGGCTATGAATACACGTGACAAAAGAAAAGAACAATCTGTTCTGAAAAAAATAAGAATGAACTGCTAATATTGAAATGGTGACAAAATTACTTCAACCCATTCTGTAGTGGAGGGATAACATAAAATGACCTTTCCCCATTGCTCCAATATGATAAATTGCATTAAGCAAAAGAATCTGCAGGAAGAAAGAGGCTGTAAGAGACTGTAAAAGGGAAACCCATACTTATCCAGCTTGCTTATAAAGATTAGCCATTCAATTAGTTGTTAAAAAAATCTAAATTACATTAAGTTACCGAAAAAAACATCCTTTAAAAAATTAGTAATGGTTAAAAGAAGCCGGTTTCGCCCACTGAAAGAGCTGGATCACAGAACCGCAACTACAGAATAATTCTGTGTGAGGCTCTCATGATAGCATTCACTCACCTCTTAATGAATACATATAAGTACAATCATTTCCCAACTCCTCAAATACCTTAAAGCCAACCATTCATCTCACTGATGCTAGAAGAACACTTAATATGACTTATCCTTTGTTGTAAAATATGTTGTCGTTGTTCGATAATTTCAAACACTTATTACATGTCCTGATGCAGTGTTATTATTCAACTCCCATTCTTCACTTGCTACAGTCTGCAATAGTTGCTTAACTTCTTCTACATAAACTGTTCCCTGAAAACAACGTAGCATGGTAGAGCATGTAGCTGGCTCAAGCTTGATTCCCTTATGCACCACTTCAAGGAGTAAATTCAATGCATCATGATACTCGGCCTTTCCACAGAGAGCTTCGATTAAAGGGTTGTATGCACTGATGAGCAAAGGCATGCCCTTGTCACGAACCACATCCCTCAACTGGAGAGCCTCAGTCAAGTTTCCTTCTCTACAGTATGCATAGATCATCACACTATATGTAAGCTCATCAGGGATTATGCCCTTCTCAGTCATTACTTGAAACAATCTAACAGCCTCCATCACGTCTCCTTTCTTGCTGTATCCATAGATAAGTGATGTATAAGTGAGCACATTCGGCAATATATTGTTCTCCTGCATCTCTAAGAATAGCTGGCTCGCCACCTCCATATTTCCTTTCTTGCTGTGCCCATCGATCAAGGTACTATAGGTCACATGGTCGGGCATGATCTGCTTTTTATCTAACATATCTTTCAGCAACTGCTCTGCCTCCTGCAGCTTCCCTAGATTGCAGAGACCATGGATTAGTGTATTGAAAGAAATTGTAGTCGCAATGCCCTTTGAAACCATTTCACAGAACAGTTCTATGGCTCTGTTCAAGTCCCCCACCTTGCAGCATCCATCAAGGAGAATATTGTAAACAAACTACCCCTGGAAGCCCATAGATCGACATCTTATCAAACAACATGAAAGCCTCAGATATTTTTTTTGATTTACAATAACCATCAATCATTATACTGTAAGTCACCTCATTTGGTACCGGGCCCTTCTCTATGATGCTGGCAAACAATTCTCTCGCCTTATCAACATCACCCGACTTGCACAAACCTTCAATCAAAGCATTGTATATAACAATACTTGGTTCTAAACCTTTCTCGTTCATCTTCTCATGAAGTTGAAATGCTTTCTCCAAACTGCCAAGCTTACAGAAACCGGTGATGAGAGCACTATAAATGTACATGTCAGGAAGCAAACCTCGCTCTTGAAGTTCAATAAAAAGCGCAAAAGCCTCCTCCATTTTCCCAACCATCGCAAACCCATGAATAAGCACGCTATATGTCTGAACTTCAGGGCAAATGCCCCTTCCTACCACAGAACGGAACGTGGAAAATGCTTCATCAGTGTTCCCAGCCTTACAGTGCCCATCAATCAAAGTTGTGTAAATAACATTATTTGGTGCCAAACCCCGACCAATCATCTCATTGAAAATCTTGCATGCCTTGCATGCATTTCCCCGCCTTGCTATGCCCATGGATAAGAGCCCCATACGTATAAACATTCGGTGCAAGTCCCATTTCTTCCATCCTTTTCAAATACGTCCCTGCTAATTCCATCTTTCCCGCCTTGCATAAGCCGATTATAAGAGTATTATAGCAAAACACATCCGGTTTGACTTTTCTCCCAATCATACTATCTAAAACCCCACACGCCTCTTCAACTCTGCCTTCTCTACAAAATCCCGAGATGAGAGAAGTATATATAACCACATTTGGTTGCAGACCCTTCACGAGCATCTCCTCCACAACACCATTCGCCCGATCCATTTCCCCGCAATGGGAGAGCCCATTGACCACTGCACTATAGGTGAACAAATTGGGCATCACATTCCTCCTCTTCATCTCATCAAGCA